>CM034038.1:21867746-22467746 GCA_019705995.1 Raphanus raphanistrum x Raphanus sativus
AATCCCAGTGAGACATAACATCAAACAATTACTACAAGACAAAAGACATAAACAGCTCATATGAACAAAAACGAAAAAAAAGTCAGATCTTCGAATGGAAGAAGAAAGAACATACACGAAGAAGCAGATAACAGCTATTACAACGGCACGTAATCGCTAGGACAACCTCCTCGTTTTGCGCATCCATCACCATCTTTCTGCTTGCATCTCTCTCTCTCTCTCTCTCCCTACTAAAACTCAATTCTGGGTTGGGTTTTGTGAAGTTTATCTACCTCTGAGATCTTTTTCTGGTTCAGTTTAGTCTCAAAGATGTTGCTTTTAATGTCAAGGTAAAGTGTGACCCAAATCTAATAAAAAAAAAAAGAATTCGACTTTAAAAAGAAGTATTCAGCAAAGTCGCAGAAGGACGTCTCCGTCTCTTTCTCTCCATTGTTCGTCGTGTACTGTGCGACCTTTTTGACCACCAACTTCCTCTTCCTGTTTTCACTGTTTTCTTCTTTTTAATTTTTTTTTTTTTTTAAAATTCTTCCCCACTAATTAAGCATCATTAATCATCATAGTTACACTAATTAAGATAATCGAGACGGAATATATTTCTTAACAAAACAGAATTTTTCATTTTAAAAAAAACTAGGGTTTTCTGATGAGGTTTCCCACTTTACACGTCATTAATTTATTTAAATATTTTTTTTTCTCATTTTGTCTTCTTGTGATTGGTGAACTAATATTGTAGTAGTAATCACCCTATACTATAAATATTTCACAAAAACGACCCACAAAATGTAAGCTTTTCAAATTAAGCCCCATTTTATAACATTATGTAAACAACTCTCACTCCAAAGACTTGAGCTTGGAACTAGTACTTACTATACTATAACGCCACAGCAAACCTCCGACAAATTGTTGAGTGCATGAGAAGCTATCGGAACGACAAGACTCGACGACAGAACCGCTGCGTAACCGTAGACTATACCCACAGCCGACGCCCTGAGAGAAATTCACAACATACAATTCAGTGACTAAACCGGAAAAGACTAACCAATCTAAATGGTCAAGATTGGTCTACGTAGTTGAGGTATCAAAGATGGGTTTAGTTACCAAACAGCAAAGGAGTACTTTCTTCCGCTTCCAAGATGAAGTAAACCGAAGACGAGTCCAACTCCCACAATACTGCCCCAACTGTTCAAACAAAGGCATCAACGCACCTCTAAACAGCATCTCCTGTCAACAAAATCAATTATGAACCACATTTTTCTTTTAAAGGATAAAACTTTTTTTTTTGTGTGTTGACTGTACATCACTAATACCAGCGTAAAGTAGCAACAACAAGGTAGTCTAGCGGTTCCAGCGAAGTAAGGATCTGCGAGCAGTGATCCACCAAATGAGTCAGGTTAAAGAACCTTAGGAAGGTTACTATGAGTAATGTTTTCTTCACCTGTTGGTTTGCTGCTTCACTTGATCAGAAAAATCTGGCCAAGACTTTAGTAGCAAGAACCTGCTTGACGATATCAACACAACCGTTCCAGCGATTAACCCGAGATGCCAAGTTTCGAAACCAACTGCAAGAAATGAGATCAGCAAGTACAAAACATTACTCATTGTAACATTATTACAACACATAAGTCGGTTTTTAAAATATTACATGGTATATCCGAGAGCAGTCTGGAATTGGCAACCCTTCAGTCGACGCAACATGAGAGGCCTGCAAATGGATCATTTAGTTTAATCACATTATTAAAAAAAACGAAAGGTTTCAAAGGGATCCTCATTGACCTTCCTGATGAGAAGGCCTAATGCAGCCATTAAACCGGAAGTTAAAGTGCAGGCTTGAAGCACTTTGTCTCGAGGAGCAGCAGCAGCAACAACAACATTGATAGAGGAGGCCTTTGAAGTCGAAGTGTCATCATCAACTCGAGCTATTACTTCTTCTTCTTCTTCTTGATCTGCTTCTGTAACATTTTTTGTGGTTGTGTCTTTGCCCTTGTAATTGAGTCTCTCTTCTGAGTTTCTTAAACGATTTACGACTCGAAGACGCTCTCACGTCAAACTTGACTGCTTGCACTGCTCCACCATCGTATAGCTTAGGGTACGGACCAGCTGTATCAAAACCAAAGACTCAGAATCTCCAATTTTTATCATATCTCAGAGTAAGGAGTCTAACTTACCTACCTGGGGACGAAGGAGATTAACACAAGTTGAAGCTCCTCTGCTCCAAGATTGCAGAGAGATGAAACCCATCAGCTATATTTTCTTCAAGTGTGTTGCTTACGATTCATAGCGAGACTCTGTTTTCCAAAGCAAACAAAGGACGACAAATCTCTCTTATTAGACGAGAGGTCTGTGTCTTGCCACCTCATACGGCGTCGTTCGTTTAGTTATCACATCTTAAGCTCGACTCAGAGAGACGCATAGACAAAAAGAGTTTATTCGTTACATTTCATCTGATTACAATGCAATGTTTATCACAACAACGTTAAAAATTGAGGCAAAAACTTGTCTCTTTTCTTTTCTTATTAGACGTTATGTTTGTAGAAGAAGAAGAAACATTCATATTAGACATTCGTTGCTCAAAAAAGAAGAAGAAACATTCATCTCATCTATACATATGATGAGAGAGACAGAACAAGCGATGGGGGTAATGCATGTTTGTATGATTGGCTTGCTTCAGAGAGGGATTCGATAAGTTGATCAAACATCTTCAGTATAACAAATTTCCCTTGTCACCCTTGACAGCCTGCACAAACACAACACTCACGTTTAGTATTTGTTTGTTCACGAAAAAAAAAAAAAAAAAAAAAAAAAAATTTCATTCACAACTAACCGTAGCTCCTCGTCCACATAGGTAATCTCTAGTTCACCACGTGCGGTTTCAGGTGCATTTACAGGGATCTGCACAGCAAACACCAAATCAGACAAAAGAACTTATGCTGCCTGAATCAGTACAATGGTTCTCTTATAGACAAAAGGCGAATATAGCAGGAAGGAGTTTCAGTTTCAGTTTCAGTGTAACTTACAAGGCCGAGAATTTTGAACACTTTGAGCTGCACAGCACCTTCCTTGAATTGAGAGGTCTTATGTCTCCAGTTACCTACAAAACGACAAAAAAAAAGATTTTGTTTGCTATATATAAGATGAAACTCATTTTACAGATTCTGCAGAAAGGAATAGAGCTACTCCTACAGGGCCAAGACTTTGTGTTACATCTTCAATATTTATGCCAATGGATTAAAATATCAATTAGTTGTACAAATAAGAAACTTTTAAATTAGAAGATTACCGAGTTGAAGAAAGGCCAAGTCTCCATGTTCTGAACCTTGAGTGTATCCACATTGATAGATTGGTAGTTTGTTATTGATCTCAAGAACCTTGGTTTCTGTTGACATTGTTTAAAACGAATGACACAACAAGCCCAATAAAACATAAGACACCAAACAACAACAGAACAAGGTCTAACCTTGGCCTGCAGAATAGAAGCAGAGGTTGTGTAAATGAGCTCCCATTTCCCATTGATTAAATCAGATTTCAAAGGCTCCTTCGTTGGATTCACTGCTTCCACTTTACGCGCCAACTGTCCTCCCCCACACAAACAAAAAACTTCATCATCATCATCGTCCTCTCGATCAACATTCCTAAAGTGTCGGTAACAAGAAAGAGAGAAAGGAACCTGATCAATACGAAGCTGGTCGTCAGGAGAAGCAGTGGCGCCGCGTTCGAGAGGCTCGATGGCTTCGAGAAGGTCTTGCTTCAGCTGCTTCTGCTTCTCTGCTCGACCGTTTCTCGTTAGAAACGCCGGAGGAAAGCTGAACACCGCTTGGATTCTCAGCCTCTCTCTACCGCTTTTTTTTCGAACGCTCTGTGACTTGGTCGGAACGGAGAAGCCACTGTCCGACTTCACAAGACTCCCGGAAAGATACAATCCGGTGGTCGGAGACATCGGAAACTACCCCAGTCTTTAGGCACGAAGTCAAAGCCATGAATCGAAAATTAAAAAAAACAGGAGTCGTGCTCTGCTTCGTTTTCAGAGATACTCTGTTCTGGAACAGAGGATGGTTACGAGTCCTACTCTAGAGTATGATGATCAAAGGAGTTACGAATAAATGTGACTTACATCGGTTTAAACACACATGTAGCAGGAAGAGAAACACTATGCTTCTGTCATGCCATGTCGACGTCATCGCAGGAGATAAGATTTTTTTTTTCCTACGAAATGAGAGGCCCTCGGTGTTTCCGACATAGTACGGTGTCGTTTCAAACACACATGTAAAAAGGATAGCTTTGCCTTTTTTATTCAAATTTGTCCAAACGCTTTTATATACTTCCGTTTCTTCTTGTTTATACTAAATCAAGCAACAATGAAAAGAACCATTTCACTTGTTGAAGTTAAAAATGATACTACAAGATTTAGACTAGAAAACACTATTTGAGTACATAGTTTATATGAAGCAATTAATGGTGATTTTGATTGTGTTCTTCTTCCCTGAGGCAACTTTAGTGGGAGACCTATGAGATTTTTCAATGTTCTCTCTTCCTTGAGTTTGATTCCTTAGGAATCTTTTGTTGAAGTCAGACTTATGACTTATCATTGGTACCTGCAACATGAGTTTAATGTCATATACATTAAGATTCATCTTGGTGACCAGTCAAACTTTGTTTTCTTTTTGCATGTTATGTGAAATTTTAACCTTTCAGTGGCCTCACTCAACGGATAGTTTACTGAATGGAAATGAAAATCCAAAGCCTGATCAATACAGAAACCAATTCACCAAACCGACGGATGCAAACTCGTGCAACCATGCCGGAAGCAGTTTGGTTCTCTCTTATGGGATTCAACTGATCTAGGAATCATCTGTGTAATCTCTCTGAAGTAGACTCTTGTAGAGAGTTTCAGAAGCGGTGAGTAGACTTGTACTTCCAAGAAATCAGCGACTTGTTCAGCTTCTGCAGTTGCTCGGTTGGTTTTATTTTGCTATTACCTGAATAAGAGAACATGGGACCAACGATCGCTGGACTGAGCTGTTCTAAAGAGAGGGTTTAAAGTTCTTTAAGCGGTTTGGGTTGGAGATAACGGCTTGATGATGTTTTTCAAGATCACATCAACTGGTGACTTTTCTGGTGAAATAAACCAAACAAGAGTCATCTGTTTCACCTAAAACTACCCTGACTTCCAAACAAATAGAAAACTCGTGTTTTCATTAAAAAAAAAAGATGTTTACATGAACACAAGTACGTATACAGACAGACAAATCAAGAACTGAAAGAGAACCAACAATAGACTTGAACCAAGCAAGCAAAAGTAAACTGTATTTACCTTTCAGGCTTTAAAAAAAATAAAAACATAAACCACTTCTCTTTTTTGTATAGCGTAAAAAGTGCAGAAAGAACTCTTACTTGCCATAGATGTGTGTCCTTTAGAAGCAACAATCTCCTCTAGCTGTCTCCAAGTCTCTCCATTCTTCTTCTTGTTATCCTCAGCATTTTGCTCATCTTCTTGAAACTTGCGCAAACATTCTTCGAATAACTCTGGATTTGTATCAGACATAACCTTAAGAACATTATCCGTCAAGTTCTTCACAGTCTGGTTCCAGTGGCTACTACCGTTTTTCTCCAAAGCTGGAAACACTATCGGTAGAATGATTCTGCTGTTATGTCTCACCAAGTTACTAACATGATCATTGTTCCATAAGTATAAAGCCCGTTCCGCTACCTAAACATACACACACACACAAGCAGTGATGAAACTCATGAACACCATTCAAGACTCTAAACAAAACCAAAAAAAAACGGTAGATGAAGGTGTAATGATGACTCTCTAAACTACCTGAAAGTGAGAGCTGCTCAAGCACTGAGCAATTTGGCGAGAGAGAGGAATCATACAACGTTCAAACTCCGTTAACTGAGTCGCTTCCAAGATCTCCTCTAATTCACCCAAGAACATGATCTCTTTGGAGCTATTAGTAACAGGCCAGTACTTCAACAGCCCTTTGATGACTGTATCAGCGAGCTTACAGTCTTTCTCAACAAACTGTATGACGCAGTAAGAAAGCTGCTGGTGGTAATTAGGTAAGCATTTCAGTTTGTGCAGAGGAACCAACACTCTAGTAAGGAAGAGCTTGTGTTCTTCCTTGAGAGGCAAAGCGAATCCGTTGATAATGGATCCCAACACTTCAAGAAACTCTGCGATTCCAGAGTGTTTCCCTGTCTCCAATATGAAATCATACAAGATGTTGTTCATCGTCTTCCTGATGAAAGGACGGTGAACCATGAACCTGCCGTAGATCCTGTGAAGTATTGTTTTGAGGTACTCTCTTTCTCTAGAGTCTTCAGAGTCGAACAGATCCAACAGCTTGAGAACGAACGTGTGGTCGATGTACTTCTTGGATATCTTGGCGTCTGTGTTGGGAGATGCAACGATTCTCAGGAGGAACTCGTAGACAATCTGGAGGTGAGGCCAAGAAGGGTTCAAGGATCCTTCTTCTTGTTCTTCCAAGTCTCCTCCTGCTTCTGGTGTTTTGTTCTTCCATTGTTGTTGGTGAGGATTACTAAAGAGATTAGCCGAAACCATCCTCGCAGCTTCTTGAATAACGATTCAGAGAACTTTCCATTACCTGAAGAGATGACGTAGTCCACAACTTCGAGGAGTGTTTGCCTTTGATCTCTTTCTCCTTGAGGTTTCGTTGAGGCTCAGCGACGAAGTCAAACACTGCGCAGCATAGCCTGAGCTTCTTGAGAAACAGGTCTTGCTTCTCGGAGATGGAAACATCTTTCAACCTTGGCAACATCTCAACGGAAACGGAATCAAGATTGTCTCCTCATTTGATGATGATGATCTCTGGCTTAAAACGTCATCACCTTGGTTGTTGTTGTTGTTGTTATCTTGAGCTTGGGACTCACCATTATCCCAAAACTTAGTAGAAGGTTTCTTAGGAAGCCCAAGTATTTGCTTAAACATCTTCCCCAAGTCAAAACTTCCAAGTTTTTGCCAGCTGTATTCTTCTCAAACTGACTAGAAGTCAGATCAGATTTCTCAAGTTTCTATTTGCTTTAAAGCAAAGTCAGATCTCAGAAACTAGAAAAATACAATAGAGGAAGTATACTTTACTACTCCTAAGCTCAACTCGTCACGCAAAAGAACATCTCTTATTGACTAGATCTTGATTTGATAGTCATCCAGAGACCAAGCAAAAGAAGATAAAAAAAACCACAACCCAGAACAAAAAAAGAGCAGAAGAAAGCAAGATCTAGACTTATGAATCATATAACAAAGCAGAAGAACTTGGGTTTGACCCCACAAGTAATCTAAGCAATCAGAAGTACCAAGAAGAAGAAGGGTTTAGCTTTCATGGCTATTGCTTCGTTGGCATGAGTAGAGAGAAAAAAAAGGAAATGGATAAAGATTAGGGAGACTAGAGAGAGAGAGAGATAAAAAGAAAGGATGGTGACTGAGAGAAGACAGAATGACCAGAGAAATAAATTTCACTGTCTGAACAGGGAACAAACAGCATGTAGACAATGGTTTAAGTCATAAACCAATGAAGTAATAATAAGAGATTTAAAAATCAAATGGACTGAACCAAATCTAGATCATGCAATTAGAGTTCCAAGACTTGTTGGAGTTAGTAAACAGATCCACAAACCCCCAAAAACTGAAACCAGAGACTGCTTCTTTAAATAACAAATATACAAGTGGAGAATCCAAAAGGGAAAAGTATTTAATACAAACAACAAAGTGATTCTTGTGGCAATCTCCTAAAGCTGCAATTTTGCAGATATCATCAAAAGGAGAAGATGAATGAATCAGTGAAAGATAAACAGAGATGGGACAATGTAGCAAAAAAAAACCATTAACAAGCTTCAAAGAACAGGGAACAATCTTACATATTGAGTTTCCTTTTCCTTCAATGAAGAGGAGACCAATAATTGTAAACTTTTCTTCAATGTTTCTCCTGAAATTGATATCAGAAGTATCTGAAGAGCATACCACACTCCAGTGGATAAGACACGAAAAGCTCTCTCTCTGTCTCTCTCTTTTTCTTCTTCTTTACAGCTCTAAACCTCATGAAGCCTTACGCATCCCAACTTCTTCCAAACGCTTCCAAGTAGCTTCACGTTTCGCATTGGTTTCAACTTGCTTTGATTCATCTTCTTTGAACTTAGCAAGGCATTCCTTGAACAGCTCAGGGTCAAGGTCGTTAAATATCTTCCGCACGTTTAGTGTCAAGCTATGAACAGCTTGGTTCCAATGCTTCTGCGCGTTTCTCTCCAACGCAGGGATATAATGGGAAGAATGACTTTGCGGCTCTGCATTATCAGATTCTCTATGTGATTGTTGTTCCATAAGAATAAAGCTCTCTCTGCAACCTACAAAAGAAACCAACCAAACAGATGCAATTTTTAATAGACTGAAAACAAAGATCACTAGAGAGTTAATTAAAATAGGTACCTGAAAATGCAGACTGTTCAAACATCGAGCTATTTGGCGAAACAGTGGGACCATGCATCTTTGGAAACTCTGGTGGCTGCGTTGCTTCGAGTACTTCCTCCAACTCATTGATAAACATGACTTCTTTGGAGCTGTTTGTCACCGGCCAGTACTTCAGCAACCCTCTGATAACAGTATCAGCAAGTTTGCAGTCCTTTTCAACAAACTGTGTGATACAATAAGACAACTGCTGATGATACATTTGCAAACATTTCGGCTTGTGGAGAGGTATCAGAACACGGACGAGAAACACTTTGTGCTCATCTTTCAAAGGAAGAGCAAACCCGTTGATGATACTTCCAAGATCTCAAGAAACTCAGCGATCCCGTTGTGTTTCTCTGTCTCGAATACAAACCGGTAGAAGATGTTGTTTATGGATTTCCTGATGAAAGGACGGTGAACCATGAATTTACCGTAGATCCGGTGGAGGATGGTTTTCAGACAATCTCTCTCTCTAGGATCCTCGGAGTCAAACAAATCGAGTAACCGAAGGAGAAAGGATTGGTCTATGTATCTTTAGCGAGCTTGGTGTCAGTCTCAGGGGAAGCAACGAACCTCAGGAAAAGCTCGTAGACAAGATGCAAGTGAGGCCAGGCAAGATCCATGGAAGGCTCTTCCTCCTCGAGGTCTAAGGCGTCGATGACTTTATTAATCTCACGCGGCTGAGGGTTTAGCGTTCTGAATATGTTGGCAGAGACCATCCGAACAAGTTCTTGAATTCTGACTTGGCTGAACTTCCCGTTGTGGCGGAGTTCACGTAGTCCACAAGCTCAAGCAGTGTCTGCCTCTTGATGTCTTTCTCCTTGATGTTCTTTGTGGGATCAGTGAAGTCAAAGACTAGACGGCACAAGTTTAGCTTCTTGATGAAGAGGTTCTGCTTTTCGGAGTTTGGAACGTCTTTGAAATGAGGTAATGCTTGATAAGGAGTGAAGACTCCATTGTTGTTTCCACCCGAGTGAGAAGAAGAAGCAGCGGCTGCAGGAGGAGGAGCGTTCTTGGTGTGTGACTTATTGTCATGCTGCTTTTGGAAGTGGAAGCATGAGAGGATGAAGAAGAGGAATGAGGACCACCGTGTTTATGATGATCGCTCTTAGAAGAAGACTTTTTGGGAAGCTTACTGAGAATCTGTTTCCACATAGCTGCTATTAATTTATTCTCGACCCAATAACTCTAATCATTCTTCCCACAGAACATTCACAACAAGAAGACCTAAGAAAAACAAATCCATCAAAACTCAAAAATGGTATGTCAAGCCTATATTAATTATAAACAGAATCAAACCAACGAACCTGAACAATAGCAAAAGTCTCGCCCTTTTGTACGAAAACCAAATAAAAATTCAAACTTTCCAGTTCTGTAAAGAGAATCAGGCAAGGAGAACAAGAGGGAAGCTGTACATTCTCCACAAACAAACAAACAAACCCCAATGGAAATAAGCGAATAGAAAGAAGGGTCAATACCCAGATGAGAGAAAAGCGATGATGATGATGATGACATTCAAACTTGTTCGGACCTATTTTGTTTTCGTTCGTTCTTCTTTGTTGACTTGATGTTTTTTTTTCTGGGTTATTATTCTTTCGTTCCCCATTCCTTTCCGTTGGCAAGTATGAAATTTCCTTTTTCTATCAAAGCGATTAATTTTCTTGCTTTATTTTAAATTTTTGCTCTTTTTCTTTTTTTTTTCACTCTTTTAATAAAAAATTGTATATTCTTCTCGTGATCCAGTTATAATTCTTCTTTTTTTTGATGATCCAACGGTTTTCATTTCAACTTCTTTTTTAATTAATTTCTTTGCTGTCTTTCTTTTAAGGGTAATTAAGCTAGAAAATCAAAGAAGATGGTATAATTGGCATTATACCAAGAGAAGAAACGCGAACCGACGCGTCATCAAAACCGGGCAGAAAAATACGATTTTACCCACGACGCTTCATCCTCCCCTACTTACTGTTTTAGGTCGTAGGGTTTTAGTGTCTGACACAAGATCTCTGTAAAGATTTAGCGAGATAATAAACAGATTTAGTTTAGAGAGGAAGCGATTGCATCGATACACCAAAAGCCACAGTGTTTTAGAGGATAAGTCTGACGCATACGGCGGTTCTGTAGACGAATCTTTTTAAAGCTTTCCCTGTCACGCCTGTACGAGAAGATATATACTAAATCGGTTGCCGTGTATAAAGGAGTGTTAGACGGTTTCACATTTACAAAACGAAGTTCAGTTCAGTGAAGAGAAAAGTTTGTGCGATTTAAAAAGTCTGCAGAAGCTTTAAGAAAGGTAAAAGGATTTTTTTGTCTTTAGTTATCAGCTTTAAATGTGTAAAACCGATATCGTTGCTAGGTCTGAAGATTTTATTTTGTCGAGCATTTAATCCAGATATTTCAAATGATTGTTTCTGTTTCTTATACATGTTTGTTTCTGTTTGTTTCTGTTTGTCATGATATATACTTATACATCGATCTTTTTGTTTATCAGGATGGGTCGTGTGTTCCGCATATGGCGTGGAGACTAGAAAAGAATGCTCAAGAACAGTGGACCTTTGTACCAAACCATGAGGACTACGGCTTTACCATGTTTTTGGATTCACCGGAGACTCTTGAGCTAATCGATGAAACTGTGAGGGAGAACTACATGCTGGCTTCAGGAACTCCTGTTCTCATAACCTATGGGATGTCCGACTGGATGATGTTCCCCAGTGGTCCCTCTCCTCCGATTACGATTGCAACAACAGCGGATCTTGTAACCTTATTCTCCCGGAGGCCATACCCCGCGGAGATAACCCTTCTTGTAACCTTTGGTGCAAAGAAAGTGGCTGAGTTTCAGTTTCTCTCTCGGGCTGATTTCACCATAGGATCTTCAACCTACGTTGTCGGTCATGGTCAGGATGAGATAGCTAGAGCAAGATACGAGTGTAAGTGTTGTGTTGTTGTTTATGTTTAGCCCATTAGATTGTCATAATATTATATTATGCATTTCATTTTGGTTTGCAGCTTTGGTTTTGGGTGAGAGGCTTCTTATGAGCGAGAAGGTTATGAGTGAGATATTCGGAAAGCAAGAGATGCTTGTCTTCCACCGTGTGGCTCTAGAGATGGCCCATGCTGACAGGGTAATGGGAGGCCACCAGGTTCAGGCGTACCTCCAGGAGTGGAGATCATTCGCACTAGTAAAATTCTATCGCATAGCCACTTCAATACCATGGCTATAGAGCAATAATTCGTGGCTATTGACAAAAGAGCCACGTTTTCAGGTTAAAATTTTACAGTGGCTATAGCCTCGTGGCTGGAAAAGATCGTGACTAACGTGGCTAATAGCCACGGTTTTACCACGCTATGTTAGTGGCTTATATAGCCAGGATAATAACATTGTTAACGTGGCTACACCAAAACAAAAAACAAAAAAAAAAAAACAGAAATAAAAACAAACAAATATTTTTTATTAATTAATACTAAAACATAAAATACACATTATTATTTATACTATACATAAATACGTATATACATAGAAATACACCACCGCCACACCACCAACTGCCACCGCCGCCACCACCAACTGCCACCGCCCGCACCACCATCTGCCACCGCCGCACTACGCTTCACCTGAGGCGTCGCACCGTCACACCATTTGTTTCTTCCGTTCCATCATCTTCCCAAACACCACTTCCTCCTTCCCTTCATAGTCAGATTCACCATGGCCAAAGAACAAATGAAACATTAAGAAAGAACTCAGATTTTTGGCATCTAAGAACACAAAGAGAGACAAGAACAAAGATGAATACTTTATCCATCACAATTTACACAGATACAAATTAGGGCATATAAAAATATGTTTAGATCGAAATAAACGAGGAGAGAGAATTTGGTACCTCTTGAGTAACTCGCGGAAGAGTAGAGAGAAGAGAAGGGTCGGGTCTTTTCCACCGTCTGCTCGTTCTCAGATCTATTAAAAAAACAAACATATCAATATAAATAGGAAGAAGAGGAGGAAGACGAAGGTCACGAAGCCAAAGAGGAGGAAGACGAAGAGATGTCGACCCGTGGTGATGGTGAGGAGGTGAAACCGGTGAGGAGATGGAGAAATGAGTTGATTGTTACGGAGAAAGTGATAGATTGGAAGAAGAACATTGGAAGAAGAACAATCCAACGAAGGAGAGAGGGAAAAAGAACAAGAAAAGAAGAAAGAAACAAAAAGAGATTTAATCTGGACCCTTCATAATTTTAATCTAATGGTTAATATTGTCAATCACGCAGCTCATTCTTATTGGTTAAGAACAGAGAGGTTTGGAGAAAATAAAAATACAGAAATAAAAAAATCTGTGTGTTTATTTATGTTGTTTAGCTATTATTAATGTCTATATTTTTTTTGAAAAAATAGTTTATACTTTTAAAACAGTGTATGATTCTTCATATACTTTGATCATTTATTTTATAAGAAAATGGTTAGATTTAAATGTAAGAGTTTATGGTTTTGTATGTAAGTTTAAGTTTGGGGTTTAGGGTTTGAAGTATGATATAGGATTTGAGTTTATATGATATATGGTTTGAGATAAAAATTGAAATGTTCTATATAGCTTGAAATGTTGTATATAGTGAGAAATATATTTATCTTATAGGAATTGATTTTATTTAAAATATAAGATTTCATGTTTTATGAAATAGATTAATTTTGAAGTATGTGGTTTATAGTTAAGATATGTAATTAAGTATATGATTTGATTTTTTTTAAATATTTAGTTTATAGTTTTATATTTAAGATTTTGAATTCATATAAGTTTGAAAATATTAAGTTTGTAGAGTGATTGTTATAATATATGTTTGTAAGTTTATGGTTTAATGTGTTTAAAGTGATGAAGGTTATATATATATATATATATATGTGGTATGAGGTTAATTTTTTAAAATCTGAAAGTTGTAAATAAGTGTTGGATATTAGATAAGTTAAACTAGGTAAATATTAATTAGATATATTGTTTGTAGATATATTTAAGTTTAGGGTATATATTTGGGGTTTAGGGTATAAAACGACATAGCCATGGAAAAATAGTGGCTATACAGTGGCTAACGCTCTTGCCACAGAAATAAATGTGGATAAATCGTGGCTATGATTTAACATAAAAAAATTATTTACCTTCGAAAATGTTTTAACCGGGAAAATGTGAAAAATGTAAGTGGGAATAAAAAATCCAGTGGCTATATATCTAGCCACTATAATATTCGGTGGTAATACAGTGGCTTTTTATCTAGCCACGATAAAATTTAGTGGCTATTATCGTGGCTAATTGACTTTACCGTGGCTAACTGAAAATCGTACCTATTTCGTGGCGGAATCGTGGCTTTTTTTAATTTAGCCACGTTTTTGGAGTGGCACTACCGTGGCTATGCGGAAGATTTCTACTAGTGTCGGCTTGATGATGATGACGACATGACGGAGGCTTCTCAGACGGTACGACCGGGAATGGAACAACCGGAGAAACCAGAGGTAGTGTTTTTTGATTAACTGGCTAAAAAATAAATTGTCATGTTATCAGACTTATTGAACGGCTACTTATGGTCATACTCTTTTTGTTTTGTACACAGGAGCGATTGTACCGTTTCAGCCTCAGCCCCTAGCTCAGATCCTACCCGCACAAGCACCACCAGTTCTTTGGGATGTTGGCATGGATATGCTAGACTATCCAGAGTTCTACAACGCTCAAAGAGATGGGCGCCTAGTTGTCGCTGACGCAGCTTTCTGGAACGACCTTATCGACGACAATAACCAGTCTCTCGAAGGGGTGTACCTCGTCACCAACACCAACAGCCAAGATGTGGGACTGACTCAAGGAGAATCATATATTGTTTACACCTCCAATCAGCTGCACTCAAATAGGAGGAGATGTGGTTCCTAGCCTCATTGGGGAACAAGGTAAAAAAGATTGAAACGAGTGTTGGTTTAGTTTTGTTTGAACTTATGACAAGAAAATTTAAATAAGTATGGGTTTGTGAATACAGGTACTGAAGTTGGTGTGGTGGATGCAGCTGGAGGGACAGCACCAGAGAAGACCTTCAGCCCTCTTCCCGGCCCATCTCTGAAGCTAAGTTTGGCTTGTGGGTCAGGGGAACCGGATGGTCTCCCACTCTCGACTGCAAAAGGGGACACCACATCTTCGGAGGAGAGCAAAAAAGAGGGTGGGTTCTGATGTTAATGGTCATCAAGTTCTTAGTAAAATATGAATCTGTTTCTGTTTAGTTATCTTGAACTAAGGTAGTGTCGGTATTTTGGACGGTTAAGAGAAAGTTTAACCTTTTGGGGATGGTTTTTTGTGTTAAACTTTGATTTAACCGTGGGGAAATCGGAAGGATTGTTTGTTTTCAATTTTTATGTTTTTCAAGTACGGCTTGTTGGCGGAATAAATGGATCGTCATTAGGAGTTTGCGATGTATGTTGTGGGTTGTGAAATATGTTGTACTCGATCCCATTAACTATATAAAATTTTTCATGGCTTTGTTCCATGTTTGTAATCAAAAATATGTTAGTCGGTTATTTTTTGTGCGCTTTATTTTGGTTAAGATAATTTTTAGGTACCCTTATTTATATGGTCCTGTATAATGACTTAAACATGTAGAAATGAGAATCTCAAAGTCTTATTTTGTGAACACAGATTTTGGGGTGATAGGATTCTTCAAATAATATAATTAGCCGCATAAGTGAGATGCATTACCTTATAATTTATTTTGTTTGGATTTAGCTTAGTAAATGAAAATGAGAATATATATATAACCGGTTAACTATATACAATTACACTCTTCCTATTTTCCGGTTATAATGGTTAGGGGGTTTAGTTTTGAAGGGTGCTTAGTTTAGGCTGTTTGCGGTTTAGTGTAAGCTTTTAGGGTAAGATTGACGGTAAGGGTTTAGAACATAACAATAACTGAAGGAAATGAAATCTGGAACCATTTATGTTAGCCGGTTAAGTCAAAAGCGTTTAATTATAGGTTTTCTAAAATATGTTATGTGCATATGTGATTGCGTCTCAGCTTTTCCCCTCTATTACTGTTCTGACATTAAGATTGAAAAATTTGAGTTATATAGATAACTAGTTTGTTGCCTTATAACCTAAATTGGACATATTCCTGGAAATTTGTTGTGTATTATTCCCTACTTTTGCGGTGACAAACACTTAAATTTTGTTTTTGTACAATTTAAGGAGAAGATATAGGTGATTATGGGGCTTCACTCCAAGTGGGAATGATGTTCAGGAACCGTGACTCATTCAAGCAGCATATGGCTATGTTTGCAATAGCAAATAAGTTTTGCTACCGCAACGCAAAGTCTGATCCAAGCATGATGGTGTTGAAATGCATCAGCTCATCTTGCCAATGGCGTGTGTATGCAATCAGGTTAAAAGGACTCGGATGTTTTTGAAGTGAGGAAAGTTGACCACATACATTCATGTTCTATAGCTGATAGGGGTTGATACCAAAGCCAAGCAACATCGGCGGTGATTGGAGAATTGATGAAAACTAAGTACGCTGGGAACGGGCTCGGCCCAAAGCCAAATGAAATTAGAAGAATGATGCGCGGTGACCATGACGTCTCTATTTCATACTGGAAAGCGTGGAAGTCAAGGGATATGGCTGTGGATAGGGGACATGAAACGTGTAATGATTCATACAGAAAGCTTCCGGGTTATCTCAATAACCTTGTGTTAGCCAACCCAGGATCTTTAGCCAATTTGCACACCCAGAAAGGGGATGGAGGTGGACACCGATTCAAATATATGTTCCTTGCGCTAGGAGCATGTGTAGAAGGGTACAAATACATGAGGAAGGTGGTTGTGGTAGATAGAACACATCTAAAAGGAAGGTATGCCGGATGTCTGCTAACTGCATCCGCAGAAGATGGTAACCACAAATTTTCCCCTTGGCGTGCGCCGTTGTGGATAGCGAGAATGACAAATCAAGGGAGTGGTTTTTCCAAAACTTAGCAGCATTTGTGCCCAATGAAAGTGGGTTGGTCCTCATATCCGACAGACATCCTTCGATATACAAAGCAATCAGCCATGTTTGTTATTTTTTTCCCGGTTGTGTGTATTATGGTTAACCGTTTATAAAATTGTGTACCTATTACAGTATAAATGTTAGCCGGTAATAAAATGTAGGCCTCTTTTAAACTGTAAGATAACCGGTTAACATTGAATATTGCTATAGCTAATGTAATTGTACGCAATCCGCAACAATATTATAGTTAACCGCTTATTATATTATTTAGCTTGTGGGAATTTAAGGTTAGCCGGGCCAAACATGTTGTGCTCTGTTAAACAGTAAGATATCAGTTTAACGTCTAATATTGAATTACAGGTGTATCCGAATGCAGGTCACTGCATTTGTGTCATGGAATTCGGTTTTGTGCAAGGTAAGGGAGTTTCCAATTGCCCAGTTGATTGATTTCATCCGTGAGAAGATGATGACATGGTTTGCTAAGAGGCGTGACGTTGCAAGCAAGTCTGGTGGAGACCTCACCCCGCGTATTGAAGAAATGGTAAGAAACAATTTCGAGAAGGCTGGGGGGTACCATGTCCTCGACATAGCTGAGATGGAGTACGCAATCCGCAATAAGTCAGGCGCAAGCTTCCATGTGAACCTTGACACAAAGACTTGCAGCTGTTTTGAGTTTCAGATGCTAGGAATTCCATGCTCTCACGCAATTGCTGCAGCTCTGAAAGCAAAGATGAGTGTGAACGACCTTGTTATAGATGAATACAAGATTGACTTCCTCAAGCATGCCTATCAAGGAACTATCGTGCCGGAAACTGATTCAACGCGGAGAATACAAATCCCCGCGGTCCTTAACGATCTCCAGTTGCGTCCTCCTGCAACTAGGCGCCCTCCTGGAAGGCCAAAGAAGCTGAGGTACTTCTCTAGAGGAGAAAAACGGGTTAGTCTTACCACACCTAATGTTTGACAGCCATATGATGTAGTGGACAATGTTCAAGTTACACAATATTATTGACAATGAGTGCAGGTTAAAGGCGTTCGCCGCAGGATCACATGCAGCAGGTGCAAGGGCGTAGGACACAACAAGGCTACTTGCAAGAACCCAATATAAGTAAGCACTATTGCGGGAGTTAATAATGAGAGAACTTTATGCGAGGGGCGGAGTTGTATTGGATGGTTGGAGGTTTCCGAAGGTATAATACGTTACTAGTACTATTTAGTATTTCAACAATTACACCATCTGGGTATGTAGGGGATTTGGATAAACGCTTTGTCATTATAAATAATAAGTTCTCTTCTATATAAATTGTCAAGTTCAGATCAACGAAAGATATTGTGAAAAACGTTTTTTGTGAATGACATAGCCGGCTACATTTTAAAATGTTTTCATCGGGCCATTGTTAGATGGTTATATTGTCTAGTCAGATATATTAGCGGCTAATATGAAATAAGAATCCCTTATCTTTGAGGCATTGACATATTTTGTTAACCGGCTAAATATTTAAATGTGGGAAAATATAATATTTAATCGGTAACTAATTTAACGGTTATGGCATAGAAATTAATTGGCCGGTAATTCAAGCCAGAAACACTTAGGTAGTTGACGTAAGCTGAACCCTAAAGGATGAACCCTAAACCCTAAACCCTAAACCCTAAACCCTAAACCCAGAAACCCTAAACCCAGAAACCCTAAACCCAGAACCCTAAACCCTAAACCCTAAACACTAAACCTTAAACCCTAAATCATGAACCCTTAAACCCTAAACCATAAACCCTAAACCCTAAACCCTAAATCATGAACCCTTAAACCCTAAACCCTAAACCCTAAATCATGAACCCTTAAACCCTAAACCCTAAATCATGAACCCTTAAACCCTAAACCCTAAACCCTAAATCATGAACCCTTAAACCCTAAACCCTAAACCCTAAACCCTAAACCCTAAACCCTAAATCATGAACCCTTAAACCCTAAACCCTTTCTCCTAAACCCTAAACCCTAAATCATGAACCCTTAAACCCTAAACCATTTCTCTTAAACCCTAACCCTAAACATGTACCCTTATGAAATTTGTATATCCTTAAGAAATGATATAACTGCAACCTATATTTGGTAGGCGGGCTAAATATTCGCCGGAGGTTATTCATAATTATAGCCGGCTATTTATTAGTTAAGTAGAAAATATCTGTCAATTTGCCGGCTAGAGTGGAGTACTGGAAAGCAAAAGTTAACAATACCACCAAAACACAGAGATTAACACAGTAAACTAATCCCTAAACAGTTCATACTAAACGCTAAACCATTTTTTTACCACTCAACCCTTGGGTAATGTATATTCCTTAAAAATTGTATGCTATGCTCAGAAAACATGAGTAAAGACAAAAAAAAACATAGTAAACCCTAAACCCTTATTAAACAGTCAACCCTTGGGTAATTTATGTAAAATTAACCGTAAAAACTGACCAGTAAACCCTAAAAACCTAATGCGACACTCAACCTTCCATATTTGTTAACCCTAATCCGAAAGGACTATACACTAAACCCTAAACGGTTAACACTAACCCCTAAAACAAAGTGAACCATCAAGCCTTGGGTTCAATTATAAACCCTATCCACAAAATCTAAACCTTAGTTGAACAGTTTACCCTTGCCCCCCGTTATGAGTTTAGCCGGATCGAGGTTGGTTTGGAGGTTATTAAAAAGTATAGCCGGATATAAATTAGTGTGCTGAGAAAGATATATAGCAAAACAGGCTAAACGAAAGTAAGGGATAGTTAAACATATATAAAACATTTAGAACCCATTATGGGTAACCTAACCGGGAAAATCATTCATCCAGCCGCATTACATAAGTTAAACACAGTACATCACGAAGAATAGTAATGTCATTAACAGAAGATGAAAACAACGGCGGGTTATTTGCGGAGCTTCCTAGAAAATGCGGCCACGACTTCAACAATCTCTGAGATGTCGTTCTTAATGTCCCCGACTTGTTCCTTCATTTCGATGAGGCAATTGGCAATGGCCGTCTGCTTTTCTACCAATGCTTCTATCTCCTCCACAAGAGCTTCATCGGCCCACTTAAACAGGTGGTTTTCACCAAATACAAACCCCACACCTGTAGAATCTCCGACCAGGGTTTTCCTTGGTTTTTGATGTCAGAACAACTGTCAGGGCTCCACACGGGCACCGACGCGGAATTCCAGGTCCCATTTCCATTACAATACCGAACACCTAATAACATAACATATCGCACCATTAATCATCAACATTGTTGGATCGGGATGGGAGAGGGATTAATCGATTTTGGAGGCATAATATTTGAAAAAATAAGGAGAGCATAAGATTCACCTGATAGGAAGATCTATGGTCGTCTCCGCCGCTAGCTTTGAAGAATTGAAAGTACCAATAAAGCCTCTAACGTGTTTCCTTATCCTCTAAAACGATGCCGCTTAAATAAAGGAAAATGCCCTCATTGAACAGTAATTTCTTAATGGGCCTTAATCGGTATCTCGGGTTTGTTGGCCATAATATTGAAAATCAAAGCTTTTTGGTTTCAAATAAATAATTCAGAGTGTTACGACGTTGGCCGTACAAGTTTTAACTTATCATAGAACAAGATAACATAGCCGGCTAATAAATAATCAACTACATCTATGTGCAAGCAAAGAGAAAATGAACGATTAAAAATGAAACAGAGTGGTCATTATTAAATCTCCGTCAAATGTAGTATCTTAAAAATCCAAGCATCTTACAACAACAGGAACAAAGGAAAAGTTGGTGATAGTTTTTCGAATTACAAAACGATGATATTACATTGACGTCATCAGAGGGGGCCGAGAGATGCCTCATATAGAGTGACAACCAGCCTCTCAACATGGCTGGCTATGACATCCGGTGTGATGCATTTGCAAGCATCGATCCCCCCGACCGCATGCGCTTGTATAAAAAGAACGGATGAGACTCCGAAGTCTTTGACTTCGTTTTGTTGTGGGATGCTACGGGGCCTTTCAATTGCCATTGCTTTGCAGTCTCTCGTGCCCACCTGCCTGCCAACCTGCTTCAGCAAATAAGGAAACATCAATGCTAGAGGTCTAACTTCTTTTTTCATCATGTAGTCTATCCTAATCGAGATGTTGCAGTCAAAGACAGTCACGCTCCATGTCCCATAATCAACGCAGATGCCAACCCAGTAAGTTTTATCTAGGCAGAATGGGAAATAGAAACGGTCGGCATCAGCGTAAGCCGGAAGCTGCGTAAACATCTCAGTAACATCCCCACTAAACTTGTAGTTATCTTTTTTCGAGCACTTTGAGAACTTGCTATATAATTTGGTGAACTGGGAGACGAACTGTGTGTCCATGAATACTGGCCTCGCTAGATGGTTAAGAGATGATCCGGACCGGAACAATGAACTAGTGTGGAACATTAGAAAATCCACCACCTGTTAAGACCACAACTTTAGCACACATTGCAGTGATTTACATTAAAACGCAGGATGCCATATTGGTAGGAACCAACCTTAGCCGATAGTTGGGTTGCTCTCTCAATGACCTCGTTGAGTTCGGTGCTCTGAAGAGTTCCTTTCGCAGTAGTTAGATCACTACAAAATGGAGACGTGCAACAACTTTAGCCGGCTAAAAATATCAATAAACATCTAATATAAAATTTAACTCAGTAACTAAACACTTACAACGGCACCGTCATCTTCTCCATCAAAGCTCCAAATTTAGCCGAGTAATCAATGTCCCCTCCCTTGTAGATTGCATCAGCCACTGCCTTTCTCGCACGGTTTAGAAATCCTTTGTCACATTCGTACTCAGCCATGAGCGACTTGGTTGGTACCTTTTGCCTCTTGCTTTTCCTACACCCATCTGCTTCTGGTATGTTTGCATCTACGTGGTTGTCTTCTACGGAAACTTCCTGGTCAGTCTGAACGTTGTCATTGGAGTTCGGATTTTTATCCAGAACTGCCTCCTGGGTAAGGCCAAGCGAGAATGTGGGGTTGGGAAATATCAAGGCTGGATCAAGAGGCTGCAGCTTTCATAAATTATGGCAAAAGTATCAAACAAACTTGGAAAGAGATGGTGAGCTAAGGGAAAATAGGTTGTCAACGGTTACGTACAGATTCCACTACTGTGGCTGTCTGTGGAGGATGTAACTGCTCATCTTCATATGTGTTCTGCTCTACCTGCCCGCCTTGTTGGCAACCATCGGTAGTTACTCCATGTGCAACCGTGGTTTGTTCCGACACCATTTCATTTTCCTGGATATTAGTTTTTATTAGCAGGGTAATCAAATTGTTGGAGGTTTATGAGTAAGTTTAGCCAGCTAAATATAAACTTACATCAGTAGAAATGACAGATGACCGGTTAGCAAAGTTGATTGCTTTTCCTATTATGCCTGTGGAATCGTCCATTGTTTGAATTCCCGCATTAACCACTTTTGGTCGGGGAGGCACCGACTCGACAGTAGCAACCGCCGGTGTAGGAGTGAACTTACGAATTTCATCTGAGAGGGTTTTAATAGCATGGGCATTATCTTGTACCATTCCAAAAACCTCGTTGATGTTGACAAGGATGGTTTCAGTGAAGCCATTAGATGATTCCTGGATGGTTGATATGCTGCCATGTAAGAGCTGGAAGTCGTCCTTCAGTTTTGCCCTCACAATGGAGGCCAACAAATCTGTGTCTAGGCCATCTTGTGGCTGATATGATGTCCCGGCCTTCGATTTTGCTATCTTGCGGTTTACCATTTCAGCTTTTGACTCTTCACGCATCTTTATAACATCATGTAGTGTGGCCCCACCAACAAAACAGTCATTGCTGAAACCATAACGCTGCTCTATTGACCCCACCATATTAGACACGCCACTGTCGTCTTCATCGTCTGACCATTGATAAACTTCAGGTAATGTTATCTCTCCATTAGCATCAAGCATTATGGACTCAACAATAGCCTGCGACGGTAAATGTGGTTTTATAATCAGTCTATCAGTTTGCGTAAGAATAATCTACTAGTGGTATACTTCTAATCAATCAAAAACAGAGAAACATGTATACATAAGTACCTTCCCGGCAGCATCTGTGTCGCGGGCGTGACCAGGGCTGATATTTCTCCTCTCCCCTTTCTCCATCTCTAACGTATTATCATCACCACCGGTTTCGCCGTCCGAACCAGATGAACTCCCATCCTGCACAACTTCGGTTGGCGCAGGAACACATTCCACAATGACAAGTTGCAGGGCTAAAACAAATCCCTTCAAAGCAATCGTGTTTTGAAGCAATGACACTTCCTTTCTCTCCTTGATGCTGCTAATTAACATCTCGAATGAAACCCTCTCCCATGGGTGTGCTAGAAATGCATCCAAATCCTTTATCATCTCGGCGTACTCAACGGAAATACGCGGTGCGTGTGTCGTTGGGAGAATGACAGCGGAGACTAAGGCGAGATATGCGTACTTAAGCCTGATGTCTCGATCTACAACCGTCTTCTTCGCCAACATCTTCACAACAGATGACACTGGGACCTCTCTGAGGGATCCAAAGAGTTCACCCCAATATGGTTTATCTTCCATGAAATTTCTTGACTTCTTTTTGCACCGTTTTGGGAATTTGCTGCAGTTAAGACCCGTTACCATCGCAAACTCTCGGATTAAGCTGTCTGGAGAGTATATATCTCCCAAACCACCCGGAGAAACTTGGTTTGTCGGCGATCTGCATCAATCGCCCGAATGGAGAACTTCTGATGTGGTCGACTTCCGCGGGATCGAGTGCATTAAGAATTTCCCTGATTGCGCCTGCCTTATGGTAAGGAGTAACCCTAACGCCGGCGGGTTCTTCCCCGACTGCGAAAAGCCGTTCCGGCAGTCGGCACGGTGGCCTCCGTGTTCCATCCGGTTCTTCCATCGAGAGCTTTTGTTGAACAGAAATTATTTTTTCTTTATCAACTAGTTTAGATAATAGAATTATCGGGGGGGGGGGGGGGAGATGAAAGCTTTTGGTTTTTGAAAACTGTGATATGACCACCAGTAACTGCACTGTTTCGTCTGACAACTTCGATATGTGAGACAAAAGATCTTACCGTATCGCATTAGAAGATTCGGTGTCTGTTAAGTACAGGTTTTGCGTCTAGGGGTAGCAGTGTAAAACAACTTGGTGAACAGTTGTGTCTTTTCCTCGTTTCGGTAGTTTGCCAATAACGCACAAGTGCGTTGGTAGAGCTTTAAATTTCCCTTCTTTTAATAGTATTCTTTGGATGCCAAGTCTTACTTTTGTGATTTTTATGATTGCGATTTATTTGAAGCTTCGAGTCATTACCACTATACGACACGATGTCGTTTCTTTAGCACGATAAGTTGTAGCGACAAGCTCTCTGTGCGTAAATAGCTTTGCAGGTTGCACACACGTGCACTCGGTAGGCAGTGGCGGATCTAGAAATTTTTTTAATTGGGGGCACCATATTATATATATACTACATAATTTTAATATAACTAATTTTAATTTTTAATAATATTATATTACATTTAAAGCAATTAAAAATTAATTTTGGGATATTATATTAATTTTTTAATTATTCTATTTGTCTACAGCAAAAACCTAGGTTGTTTTGCCAAATTTTTAATACTCTAATATAAAAATGAAACAAAGTTATGATTTATGGAGTATTTTAAAGAAAAAAGAGAAAAAATACTATTTTTTAATAGTAAAACATACTGAATGCCTTAGAGCACGAACAATCAAACAGCTCAAACGAGACTAAACGGAGGCATACTAATCACCACTGAACTATTCCAAAATTCATGCTACTCGTTAACGTGAGTTTTTGATAATTAGTAGGGGTCACGTGACCCCGTACTCACCAATATAGATCCGCCCCTGTCGGTAGGTTCCTCGAATCCCACTCAAAAGTGGATTTTGAAACCCAGCTTTTTTTATCAGAACCAGCTCTTGCGGAAATGTAATTTCCAAACAAATGTAAATATATGTCTTGAAACTGTTACTTTCTAATAAAAGTGGCTCAACACTGTCATCACCACTAAAACCAAACAGAGTTTACACTTGTCCACGGCCAGCTCCTTGGTTTCTATTTTCTTTTGTCAACCAGCTCTTTGGTTTTAAATACCAACTAGATCTCGATCCGCCCCAACTGGGGAGTATTTTTTCATTTATTTATATAAATATTTTTTAAACAATTCTATATTGGTATTTTTTTTGTAACACACAATTCTATATTGGTATATATTATATTTTGAAGTTTTGAATATTATTCATTTTAAAAACATAATAATATTATGGTATTTTTCTTTCTTTGAATAGAATGTTTCAAAATTTCACATGTAATAGTATCTTCTTATAATGTCAAAAAAAAAATAGTATCTTCTTATATATAATTCTTTTTGATATTATGATTTCATTATTGAAATGGTTAATATATATATAAAGATTGGTAAAATATTATTTTATTGTTATCTTCAAAGATATTAAAGAAGACTTTTAATTTTTATAAAGTTTTTAATTTGAAAATTAACTTTTAGTTTCACAGATTTATATTAATCAGTGAATTATTATTATACTAAGTTTGTTAAAAATATAATTTTTGTATACAGTTTTTAATAGATAAGATATTTAATTTAGACTAAGTTTGTTAAAAATGTTTTTCTATCTATAAACCCAACGGATCATCTATAGTTTAAACCCAAATTAGATATTGCTAAGATTTTATAATAACAAAATATTGCTTAATCTTCTATTTTTTTGAATTTAAATAGAATTGACTGTTAATATCTATTCTAACAATTGAATTAGCTATTATTAGGATCTAAATTAATCACACACACACACACACACGTAAAGAATGCATCTAGTTCATCTTCTCAAAATACCAATGACATAAACAATGGATGAAGTTCAGATTCTCAAAATACATGATAGTGACCATCTAAAATTATTAACATATCTTCTCAACATATGATACTACGATCATAGCCAAGCATCTTCAATGCGGTGGAAACAATACTAACAAAACACTATTTGTCAAATAATATGTGCAGATGTGTGTGAATGTCAAACTTGATATGAAGTTCATCTATTCTTTACAATCAGAAACTGGCATACGACTTAAAGAGTTATATGCCTTCGACTGTAAATCAAAGTATTCTTAATGTCTAACAAAAGTAATCTTGATATGTTCATATGTTTGTCTAGAGTGAGGTATTCATTTTCACGTGAAAAGATGTTATAGTGTGTTTTACACAAACGATGTGTGAAAATAAATGTATCATAGCAAATGTGAATTTCGAGTATTAATATATAACATGTCAATAAATGTATTTAATGAAATATGTTTTATTTTATACCATTAGATGTTATTTTAGATGTTATTAATTATTGAGAATGTAATGTGACAAACTCTAGTAAGTAATCCATTATTTAAAATATCACACATGAATGAGAAGTCATGACTTCTCTTTTAATATAATAGATTCTGAAACCAAAGGACACATGTTGTTTTTGTCCAAAAGAAAATAATATGATGATCAAAAGGGGTAAATTCTTGTCTAAATGGGTAAATTCTACAAATCCTCCTCTTACACAAACAAAGAAACAACACATATAACAATTGTAAAGTCTGCCTAAATCATTGGTTCAGACCCCCAATCCTATCATTTCCTTGAATCAAATTTGACACATAACATGCAACTCAAAGCCAATCACGAAGTCTATATTCACATTCTCAGGAAGAGCTAGCAGTACTGTATATCATTTGGCTTTCAAATCCATTATTGTTCTCGAAAAAATCAAAATCGGCTGAAACCAAAAGCACAACATTACCACATGGTGGAACCCTGAGGAGAGGTGTTATGGCGTCATTGCTTGTACATCATCCTAGTCAGCCAAACATCCGGAGTCTTGTATTTACAATTCCAAACATCTGGATCAAAACGATTACGAAAAGCACCATATGGTGAACGAGCCAAATTGTAACATTTTCTGCACAAGTAGTGCGCGATGGACATAAACTCTACTATCCTTAAACCCCCGATTTTCTTTACCACAGAAAACATACGATTGATATCATAGTTGTCATTGAAGTGTCGGACTGCTCCGGCATTATCTCGAAGTATCTATGTCTTGATGATGGACATCAACCTTGTTTGCATCCCAGTACACATCAACGATGTTTCTGGCTACATATTAAAAAAGGGTGAGATAGATGCATTGATAGAGATAAGAGTTGAGAAATAGACTAACCCATGATTGTCTTGAAGAAATTTGCAAATGATTCTTTGAGTGAAATTGAAAATATCTTAAAAAATTCAATAGCAAATTGAAATTCATCTTCTAATTATTTTTCACCAAAAATAATTAAAAAAAATGAAACAAAGATTTGATTTACCTTGGCAATGACAAATGCGGTGTCTCTCTCTCGGAGTAGACAAACTATAAGTTTGTGGTGATAAATCTTAAAATAAATTTACAAATTATTTTATTATATGTTGTAATAAAGCTGAAGAAAACATAATTTGGAGGTTGACGAAGTTCTTCTAATATAACATAGATATATGACATTTAATTCAAAGTTCAGAACTTCAACTAACTTTGATACCAATTCAAAATTTAGAATTTCGACTTAAGTTATGATACTAATTTAGATCTCTAGAAACAAAGAATTACAAGAACAATTTTTATTAGCTTTAGAAACTAATCAAAACTAAAGTTCTTAATGTTTTTCTTAGATCTTTTGATCTCTCTTTTAGATCTCTTATTTGATCATATGGAACACCTCTCCATAAGATTCTATTTATAATATCACAATCATGTTAATATAGAGATATCAAAAATGATATTCTATGAAATATATATATCAAAAATCTGAGTCTATGGCATCAAGACTTAATAGGAAAAAAAACTTCAGTTTTAGTTATTTTAATTAAATATCATTAATTAGAAATAAAGAAACAGGCTCTGCAATAATTAAAATTTTATGTTTGTTGTCTAATTAAATTGTACAAATAAAATCATATTCCCTCTGTTCGATAATAATTATCATTCTAATCCTTTTTTGTTACCGAAAAATGTCCCTTTAGAATTTTGAATACAAAAATATTAAAAAGGGTTTTGTAGTTAAAAATGGGTGGAGATATCAAAAAGAGCAAAAAGAATGAGAGAGAAGTCTAGAAAAAACACGTGTCCATCTTCCTAAAGACTTTGACGATTTCACCGTTACCCTATAATCTTATCTTCCTTCCTTAGAGATGTAAGGGTGAGCACTTTACCCGATATCCGAAGTGGCATCCGAACCCGACCTGAAAAACCCGAACCAAAATTCGAACCGAAGTAGCAAAATACCCGAACGAGTATTAAGTTAGAAGAGATTAGATATTTGAACCCGAACGGGTAATACCCGAACCCGAATGAATATCCGAAGATAACTGAACATGTGTATGCTTATTCTTATATTTCTAGTTTATATCTCTTATTTTATTTAAAATATTTATATTGATGTTAGACATACTTTAAAATCATATTCTATATATATATATATATATATATATATATATATATATATATATATATAATTGTGGAGAAAATAATTTGATATTCATTTAAAATGTATGTCAAACTTTTTGTTTCATGTATTAACAAAAGTTACATTTAAAGTTTAAAAACAATAGCCAAATTAATATTTTTATTTTGGAAATGTTATCTCCAAATCTATTAATCATTCAATCTATAAAAAAAATCAGCTAAGTAAAATCTATATATTTTTAAAATAAGAAACTTAAGAAATGAAAATTTTATTTTTATTTCTTTTAAAGTCTAAATATCCGAACCCAATCCTAAATAACCGAACCCGATCCGAAGTTCAGAAATACCCGAACGGATATTATACTCCTATACTGAAATACCCGAAAATCCGAAATACCCGATCCGAACCCGAACGGGTATCCAAACGCCCATCCCTGCAGAGATGTATATAAATAAACAAATAAAATTTATTTTTTTTCTCCCTCGTGAAATCTCTCTCGACCCCTAAAATAAAAAAGAAAAACAAAGACGGAGAGAATTTATCGCACAAGTATCCATCGTTTTCTCGGCCGACCACACCAACCGCTTCTCTCTCTTTCTCGAATCCAATTTGATTTCGCAACAAAGAGGAAGGAATCTGCTGCGTTGTGTTGTTTCAAACCCACCCAGTCGGAACTGTTTCAGAAAGATCTCCTTTATTTCGCCGCGAGGGTTCGGCTTTGGTTTCTTCTCCCCGTTGATCACGTTTCTTCTTGGCTGAGAGAGAAAAAGGGTCTCTTCGTTGATCTCTCTTATTAGTTGATTCAATTCGATCGATCTCACGGGATCAAAAAGTCTTCATCTTTTTTTTTCTTTTTAATTTAGGTTTCGAGTTCTCTGGTAAAACCCTAGTTTTCGATTAAGTGTTAGACAGAAAAAAAAAAAAAACCGAATTTATTCATTTATTCATTCATTCGTTTGTCACCACCATTTCGTTGTGAATACGTCTCGTTTTCAGTTTCGTTTCCCCCTCTAGGTTTCTTTCTTAATCTAAAACCAAAGCAAAACCAAGGAAGCTCATAAAATTTGGGTGACCAGTATTTTTTTGTTGTCATCTGAAAAATCTAGAGTTTTCCTTTTCTTCTTATTCCTCTCTTATCAATTTACACATAACCAAAAAAAAAAGATAGCTTTTTTTTTCGGATCTGATCTTTTTATCTTAAGGGGGTTTCACTTTTTCTTAGGGATTCTGTACAAAGGGATTTTTTTTAGGTGTATATATAAGATTATAGACTAGTAGTAGAGTAGATATATGGCGTTGAATTTTTCACAGAGAAACTTTTCTCCCCATTTATCTGAGGAACCCATGAAGATAGCCAATGGGTATCATCTCGTTGAGGGAGTTTCCGAGAGGAGCAAAGATGATGTTTTTTCCCATCCTTGGTGTTCTAGTTTTGGTTCATTTGACTATGAACGGAGGAACAACACTGGAGATTCTTCAGCTTCTGTGGATATACTTGATGTTCTGCCTTCTGATCCTTTTGGCATGGATGATATCAACAATACTTTCACTGCCATCACTGGATGGCTTGAGGATTTGGAGGCTGGTTATGGAAGAGATGAGAGTGGGATTATTGGTGATGGCCAGCTCTTTGCTGGGTTGAGTTTCATTTGGAACAATGCAATGCGGTTTCAGGAGAGTAATGTGTACGGGATTGGTGAGGTGGCTTTTGATGGTGCTGGATCTTGTCATGGTGCCTTCGTGTCTGGTACTAGTGTGGATGAGGAAGTATTGAGTCTCAAGGATGGAGAAGTTGCAGAGAGCAGTGGTCGTGTCTGCACGAATGGTGGAGGAGAGAATGCAAACGTTCATCCGGCGTTTGGTTTTTGTCTTTATCGCTTGGGGGTGAAGGATCTTCTTTCAGTTAGTATGGTTTGCAAGTCGCTGCGTACGGTTGTCTGCGATGACTCGCTACTGTGGAAACATATCCACATTTCTCAACCGTTGAATGAGAAGATCACTGACGAGGCTCTTCTGCAGTTAACGGAGCGGGCTCAGGGCACTATGCAGTGTTTGAGGCTCGTAGATTGCTCCAGAATTACAGAGAATTGTCTTAAGCAGGTGTTGGAGCGCAACCCACAAGTAGTTAAGGTAAACTTTTCTTCATTTTCTTTTCAGGGTTTATTTGGGATTTCATTTAAACCATATATTGTTGTGTGGTTGACAGCTTGGGGTGCCTGGATGCATAAGGATCACTATAGATGGTGTTTTGAGCATCTTGAGAGATCTAAAGTCTGCGGGAAAGCTTCAGGTGAAGCACTTGGAGATCGGTGGCCTTTTTGGAGTTACTAAAGATCACTATGAGGAACTGTTTGGTTGTTAGACATAATAGAAGATAATGTGGAGCAGTCCAAACAGAAGCCACGTTTTTACCATAGAGGATACTCGTGTGTCTCATCATGTGATGAGAACAAGGGGATAGATATTGAGATGTGTCCAAAATGTCAGAACTCGAGGCTTGTGTACGACTGTCCAGCAGAAGATTGTAAAGGGAAGGAGTGTCGTGCTTGTTCTCTTTGTATACAGAGGTGTTTTCAGTGTGGTCGGTGCATCACTGACAGCGAGTATGAAGAAACCTTTTGTCTGGAGTTTTTGTGCGCTGATTGTTCGAAGCCGTCCCCTGAGTTACTACCTCTGTAGGTAGAAAATTCAGTCTGAGCCGTTCTTTTCATTCTGAAATTGGATGGCTCAGTTCTTTCATGGGTAACACTACAAATAATGTTATAATATGAAGAAACCTTTTATCAAAAAAGAAAAAAAGTTTAACATCATTTTTTTTGAATATTTCATCAGTTATAAATACTGTAATGTTAAAAAATTGTATCACTTATTTAAGTGACCGATGATCCAAATAATTTGTAACTGATTTAAAAATATAAAATATTTACATAAATGATGTTAATCAGTTACTATATCATTTTTTTGTCAACTATGTTTGGCTAAAATAACTGATTTCAAATATATATAATCTATTATTATAAAGAAAAAAGGTCTCTCTTCTTGAAAGGCCACGTCATCAAATAGAGCTCCTGAAACGTGACACCTGTCCTCTCTAACCAAACTCATCGTTTCGTTTAACTTATTTTGCACACAAGTGGGCTTCGTATTATTTTGGGCCCATATTTTGCACACACCGTTTTGATCTTAGGGTTGAGTCCCTCTTCATCTCCGCCATTAGAGATCGACGCAAAACCTGAATTCTGAAAGCGTTGATTCGTCTTCGCCACAGTCGACAACGAAATCTAGGGTTCATCTTACTTTTCGATTCCTAAGCATCTTCACCAAATAGAGTTTCAGGAGCATGTTTACTGCATGCGTGAGTTTAATGGTCTTGAAGAATCTTTGTAAGGTGCGTCTTTACGCTTTCCTTTCTAATCATCCGAAACGTTAGAGGTTATTAATTCATCGCTTTAACAAATCTCTTAATACCATCAACCCAAAGTTATTTTATTCTGTGAATGGCAAACTAATCAATCCTTCTTCTTTAATGGCTTCTCGAACTGCGACATAAGAAGCTGCGATGAACGGAGTCCTCATCGGTTGGAATCAGCTCTAACAATGGAGTCGCGGAGATCTCGGATTCCGTACCTCTCTTTCCCCCTCTCGAGATCTCGCTAATCATGGTCACTCTCTCTTCTTCTTCTTATGATTTAAATCGGCTTTAAAGTTGAATTTTGATATTGGATTACGGATTGTGGAGTTTTAGTTCGTCTACGAAATTTATTGTTTGTATCCTTGATGTTCTAAAATATTGCTTGATTTAAATCAGAACGCTGAAGATGATGGGAACTCACAGGCTCATTTTTGTTGCCATCGGAGGAGTTTACATTGGTGTTGAACAGGTGGTTCAGAATTATAGAGCCAAGAGACTTTTTTCACTGTGTTGCATAGACGAATATCTCCATGATTGATTTTGCTCGAATTAGCAGCACTAAGTAATTCACTGTTTCCTTACCCTCAAGTTAATGTTTATTCGGTAACTGTACGTTGTAGCAAATCTCTATGATATATCAGAAGTTCCAAGATTTTGTTGATATTGGAGTATGTTCAGTGAACCCTCAAGATATATACCATGTACCTATTTTTTTATTTTTTTTCACAGAGATATCATGTATCTAAAGATTGAAAGTACATAGCTTTGAGTGATTAGATTCTACAGAGTCGTGCATTCTTTTTATGTTAATATTTAGTGCTACCTGGTTTATTTTGGTGAAATTTGTTTTTCCTTATTTAACAGCAAGGAGCATCCCACCAACGACAGCTGCTGGTGCAACTCTAGCTGTTACCTCTGCTTTGATTTACTATGGAGGTCAGACCACAATGTGGTCACCACATAACAACGGCAGAGATTATTATCCTTACACTCCCGTCGAGAAGAGGGCTCAAGTTGATGCTTGATTTCTCTTTTTAGCGACTGAAGTTAATAAAGCTCTGCACTTGCTGATCACGGGCTCTTTATATTATCTCTATTCCATGTCGTCTCAAATCATAAAGCTCAAGTTGATACTTGATTTCTCTTTTTGTCTATGTGCTTCTGAGTTGAGAAAAAAACAGGTCAAAGTGATTCATTGTGTGGCAGATCAACAATTTTATAGCAAAGCGGTGGTGATAGCTTCCAATAAGTGATAAATACTGAGATCCATTAACTCGCCCTCACTCTCTTTGTCATGTCTCCACCATGACTTAATTGAATTAATATTCCAGTTGCAATTGATGAAACCACAGGTTCATGTTTCTCAAAGTTTTTAGCAATATTTTTTCTTCTTTCAATTTTCTCAAATAACATCTATAGAGATGTTATTAACTAAAGAATGATTTAAACTATTCTCAAATCCTTTTTACAGAATCTATTTCTAAATACTGGTTACCTTTGAATAACACTAGATTTGATATAGTTTTTATAAATTCTTAATTGAATAACAGGATATTTCAAGTGATGTTTAATAACTCTGCACAAACTCCATATTCAATAACAGGGAATTTGAAAATAAAAATTTAAATTACTACTTGAATAACATGGGATTTTAATCGAATCTTACAATCTTCTAAAAAACTTGGTTCAATACACCTCATTGTTTTGTCTATTTTAACATAGAAAGTTTAGGTCTTCGATTATTTGGCATTATCCACGAGCGCTACATTGATTTGTAGCTCTGTTTGAGAGAGATTTCGTGTTTGTATAGATATATGTGTTTTGATGCCAAAACTATAATTTTATGTTGTTTATTTGTGTGTTTTATGCCAAAAAGATAAATTTCTGCTGTTTATATGTGTTTAGATAGAGGAGCATTATGTGACTATGTTAGGAGATGAAGTTGAGAACTTGAGATTAGTATGATAGCTCTTACTTCACTTTGAAATAATTGATCAACGGTTCAAGAGACTGACTACTCGGTTGACACGGAGGCGATTAACGAAAAGGGAAAATTAATCCGTAACCAAAATTTGGTGGTTCAGAAAAGAAACGTTAAAAATTGACAGGTTAATTTTTGTGTTTTGAGTGAACTTTTGACGCTGAGGATTTGAAAGAGTTCAATGTGTAGCATGCACGACAAGAGATGAGTTTTTGCAATAAGCTGGCCAAACTTGATGGAGTTCCACAGTGTTCACTTGATAAGTCTTGGGTTTATTTTAAATAGAAAAAACAATTAGTTTGCATCTTGCTGAGGGGTTAACATGATAAACTCAAGCATCTTGCTTAGTTGTTGTTTGTCTTGGCGCTGTGTGCTGTTAGCAGAAGAAGATCTGACTATTCTCTACGGGTTTAAATGTAAGGATAATGTTAGAGACCAACACAAAAAACCCACCGGGTCATATAAACGAACAATGCCACATTACAAATAAAAATTACGTTTCACTAATTTAGCAAAACACCACTACAAAGCTGCAGTGCAATATATCATCCAAATATAAAACCCACCCTCTCAAGAACTGCATACTAACCTCTCTACAACCCAGGTCAGTGACCATTACTCAGGATAGTTATTTGCTAGAACTCTGACCTCACAACGGTTTTGTTTTAATCAACACCTCACGACTCACCTACAACAACTAAGACAATGGAATCAAAAGCAGATGTTGAAGGTTATTTTTTATTTGTCAAATAATTATAAGACAAACCTTATAATAAAGTTAGTAGGCAACCTTTTTTCGACACCAAGCAATTGTAAACAAATAAATAAGACCCAATTTTTTTTTTTTTTGAACACAAAACTTATAAGACAAAACTTATAAGGGCATTTAAAACATAAACAAACATCACTGGCCAATATCATTACAAACAAGCATCCAATTTTTTTTTTCAAAGCATCAAATCCCGCGCGAAGCGCGGGCTTCCCCTAGTTCATTAATAATTTAAAGTCAATCGTGTCACTTATCTATGTCTTTATTTTGAATCCGCCGCTTATCTCTGTTTTTGAATTCGTCGCTTATTTTTGTCTCTCTTTTCTCATTCAAGCTTCTGTGTCATTCAGATCAGATCTGTAAAAAAGTTCAGAATTTCTATGTCTAGGTATGAAATCACAAACAATACAAAATCTGAAAGAGAATGAATAATGTATCTTAATTATCACTAACTTTTTTAGCAAAAAAAAAAAATATATCACTAACTTTTCACGTGATCTTTCATCAAATAACCAATATTTATCATAATTCACCATCGTGAGTTTTGTTTCTTCCAACAAAGTAAGCACTATCCATTATACACTTAACAAGTTTCAAAGAATACATCACACAATCGTCTATTTGTGTGTTTCTAAAATGTTTTTGCATTTTCTACTTGGGACGTAAATTGTTTATAGGTAAATTTTTGGAGATTGGCAAAAAGTAACTCAATCACAACTACATATATAGATTAGCCGCAACATAAAACTAACTCAATTACAAAACAAATAAAACTCAGCCACAAATTCGAAAACCTTAAAATAAAGCATCAAAACATATTGAAGAAAGCGGTTTCAGACGATTACGGAGAAAACGATTTCAAAGAAAAGCTCGCAAAGAAGATGATTGTGAAGAAGATGATTTCAGAAAAGACAATGAATTTTTTTAAGAACGGAAGTTTTAAGTTAAACGTCATTTATTAAGATTATTACTGATGTGGATTATAATTATTAGTGACGTGGATTTGTTAATAATTTTAATTATTTTTAATTATAAATAATCACAATTAAAAAAAACTAATTTACTAAGAGTTTACCAATATTTGACTAATTTCGAGAGATGTATGATATTATAGTAATATCACAACTTGTGTATACTGAGTAATTATCTCTAGAGAAATGGTTGTATCAGTATGATGAATCTGATCATTAAGCAGTCCATCAAGGAGAGAAGATATGATTTCTTAGCTCCACGAGGATGGACTTTTCTGAGATAGAGTTTGACGGGTTTCTGAACACTGACAATTTATGGATATGATCTTTCAACCTTGCGTCTTGTAAGATTACTGGAGCCTAGAAGAACTTTTTTTATTTTATTTTTCTTTCTGTTTTCAGCTAGAATCCAATATAAGTATGTTTCCCTTGTACATTCAATCGTTATTTGTAGAGATTGATAGACTTGAAAGAGATTTATTTTGGATCCTTTCGTTTGTTAAAGAAAACAATGGTTTATGCCAGCAAATGATAAACGCTGATTACTATTGAAGCAAACTTAAACAGCAAAGGTACACGATGGTCGCACAATTCATAAAGAAAAATAAAACAGAATAGGACCATATGAGGTGAATAAAGGATTCATTTGACTTTGAAGAACACGAAAAGAGGAAACCGTGAGAGAGTTGGTGATTTCTACTCTTCTTCATCCCACTCGTCGTTCTTGTAAGAGACAAGGGTATCCACTTTGTGAATCTGCAAAGAAAGACGTGGTTGGTTTAGAGACACTTCAAAATGAATATAGAGGTTTCTACCTCCTTACCTTGGTATCAAAAGCGTGGAGCTTAACCATCTGAGGATTAGCAATCAACTTGTGGTGGGTCGGTTTCAATCCACGTGAACGGAACAGCTACATCCGTGTCCGTATATGCCAATACATCAAACACACCTAAAAACAACAATAATATGCAATTACAATGGGAGAAACCAACACGCAAACAAACAAATTAGTGTTGGGAATAATGATGATCACATTGGGTTGTTTTTCTTACAAGGCAAGTAAGTAAATGTTGGAAGCAACCTGTCTCATGATAGCTTGGGTCTCCCTCAATGTCTCCTTATCAATCTTCTCCCTCGACACCCTGTAAATGAAAAAAAATCAAGATTAATATTTTGAAAAAGGAATTTCCAGAGCAATTTTTTTTGAGAAAAAAAATTCCAGAGCAATTTCAGAGAAAATAGGTTAGACATAGAGTAAGAGAGAAATGAGGAATACTCACAGAAGAACTCGCTGACGATGGCAGCAGATCCGTGCAATCTGATTATATCTTCGCAGCAGCCGTTTTAGAAGCCATTTAGATATGAAATTGGATATGTGATTTGATTATTCTGGAAGCAAATGTGATTTCGGAAACGTCAGTGGCTAGGGCTTTTTGATGATTTTGGTGGAAAATAATTTTTTTTAAAAGAGCCTAACGGCTTAGTCTTTACATGGTAGCGGGAAGTAGTTAATTTATCTCGTCTGGTTTCGTATTTAAGCATCAGGTAGAGTTAAATGTAATGGAAGATATATCGGTTGGCATGTTTTGAGTTATGGTAGTAATAAGATTGCTGTAAGCTTGTTATGTTTTTAAGAATCAAACTAGATTTTGATCCGTGCTTGAAAGGGCGGGTATTATTTTCACTTTTATGAAATATATTATTTGTTTGTAATTATTGAATGTATTTATTTTAGTAAAATATTATTTATAATAAGTTCGACATATAGAGTTTTTCTCGTAAACTATGTGTTTTTGACTTTGTTTTATTCTCTCTCTAATAAATATATTTATTTGGCTTGTTACTAAAATAAATAATTTTAGAACGCAAATGTATAATACTTTAATATTGATATTTTGTTTAAACAATGTGACATATTTCTATATTAATTAAATTATTGTATTTTAATTTTTTATACAAATAAACATATTTGTGTAGTTTGTTGTTAAAAAAATTGATTTTGAATGCAAGTATACAGTACTTTTATATTAATATTTTGTTATGTGCAGCCATTATATTTTGTTCAAATATAAATCATTTTCAAATACTTTCGTTATTTGAACATTTTTAGTTTCTTATACATTAGAACAAAATTCATACAGACCCGGGGGATTCAATTTGAAACTCACACATAAATTTATATCCAAACATGGCCTAATATCAAAACCAAAAAAATCTATACCCGAAAAAATTGACCAGTACCTAAATGGGTACTCAAATATTTATTTCCAACGGATTCCGTAAACAAATAAAAAATATTTTATGTGTTTGGCTAAATTAAGTGAAATATAAAATTTTATTCAGTAATATTTGTAAAATATTAATAGTGATCAATATATGAATATCGATTTGTTTCAGTAAGTTTTGGAATTGTAATTAATGAAATTTAATTGATTTGAAATGCAGTGGTATAATCTGTAAATAAAAAAAATACAAAAAAGGAAGTACCTAAAAAGAAATATCAAAACCCAAAAAATATATACCCGAAAGAAACGACCCGTACCTAAATGGATACATGAATGTATATGCCTAACTGATTTTGTAAATAAATAGAAAATATTTTTATGTGTTTGGATAAATGAAGTTAAATATAAATTTTTATTTACTAATATTTTTACAATATTAATAATGATCAATATATGAATATCGATTTGTTTAGATAATTTTGAAATTTTAATTAATTAATTTAAATTAATTTTAAATGCAATGGTAGAATCTATAAATAAAGAAAACACAAAAGGAAGTACTAAAAAGAAATTTCAAAACCCAAAAAAACTATACCCGAAAGAAACGATTCGTACCTAAATGGGTATCCGAATATTTATGCCTAACTGATTTTGTAAAAAAAAATATATATATATTTTTATGTGTTTGGTTAAAATAAGTGAAATGTTTTTTTTAATAGTAATTTTACATATTAATAATGATCAATATATGGAGACATCAATTTGTTTAGATAAGTTTGGAATTATAATTAATTACTAGGTGTTTTCCTGCACCATGTGCAGTAAAAAATTTTTAAAATATCTTTTAACAGATAAATATAAATTATATTCAATTTTTTATTAATATTATAAATTTTCTTTTTCTTATCAATATTTTAATGTAAATTTGATTTAACTGAATATTAAAATTAAGATAAAAACTATTTTGTTTATTTGGAATTATATTTAAGAATGTGCATGTATATATTTAAAATTACAATCTTAGATAGATTTTTCTATCTATTTATTTTAATTAAATATATTACATAAATATGTAAAATTTCATAACTGTCAAAAATTAAAATTAAACAATATTTATAAAATCTGTAGATGTATATAAGAAACTAATGATTTTACGATTTAATTTGATTTTATGATGTAATTTGATTTTATGGTTTAATTTTTATAATTTTCTAAAATATGTATATATTTTTGAAATATTTTTAATTTAAATGATATTTTGAAATTTGAAATGCCATAATTGAATATATTTATTTTAATGATGATTTATGAGTTATTACCATATTTTAAAAATTACAAAAATATATATCAACAATAAATGTAATATATGAGTTATTACCATATTTTAAAAAGTTTACCAAAAATATAAATTAATATTAAATATAATTTTCCATGTCATATTAGTCTATAAGACATGTCATCAATTTTAGTAGCCATGTCATATTATTTTTGTGAAAATTATTGTAGAGAAAACATGTGGCAAAATCACTTTTCAAATATAGTTTAGGGGATGTAAAATTTCATAGTTGTCAAAAATTAAAATTAAAAAATATTTATAAAATCTATAGATATATATAAGAAATTAATGATTTTACGTTTTAATTTGATTTTATGATTTAATTTTTATAATTTTCTAAAAATATGTAATATTTTTGAAATATTTTTAATTTAAATGATATTTTGAAATTTGAAATGCCATAATCGAATATATTTATTTTAATGAAGATTTATGAGTTATTAGCATATTTTAAAAAATTCCAAAAATATAAATCGAAAATAAATGTACTATATGAGTTATTACCATATTTTAAAAAGTTTACCAAAAATATAAATTAACATTAAATATAATTATCCATGTCATATTAATTTATAAGACATGTCATCAATAAGACATGTCATCAATTCTAGTAGACATGTCATATTTATTTTGTGAGAATGATTGTAGAGAAGACATGTGGCAAAATCACTTCTCAAATATAGTCTAGGGGATTTTCAATTGATTTTAAATGTAGTGGTAAAATTTGTAAATAAAAAAAATTACAAAAAGGAAATACCTAAGTTTTTTATAAATACAATGACTAAATGTGTAAATAAAAGGAAGTAAATATACTGCTATTTTTTTTTCCAAACAATTGTCATTTAATATTGTTATCCGTGTTTCCAAACAAACCTCCTTTTAAAACTCTTATCCAAGTATCCAAACACACCGAAATTGTACTTCAGCTTTAATAAGATAGATAATGTGATTGGTTGGTATGTTTTGAGTTATAACAGTAATAAGGAATCCTATGGTTTGTCCCCACTTCTCAACAGCTTCGATGATGTCGTCTCAACAGCTTCGATGATGTCGTTCTATGGATGGAGTTGCAGCCGGAATGATCATATGCTTTTGACGGGGTTGAGTTCTTTACAAATGTGTTATCAATGTATTTATTCGGACAGATTAGTTCTTTCTATAAACAAATGGGAGTCCATTTCATGAAAATAAGGCATGTAAGCAGGAAGAGACTTGGGTATGGATTAAGAAATATATTTCCTTGTCAACGAAAAAGAAAAACACTTTTAAAATCTTCTAATGCTCAAGTACACACTGTTAAACTTATAATTCGGTCAACTTCCACATAAATATACTGATTAGGGATAAACAAATGTTTGAGTCAACCATACAATATCACAAGCACCAAAGGTTGCCGTGACACGCATGCATTTTTGGAGTTGACTTGTACGGTTGTTGTACCGTGAGTTGGCCAATCATCAACAGAATTAAAGTCTGTCTATGTTAGGCTTACAATTTCTTATAGAAATATGATGGTGAAACATAAATTCAAGAGTTGAAAAAAGCATTATGATATAATCACATCTACTATCAAATAAATTTATACTTTTCGGCTGACAAAAAAAAATTATACTTTTCGGAAAAGAAAAACAAACCATTTCTATATGCAGTTTAATTCAGACAAGATTCAAATTAAACAACCGCAATATACCATATAAATAACACTAAGCTTTTAGATTCATAGAAAACATATTAATAATGTTATCATCATTAATATACATTAAACCAATACAATCAAATAAATTTATTATGAACAATCTAGACTTTTACAGTGCCAATCAAACGTTAAAAAATATATTAAAAAATCATTTAAATTTCTTGCCAGAGTTTTTCTCCCTAAACCAATCAACCCAGTTCCGTAAAACCCACAAAACACTAAGCACAATAGCAGAGCCAATCACAACGAGCCACGATATCCAAGCCCACCGTGGAACCGCTCCCTCAGCCGCTCCGCTTCCGTAAAACGACGCCATATCGTACAGAGCCACGGGACCCGCCAGTCCGCGAACCACAGTGTAGAACAAGTAGAAAGGAGGAGACAAGAGCTCCCTCACCCTCCTCGCCAGCACGACGTCGTTCTTCCTGTACCCGGCGATCGTCCACACGTTCTGGCACGCGCTCGTCGCCTCCGCCAAGACCAGGAGCAGGAGGAGCGCGTGAGCCCCGTGGCCCACGGCGAACCGGCACGTGGCGAAGACGTAGAGCGTCGCGACGTGGTGGAGGATGAAGAGGAAGTCGTGAGGGAGGAAGACGAGGTAGTGCAGGAGGTCGATCGTGAAGTAGGCCATGCTGAAGTCGAGGACGGTGGACTCCGCGGCGGTGTTGGGAGAAGCGAAGAAGGCGCGTGGGGTTGTTAGCAGGGCGTGAGACGCGAGAACGACGGCGGGAGTGCCGTGGAACAGAGACATTATGCAGCTGGCGCCTAGATGGGGTGATTTCCACGAGCGGAAAATGAGGAAGTAGCCGAGGAGGTAGACGGCGACGAAGAGGAGGAGAAACGACGGGAGATTCGCCGGGGAAGAAGGGTTAAACGAAGGGTTAAACGACGCCGTTTCCATATCTCTGTTTTCTGATGATATTTTTTCTGAAACTGTTTGGAAGAGCTTCTTCGCTCAATTTGAGTGGGGTTTTTTAATTGAGATGATAAAATGATTTGATGTGATGAGGAGTATGGAATGTACGGTGGATCTAGAAGTCAAACAATTGATCGTGGCCGTTGGATTAATTTTAGTTTTACGTGTTTATGTACGTATTTATTTAGTTGTGCGTGCGTACAAGTTATATGCTCTAGTGCTTATCTGGATATTCTTTTCGTATTAAAGGGATGATTAATATTTTATTTTATCTAATTTGTGATTAAGTAAAAGTTAGCGGAAAACATTTGTTTTATCTCCCTTGTGAAAGTAAAATTGAGGGAAAACCATATGTTTTCAACCTTGGTTTGTGACGGAAAATGGGGATTTAAGATTGTTAAGTCAATGTCCGATCACGTAATGATGTAAGAAAATGCTGGCTAATTGTGATTTAGCAAATTTCTGATAGGCTTTACTAGGCCCAACATATTGCCAGCTTTAAGTATTTTTAATTATGGGGCCTTAAATTTAATTATAACCAAAGGCCCATTATGGAAGCACATTAGCACATGAATAGCTATAACGCGTAGTTGTTCCTCGATTTCTTACGTCAGTGTATAGGACCTACTTGAACATTTTCTTCTTTGTTTTTGTCATTTTTTTTTTGTCAACTTTTGATTTTCATCATAATTTAGACAAAAATAATTAGTGTTCTTATGTCATTACTCAATACTGGCATGTATCCGGCAGCTACCAACCCCGGGAGACACGAACCATTTTAAAAATAAATAAATCAGTGGTGATAATTTTTCATAAATCAATTATTCATGATAAATTATGTCTGAATGAAATCATATACTTGATCGCTCTATAATTCAATGTCACTGGAGTGTATTGTAATGAAAAAAAAAAACGAATCTAGTTGGTGAACGAGGCCTTTCAGTTACCAAATCGTCTAATTACTTTCTTAGACTAGTTCCACGTCCAACAACATTATAAATAAACACGTTGACAAGATTTTAGTTGTAACACAAACTTGAAGAAGATGAAGAATGTTATGGTCGTTATTGACGAGAGCAGCTCAAGTTATGATTTACTCGTTTGGGTCCTTGAAAATCTTCAAGATATAAGTAACAGCAATAAACTTTTGATATTTGCAAAACAGCCACAAAGTTTTGTTGGTCCTATCTCGCTCTCTTCATCGTTGGGATTTGCACAGCTTTTCTATCCATTTTCACCTAGTTAAGTCGTTTGTCAACGATTATTCTTCATTTAAGAAAATCATCTATATATGTTTTTCCTTTATCTTATATATGTATGTTCTTGTGTGTTATGCAGGGGCAGAACTTATAAGACTAGCTCAAGAAAAGAATATGAAGATTGCTTTGGGTATATTAGAAAAAGCCAAGAAGATAAGTGGAAATCATGGGGTATGATCTCTTGACCATATCATTTATGGAATCACTTGTGCAAAAATATTTATATTAAGTTCATGTCAACAACCATTTGTTGAAAAGGTTAGTCTCATCATAAATAATCCACAGATTAAAGCAGAGACATTAACTGATGTCGGAGACCCTAAAGAGCCAATCCACAAGATAATTCAAGAGCGAATGATCAATTTATTAGTTATGAGCGAGGGCGATCAACAAACCCCAAGTCTTAAAAAGTAAGAAAAGATCATTAGGGATCCGATTATTGTTATTTCAATTGATTGTTTATTTAACCAATAAACTTAGTAATGTAAGAAAATATTGAAGTAACGACCATTGCTTCAATAAATGCAGGTGTTTACACAATACACATTGCTCTCTTCTTGTCGTGGAGAAAGGAATTCGTATAAATTATTGATTCGATAAATTAATGATGGTACGAACCACTAAGATCTTTTATAATTGTATGCATGTGGTTATGTAAAATATATGATATTGTGGGGTTATTGAACTAATAGAATATGATATTATTGTACATATCATATCTTGCCCATACATGGATGCCTTGGACCTAACCTGTAAAATAGAAAATCAATAATTAAATTGGTTAAAATAATGTCTGTTTTCTTAACTGAACAAAGCAAAATTCAAGTTTAAAACAAATAAAATGTCTCTGAATAAAATAAAAAAAATACTAACTGGGAAATTTACAAACCCAGCCCTGTCAGAAAAAATGTGTGAATTAATCAGTTGGGAATTGGTGGTAATTAGTTTATAAATTAGTTACTATCCTATATAGATGTTGTAGAATGTGTCGAAAGATACATATGTTGACACTATTATGTGTTACGAAGGGTGTTATATTGTCTAATAAAGAGTTTAGAGCCAAACCTCGAGCTCCAAAGCTGTAAAGATAAAAAGATATGATGAATCAACTTGTTTTTGAGAGCAAATGATATCACCCTGTCCAAAGAAATACACTATAAATTTGGCGATTTGGATAGCCTTTCGATCAATGGGGTACTGGCATCAAAGATCAAGGAAATGGTAAAATGAATGTTCACACAAAGATTGTGAAAGTCCTAATTTGTCTAAACAACTGTTTTTTTTTAATATGACGTACCACATTAGGTTGAGTGTTGATTGATGTATATTACGAAACATCAATCGGTTTGTTTTGAAATAACAAGCAAAATTCATTTTTTTTTTTTGACATCGAGCAAAATTCATTTCATAAGCAAACAAGTTTAACATTAATAGTCTGTTTTATTATGTGGCTCTTATGTTTTTTATAGGATTTACATTTGTAGAAAACAAAGAAAATTGTTTCAAATAAGAAATCTACGTAAAGAAATAAAGATTTGACTAAATGAATGAAGAATACGATTGAATTAAATCAAATGGTGGACACTTGGTCCTTTGGTCGACCAACCCGAATCAAGGATATTATGGCCCGACTCAAATACTCTTTAACTAGGATAAGATCCGCGCCTTACGCGGAATGAAGTTGTTATTTTTAATATGTTTTGGAGAATAAAACAATAGTTCGGTTTCATTTGGATTATGGGTGTTCAATCCGGATATCGGGTTGGTTTTGGTTAGGTTCAGTTTTTTCGGTATTTCGGTTAGTAAAATATAACTACTATTCTAAATCCATATTTACTTCGGTTTGATTTGGTTTATATATCGTTATTTTCAGTTTATTCGGTTTTATACCAAAAACATAATTATTTAGTTTGAGATCATATTATATGTTATACGAATTTTAAAGTCATGTTGTCAAAAAGTCATTTAACTAAAATATATTATATATTTAAATAAAAGAATAAAAAACAAAAAAATGCTTTTATCATCTAATAAAATAATTAAATCTAGAATTAATATCAAAGCTCTAAATTTTGAAAAAAAAACAGAAGCATGAAAGAAACTTTTTCTATTCTTTCATATTTAGTGTTCATCAAACTAATATGTCTTCGATTGAATACAACTCTGTTTATTTAAAGATAAAAAAATTGTAAAAAATTTCAACTAATTGTTGTCCATCAAATTTATAATTTTTACTTCAATTTAGTTAATGTTAAAATAAAACAAAAAGACTAAAAAATAAGAAGTTTCAGTTGCAGTTAATTGTTACTTAATTATAGTTCAAGTGATTTACAAATTAAAATTATAGTTCAACTCATATAACAAATAGATATTCATGCGTCGTTATAAATATATACATATTTACATGTTTCAGTTTAATCGGTTTCAATGTGAAAAATTTAATAAGTTTATAATTTATAAATGTTCTTGAAAATTCATTGAAAGTTTTGAAATTAAAATATTTATGTAATCTTATATGGTATATAGTTTAATCTATATTTTTTTTATTATTAAATAATAGTTTTCACTCATATGGTTTTAAAATCATGTGTATCTTTGTATAATAAAAATGTTAAACCCTTGATCATTAATTTTAACATAATAATTCTAATAGTTTTAGTCATTTATTTTCATTTTTCTAAATTCAAAATATAACATATACAAAAAATCTAAATTTTAATTTATAGCTAATTTAATTGTTTAATTTATTTTAATAATATAAAATTAAACAAAAATGATGGAGGAGATATAAATTGTTATCAAATCTTTATTATTAAAATCACTAGTTGTCATATATATATATTAGTCATTTATGGTAATTTCGTAGGTTTTATTTAAGAAAAGAAAAAGAAATAGTAATTATATCTAACAGAACAATCATAAATGTTTCTATAGTAAATATCATATCATATCATCATATCATATCATAAAAGTTTTATTTATTTTCCTATTTTGAATTTATGATGAGGCTGAACACATGTCAGTTTAATACTTTTTGCATAAATATTTATGTATTTTTATGGTATATAGTTTAATTATATATATATTAATCTTAATATTTCTTAAATAAGATTTACTACTTATATGATTTTGTAATCATTTGTATCTTGTCGTAACAAAACTTTAAACCATGGTCACAAAAATTTCAATGTGAGATTTTTAATAGTTTTATTAATTTATAGTCATTTTTAAAATTTAAAATATAACACATACAGAAAAGTCTAAATTTTTGTTATTAATTTATTTTAAAAAATGATAAAGGATACTCTATTCTATTTTATCAAATTTTGATTATTCAAAATCATTAATTGTCATATATATATACTTTAGATACATTAAGAAATTCCGTAATTTTATTTAAGGAAATATTGAAGAGCATTAATAATTAATTTATTGTTAGTTTAATAAAAAACTTATTATATATTTATATGGACCAACATATTTCTCTAAGGGTTCTAAGAAGCATTGTGGTAATGACACATGGATATACCAAATGTTATAATGCTTCTCTTTTAATATATAGGGGATGGTTCTAAAAATTGGTATAGGTAGCGCCTAAGCGGCAACTCAATCATACCAAAACGATTTTCTTAAAATCTTATCTATACGACTCAAATCGTTTTAAATTATTCTAAGACAGTTAAAATCGATTTACAACAATCTAAATTACTGTAAATATGTTAAATTAAGAAATAATATTCGTATAACTCCATAAATTTGCCTAGTTTTCTTTTGTTTAATATGTTTAATTGATTTTAATAATTCGTTAAAATTATAATTAAATTCAAACACTAAAATATCTTATGAAAATATAAAATATATAGTAAATTAATAATTCGTTAATGACTAGACTTTGCCTAGACCTTAAATTGTACGTATAGTCATTTATCCTATACAAAACACCTGTTTACTGCCTAATGATATGATTTCTTGAACATAATTCTCAGTGTTTTTGTCTAATGAAGTCATCTCCATTTTCTCACTTGATGTCAGAATCTTCCTTGGCTAGAATAAGATTAATCTTTCATAGCTGGTCTGCCAGTTGGTATTATCTATGAAGAGAGCCGGTAATGATCGTATCACTGCAGGGGCTGAACTTACCAATACTCAAAGCGGAACCAAGGTTCATTGGTATAGTGCATCAGATTTGCCAGTCAATATACCAAACAAGAATGTGGTCGAGGGCTTTTGTGAAGCTTCATTAATTCTAGCGACTTTTTATAACTTTTTGAGTGGATGTATTCGGTGGTGTATTTTCTGGCATAGAGAACGACGGTTTTTGTTTTGGAAGATTGATGCTTGCAAGACATTTTATGAAAATGGACTTTGGATAAACCGAAATCTATGTGCTCATGTTTATTGAAGGTCTTTTAGCCTTTTCTTTTTGGTCCTGCTTGTTTTAAGCCTTTTCTTTTAGGTCTTTTTATCTTGTTATTGTTTTTTCTATAATCGATTAATTAGTTTGTTTATAGCTAGCTATATAAGTTTCTTTAATCTAGCAGTTTAATTAAGAGTTCATTAATGATTTTATACTAGGAGTTTCGGGATTCAAACCCGTTCAAAAAGGAAAACATTTGCTAACAGAATATATAACCAATCTTTGATTACCAGAATAACGAAAACGAAATTAAAACTCAAAATGGCCCACAAAGGCCCAAATGCTGTCGTTAGCACTGAATATCTCACGAATACCATCGTCGACCTTATCTCTAAGCTTTTCATCTGGTGTATGCCCTCTATGGCTGTTCCACTCTCTATCTCAACAAATCTTCCCATCTCCCGCCAATGTCACCGCCCCTGCTTCCCTTCCACTTCATTTAAGGGAAATGTAAGCGTCTTATTAGGAGCAAACCCACGTCAGATTCTTTCTCTGAAACTCCACCACAAGCGTCGAACGGGACCCCTTGTTGTGTTCAACCAAACGTCGTCGTCTTCTCCTTCTTCTTCTCCAGCAGCTTCAGAGAGGTTCCGTCTGGATAATTTGGGACCACAGCCTGGTTCGAGGAAGAGGGCGAAGAGAAAAGGTAGAGGTATCTCTGCAGGACAAGGAGCGAGCTGTGGTTTCGGGATGAGAGGTCAGAAGTCACGATCTGGTCCTGGAATCATGAGAGGTTTTGAAGGTGGTCAAACCGCTCTTTATCGCCGTCTCCCCAAACTTAGAGGAATCGCCGGAGGTACAATTACTTCTTCTTCTTTTTTTTTACTTTGTTTGCTATCTCAAAGTATCAAACTTTGTGTAGTCTAAGTGTTCGATGAAATGTCTCACCCAGAGACTCTGTTTAAGCTTTATAGATTCCGTATGTAACCGAGAGATGGGAGTCCTGGTGGTGTTTATTCAGTTTCATGTGTTCGTTGCCTGAGATTTTATTTTGCTGATAATCTCAAAGCACCTTCTTCAATCCGTATTCTTTATTTTAGTTTTCTGATGCATCAACCGTGTTTTTTGAACAGGTATGCGTGCAGGACTGCCTAAGTACGTACCAGTTAATCTCAAAGACATTGAAACAGCTGGGTTTGAAGATGGAGATGAAGTGTCACTTGAGACGTTGAAGCTTAAGGGTTTGATCAATCCTTCTGGAAGGGAAAGGAAACTCCCTCTTAAGGTTTGTGTTAACCTTTGAGAGAAACAAAACAAAAAAGTATTGCTTTGCTCCTTACTTAAATCCTACTTCTTGGATTTCAGATTCTTGGTACTGGTGAACTAAGCGTGAAGCTCAACTTCAAAGCTCGTGCATTCTCAACATCAGCCAAAGAGAAGCTTGAAGCTTCAGGCTGTACACTCACAGTGCTCCCCGGAAGAAAGAAATGGGTGAAGCCTTCAGTTGCAAAGAACCTTGCACGTGCCGATGAATACTTTGCAAAGAAGAGAGCTGAAGCAGCAGCTTCTTCTTCAGAACCAGCTACTTCTGCTTAAACTTTTCATTTTCAAGCTTTTCAATGTTGTAAAGATTTTGTAAAACGGTAAAAATTATTATTGAACATTTTGTTTCTAAATTAGAAAAAAAAAGAAACTTTTTTCTCAATCTTCAACAAAATTTTACAGAATAGGTTTCATTATTACTACAAAGTTTCCACCATTTTCTTTGCATAAACACCAAAAGAGCCATCAAGGTTCTTCATCATCATCATCAACATCATCAGCGATGAAAGCTCTTCTTCTGACACGACGTCTAGACTCTTGTTCATCAGAAGACTGATTGTTGTTCTCTTCATCTCTATCTCTAGATGACGTTCCCGTATCACCTTCATAGCTCTCTCCCCAAAGCCTTGAAGATCTTCTTCTCACACCTATATGGGACCTAGCTCTAGACGTACCAGACCAGCTACTACTACTCCTTGATCCTCCACCACTCGATTCTGGTCTAAACACACGGATGAGGAAGAACACCGTAAGCCAACCACCATCATCAAACGATAGAATACCATCATCATTGCTGCTTCTCTCTTCTCCTCCGAAAGAAGACTGTAGTGTGCTAAGCAAGTCCCCTAAATCCCTCTGCCTCTCTAGCCTCCTCCAGCTTCTCTGCCTCTCTGGATCAGCTTCTGATGGCCTTACCCCTGGATGCTGGAGCCTCGCGTGCTTTCTCAGATCAGAGTAAGTTCCATTGAACTCACAACTCTCAGAAGAACAGCTCCTAAGCTTCGCGTTCATGAAACCTCGAGCATCTTCAACAGCCACCCATTCTTTTATATGTCCACGGCATAACGGACAAGTAAGCTTCGGTTTGGTTTTTTCTTGGTCTGTTACCTCATCAGATGCAGCCTCTTCTCTTAAATCTACAGTGTTGGAGCCTGAAGCTACACCACCACCACCTTCAGTCTCAGCTGGTGTCGTCTGTTTAGAAGCTTTACGGTACTGATCGAAACAGTTGGAATGACGGTGGCTAGTGTCACACATGTAAGGACGGCAACCTTTATCAAAGGAAGAGCAAATGAGAAGGATGCCGTTGTGAGGATGTTCCATACAGACAGGACATCGAGCTTCTTCCCATTCCTTAACTTGCTTCTCACTCGGCTTCTTCAAAGCACGGCTTGACTCACAATACAAAGGCGATGATGATGCTCTTAACCTTTCGTGAGATACAGATCGGTCTTTCCTCTCTTTCGGCATAATAATTCTCTAAAAAGAAACTGTCTTTTAAAACCTGCAAACAGATCAAAGTTTGTCTTAAGCTAATCTTAAAAAGGATTGTCCTTTCGTAAAAGATGTGAAAACAGAGTCTATGAAGATTGTTACTTCATAGAAAAGTTTCCAACTTTTCATTTTATAGATCAGACATAAATAAACGACAATGGAACGAGAAAAAAAGCAGAAGATGGGACTTACAGGAAGAGTCTAGAGCGTTGTGGCGATGGTCAAATCGATAGATAAAATCGAAATAAACCCTAAATCGGGCTTCCCATCGAGAGAGAGAGAGAGAGAGCCAAGGAGGTGAGACGATGAAGATGAGGCGGCTACTTTACTTTTTCTTTCTTTCTTTTCTTCTCGATATATAATTTATATTTAATTTATTTATAATCGTTTGAGGAAAATAAAATAAAAGTGATTGAGAGAAGAATACAACAAGATTGGCAATTTGTTCATTGATTCGTGAACAGCCACAGACATTACAACGTTACAAAGTTTCCTGTCCACGTTCGTTCATGCTTTTCTTTCTAGCTATTAATACGTGTCTTTTTCTTTTCAAATGATAATGATGTTTCTTGGATTTTTTTCTTCTAGTGGTAAACCCAACTTTGACTAATTTTTTATACGTTTTTGAAATTTTACCAAGTATCCCTTACTTATTAATACAGAAGCATTTTTAGAGGGTAACCTTTATTAGATACTTTATTCACAAATTTGCCATTATAGCTTAGGTGTCATCACCATATTACTTGTCAGGATCCATTGTTAATAATCTTTTGCTTACTAGAGAAATTACAGTATTATGCCATTAGTACTCATATAACATAATTTGTTAAATAAAAAAATTATCTACATACTTTTTCTCTTTGACAATCATATGGTGACTTTTATTCTTTCGTGAGATTTGGTCGCCGATGATGTCGGGTATCTAGCCAGATATCTGAGTTTGGCGGTAAGTTTAGAGCGAGGTTAACGAGACATGAGGTCGGTGAGGTTAACAAGATGCGCACGAGGTAGAGTCCTGCTGAGAGGACATTGCGGCGCGGCGGAGGAATGAAGAGACAGCGGAGAAGGAGTGGAGCGAGTCAGGGAGGCGAGGTGCGAGGAGTGGGAGCTTCGAAGATTACTATGGCGGATTCGTTCGATGCTGTCTTTTTGGGTGGTATCTTTGATCGATTGCACGATGGGCATCAGATTTCAAAGTTAATTGTTTTCCCTGCGATTTTTTTCTTAAGAAGCAAAACTAAATTATCAAATATTTGTTGGTGGGGATGGAGAAATCAGGCGGTGGAGCCATGGATAGAATAGTAGTGGGAGTATGTTATGACCCGATGTTGATGTACAAACAGTTAAGCCATCTCTCTCTCTCTCGAAATCTATTATCATCTTTTACTTTTCGCCTAGATTAGTCTAGCATCCTACACCATTTTATATTAGCAACTTATGTGAGATTGAAGTTCTCTTATGGCTAAATTTGATTGTATTTCGTATCTTGGTACTGAATGTTTATGTGGTTTAAAGATGAAACTGTTACGCTTTGTTGATGAGCTCGAAAGTTTCAAGGTCCCAAAGGCATTAAAGAGTTCAATTCCATTACTTATATGAGATTGGAGTCTAAGTCCAGTGGCCTTAGTTCTTATCATGAGTTGAAAATATGTGTTCTTGCCATTGATCTTGGTGCCATGTGCTTTAAAGGAGAGGAGAGAGGAGAGTTATGAGGAAGAGGATGAGGAAGGTGATGATGAGTATAGGGAACACTAAGAAATCGATGATGACAAGAGGAGTAAACTAGCAGAAGATGATTTGGCAGGTCATGTAGATGGAGAGGAAGATAAGGAGAACCAATCGTCTATAGTGCCAACTGGTGGAGTCTTTTATATGCAAGATGACAGGTTTCACGAGTTGTCTGCTGTCCGAAGCAGGTACACTCTTTTCACTGTGTTTGGTTTTCACAATCTTCTCAACTGCAATTGCTTTTATTATTAACTTTGATATATAGATTGAAAGGTGGAGTTTTTATCAAGTATGATTAAACTGAGAAGGTTGGACCCCTGAAGAAGATACACTCTTGTGTGAGGTTAGACAAGACATCTTTTCTTTTATCATATAGATGAAGAGATCATAGAGATTGTGTCTGATCTTTTGTGTGTGCTTGGTTTTTATAGGCGCAGAGATTGTTTGGGAACAGATGGACTGAGATTGCAAAAGTGGTCTCAGGTAGGTACATAAAAAGTTCTTTTTTTAATGGTGAATCAAGTTATGGAAATGAAATAAGATGGTAACAGGTTCTTTTTTTTTGTGTAGAACTGATAATGCAGTGAAGGACAGGTTCACAACACTGTGCAAGAAGAGAGCTAAGTATGAAGCCATGGCTAAAGAGAACAACATTGCTTCTTCTGTCAACTCAAACAACAAGAGAATGTTGCTCCCAGATGGTATCACTACACCCTGCAAAGTCGAAAGTGAATCTCCTCTTGCTAAGAAAACTAGGTGAGAAACATGTTTTGGTTTTTCTTATGGATTCATAGAAGAAAGCAAGCTTTGAATTGTGGATTGACTATGCTCTATATTTCAGGAGAAGTCACATTCCAGACCTTAAAGATATAAGAAGCTATGGGGATAGATCACATATTCATTCAGGTGTGAATCAGCAGGTTAGACCTCCATTTTCCGTACTACCCCACAGCGCCACAAGTGTTGGTAGCACTGAGGAGCAGAATCAAACAAACAGTACCAAAGAGAGTGATGGTAAACAACTCTGAGCAATTATATTGATGTTGTTGTTGCTTATCAGTGAAGATGCAACATAGTGAGTTAGTTCTGTTTTCTCGGTAAAACAGGTGAGCATAAAGGCAATCAAGAAGTGTTTCTTAACAAGGATGATCCAAAGTTAACAAACTTGATACAACAAGCCGAGCTTCTCAGTTCAAACCCAAATGCAGCTATGTAACTCATACTGTATAAATGAGTTAAATAGCTGCATTTGGGTTTGCTATGATAGATTTAGCCAAGTTCATGCTAATCCTATTGGCAACATGAAAACAAATTGATAAAAAGTTAAAAACTAATTAGCTCTTCCTAAACCTTATGTCTGTCAATTCATGGTAATGTTGATTGATATACTCATTATTTTGGCTTTCATAGGAGAATGTGGGAGACTGTTATTTTACTTAGTCGTTGATTTTGGTGCCATGTGCTTACGGCTGTAAAGCTCTCTTACGCATTGGATCTGATCAATGTGATTAAACACTTCACTGCCGACAAGTAAAGTAGTTCAATGATGCCATGTAACTCAGTAGGAAAATGTCATTATTTTAGGAATACAAAGCTGTTTATTCACCAGTTCATCTGCTTCTGGGAATGTGTTTTCGTCCCTAATGCATCGCCAAGAGCTATAGCAGACTTTCAGTCAATGGTTTCGATCAACACTGCTGTTACTGGACCATTGTCTTTCTCTACCCAGAGAAATAAGGCTTTTCTCTTTTTTTTTCCGTTTGGTTTTTGTTCGATTTTATTTTATCTTATCCGGAACTAACCAATTCTCGGTTTGGATTGATTTTTTTCTAAAGCCAATATTATTATAATCAACCAAGGTCGGTAGGCTGAGAGTTGTTACATGCTATTTTAATAAATTACTAGATCTTGACCCGCGCTTTGGAAGCGCAGAATATTTTACGATGAAAAATTTCACTAATAACTTAACAAATATTTTGTGAACTTTTAAAGAGTGTGTATTTAAAATATTTTTGTATTTAAATCAGTGTTTTTAAATTCAACCCGATTGTGATTATACTGGTTAATCCGGAGATCTAACAATTCAATTTAGTTTTTTAAAATATTCATATTAAAAAGTCACTAAAACCCGAAAATAACCGATTGGACTGATGGATGACCGATATGTAATCTAATTTGATTGAAATTGTAATAGTTTCATAATTTGTAATCTTATAATCCAAATTTTAAAGTTCATTATTTTGTAATTTCTGAAATTATGACGTTTCTACAAAATTTTAAAGAGAAAATGATGTATATAAAATAACTAAGATTAATTATTTTATTGTTTGGAAACATTGATAGTAGTATATAAAATATATTGTTTGGAAACATTGATAGTAGTATAAAGAAATAAGTATATTGTTTGGAAACATGGATAGTAGTATAAAGAAAGGAACATTAGTTATTTAATGTGGGTTTAACTATAAAGTATAAATGTGTATTTAATTTAAAAACTTACAAAATAAATGTTAGGTCCAAAAGAATGTTTCTGTTTTAATAAGATATCCGGAACTAACCAATTCTCGGTTTGGATTGATTTTTTTCTAAAGCCAATATTATTATAATCAACCAAGGTCGGTAGGCTGAGAGTTGTTACATGCTATTTTAATAAATTACTAGATTTTGACCCGTGCTTTGGAAGCGCGGAATATTTTACGATGAAAAATTTCATTAATAACTTAACAAATATTTTGTGAACTTTTAAAGAGTGTGTATTTAAAATATTTTTGTATTTAAATCAATGTTTTTAAATTCAACCCGATTGTGATTATACCGGTTAATCCGGAGATCTAACAATTCAATTTAGTTTTTTAAAATATTCATATTAAAAAGTCACTAAAACCTGAAACTAACCGATTGGACTGATGGATGGCCGATATGTAATCTAATTTGATTGAAATTGTAATAGTTTCATAATTTGTAATAATCCAAATTTTAAAGTTCATTATTTTGTAATTTCTGAAATTATGACGTTTCTACAAAATTTTAAAGAGAAAATGATGTATATAAAATAACTAAGATTAATTATTGTATTGTTTGGAAACATTGATAGTAGTATATAAAATATATATTGTTTGGAAACATTGATGGTAGTATAAAGAAATAAGTATATTGTTTGGAAACATGAATAGTAGTATAAAGAAAGGAACATTAGTTATTTAATGTGGGTTTAACTATAAATTATAAAGGTGTATTTAATTTAAAAACTTACAAAATAAATGTTAGGTCTAAAAGAATGTTTCTGTTTTATAAGATAGATTCATGTTGTTTTATATGAGTTAAGTAGTAGTTTTAATATATCAGTGGATACAGCAGTCACATAATAATACTAATCATAGTTTTTAAGGAACGGTTCAAACAATGAGGCCATATTGTTTGTGATTTTATATTAGTTTGACACTATGGTGTTTTGTTGAAAATAAGAAAATTTGATTTGAAAAATATACGTTCAAAATGAATATAACCTCATATCCAGATGCATACAACTATTGTATACAAATATTTTTTTGTATTTATTCCCCAGTGCCAAATCAAGTAATAACATTTTGGTGTGTAATGTAAGTTGTTGTGATTGATAAGGAAAACTAGATTAGGACCCGCCCTAAAGGGCGGAAATTGATTTGTCAAATTTCAATTAATAATATATGGTATATATAATATGTGTATATAATATTATATATATTTTGTGTAACATTTATATATATATATATATATATATATATATATATATTAGACATATATAATATTTTATTAAATATATATATAATTTAATAGTGTTATAATTTGTGTTGTATTTGTTATTAGTTTGTATTTAATCTTCTTTCATTTTTAGTATAATAATTTGCCTTGTCACACTTTTTACTTTTTAACTTATACACATAGTTATGCTCTTTTTCAAAAAAAAAACTTATACACATAGTCTCGTAAAATGTAATATATAAAAAACATATTTAAAAAATCTACTGACCATATGCCACCATTATTTGGTTGTTTGAACAAAAAAAAATCATGTTCTTGCATAACTGCGTATGTTGTGATATGATGTAGGTGAAAAGTAAATATATGGAAGTAAAGTTAGTGATACGAACATGAGCCTATGTTGGTCTATGCCACAATTATTTGGTTTTTGGAAGATCAATGAGCATAAGCATAGACGGTCTTTGTATGCTTACGTTGTAAATAAATCGGATATTTTTTCTCTTATGTTTGGAATGATATGGAACTCGTTATTTAAGAGTGGTTCAGTTTTATATGATCTAATTATATTAAGAGATTAACCAAAAATATTATAAAAGTGTTACTGGTTAGGTTTAACTAATCTATGTTGGTTAAGATTTGGTTTAATTTAAGTTTGTATGTTGCATTGTATAAGAGGCATGATATATTCTAGCACCAACTATGAAAGAGTCCAAAATTTAAATGAGAACTTTAAATAGTAGATAATCCCTAAATTAATAGATTAGATATGATAACAAAAATATAAAATTATATGTATTATCAATCTAGATTTTTGTTATGCCGGTAAATTTTACTATTAATTCATTGTTCATATATGTATCATATATTTTTCCCAATATTCTCCTGTCTTAATCCAATGCAGCTTACCCATTAACTTCACAATCTTTTTTTTTTTTCAGAAATGTGCTGATTTATTGCAACACTAGTGGTATTCCGGCGCTACGCGCCGGGTTCATAAATTTTATTCTTATGTTACATATATTTATAATTTATTTTATGGTTTTTGTAATGAAAATATGTTGTGAAATATTTTTATGCGGTTTAGGAAAATATCATTATTGTAAAAACCTACTAAAGCTGAATTCTGCATATATTTTGTCATTTTTGATTTGTCAACTTTTTACTGTGTAAATTAATTTGATTCGTAAAACAGAAATGATTAAAATGAAATCATAAAAATGTAAGCTAATCCGCTTGATTTTCATGGGATCGTAGTTCTATTAGTTAGAACACTACTTTATCAAGGCGAAAGGGTGAAAGCTGCGGCGTTGAGCCCCATTAGTTTTAGCGGAATTAATAAAAACTCTTTATTTTTATTGTATTTATTATTTTGCCATGCACCGTTAAAAAGTCAGCGTAGTTCATTGTAATATATATACTTTATTTGTAAAACATGAAAGCAACATAAATTTTAAATTTCATAGTTTTTGTTGTTATGATTTTTTATCTTTTATTCTTAAAATTTATACACTTTGAGTTATATTTTGTTTTTTCGTAACTTTTATTGTTTACGAATTTTTCTATAACTGTATATAATTTATATCCTAAATATAAAAAGAATAAACGAAATTATTGCATTGATAATATATTATGGTATGAAAAATCTCAAACTTTTTTTTGTCAACGAAAACTCAAACTTAGAAGCTTGTTTCTTAGACATACTACCTATGCAAGAAAAACTAATATAGTTATATGAAGCCTGTGTTAAATGTTATCTTGCTTCCTTAGTTCCTTAAAGTAAATGAATAAAATTTTGACTTGTTTTAATTGATAAACTGTGTGATGTTTTAAATTGTTGACTCCACTCTACGTTTTGACTTGTTTTGATGGTATTTGTGATGTTTTAAATTGTTGATCCTCCTCTGCATTTTGTTTTGTTCTTTCAATTTCGGATACTCGTTTCTGATGTATCACCGTTTTTTTTTTGTTTTTCTGTTGCAATAAGCCCATTTTCTCATTTAGTTATTTTTTCTTGTTTTGTGAGGAAAAAGACTGATTATGTAAGCATAGTAAGCACGTTTCACATTGCATATAGAGAGAAATGATAAGAGTTGCAGAAGCATGCTTAAGATGTACGATTCTTAATTAGCCAGTAGCTCTGACGGAGTTCTATTCATAATCTTTATCCAAGTTGTGAGGAGGAAATAACTGTATGCACGTTCAAAATGATGCTAGAAAACAAAGGAATATAATATAAGGATAATAAACCACACTATATTGTTTATATCACTACCAAATCTATGTTTAATTGAGAGAGAGTGGGATGAGTAGTGGATTCGAAGTAAATGATGAAATTCAAAGAGATGTATTACGGAAACCATGACGTTATAGAGACTGTGGTCGGAGTTTTTAGGAGATGAAGAGCCAGGGAGGAGGAGCCGAGTTGGATAATGGTTGCAGTAGAGTAAAACCATAATATAATATGGGCCAGGCCTGCATATTTTCTGAATTAGCCCAATAAACAACTAAATTTTATGAGTACAAACAGAAACAAAGAAGCAAAATCGATGATATATAAAATGTTGCCACATGTCGCATTTAGGTGCTGACTGGTTTTCCCGCTACCACCCGCAAACGCAGCTTTTGCGGTTCATAGCGGTTGTTGGCGTTTCGAAACAATCACAGAAAACGCTACAAATCGCTTCAAACCGCTCCGAACCTCTTAAAATCAAAAGCTGGTTCCAGCTAGCGTTTGCGGTTGCGGGCGGTTGCGGGAGGGTAAATTTTTTTCTTTAAAAACATAATAAATAAAAATAATACTAAAAATATCCAATAAAAATTTTCAATTGAAATAATAGAAATTGTAAAATGTATTCATATTATATTTCAATTTATATTATAAAAATTCAAAACTAAAATATTTTCTATAAATTTTTAAAATTGAATAATATGATTTTATAAATATAAATTTTATATTTATCATATTATTATGATTTTTAATATTTTTATAATTACATAAAATGTAAATATTGTTAAATTATTATTTAACAGATGTTGCGTTTGGTAGTTTACCAGTCATAAGAGTCCCGCAAACGCAACAATTTCTAACAGTTGTACCAGTCGTACAAATCTCTAAAAAACGCTTAAAACCGCAACCATCCGCACCCGCAAACTCCCGCAACCGCAACCGCAACCGCTGCGGTTACACCAGTCAGGCCCTTAGTAAGCACCTTCGCTGAGATAAAACGCACAACAAAACGGACGCGCTAGGAAAACATAACGCGTGAAAAACACCCATGCACTACCGTCTCGACATGTGTCGCAAAAAGCCCCTATTCTTTTGGGCGACGTGGACGCAGGAAAAAGCAGATTTCTTAACTTTATTGTTATAGATAGTATATGTACCATATGTTTCGGTTCCATGATCAAACTCAAGCATATATCCAGCCCCGTCTTAAAAATTAATGACCTTAGGAAAATATAAAATAAAGATCTTTTTATAAGTTTTTTCTCAATCTTTATTTATTGCATTTTCTTAAATTAAAGCAAAAATGTAATATTCAAAGTAAAAAATAGATTTTTATTTGTCAATTATGTTTTGTTGATGGAAAATTGAGAATAGTATACGGAATTTTTTTTATTGTATTTAAATTAGGTTTAATTAATCATGGACTTTTATGTTATAATTTCACCAACTAATTGATATTTAACAAACAAAAATAACTCTATTTAATTAGTAAAATAACACTAATTTTTTTTATACCTATAGATCCATGAAAATTGCCTATATTGCCGTGAATTAGAACCAGCATTTGATATATCATATACTTTGTATATCCTATGTTTAATCTCTAATTTTTTTAAATGTTATATACATAATAGTTAATGACTAAATTACTAAATATATTTTATTTTATTTAATAACTTTATAAATATGTAAATATACAGACGTAAAATTAACTAATATTACGTAAAAATAATTTGTATAGATTATATTCATCCCGTGTAAGGCACGGGTCTTAACCTAGTGAACTAATTATTTGTGAAAGCAATAACGGCTTCAATTTTTTTTAATTACATAATGGCGAGAAAACAAAAATGTTCTACAAGGCCCTAGCGTCCTTTCTCGCTCATAATTTAACCAAAACATGAATCATAAAAGCCCACATAACTTTACTTTATTTCTTTTTTCACGACAGCACTTTTATTACTTAAGAAGATTGTATATAGTCTACATGGAGCAAATTGCTAAAACGTAATGGAACATACGCATGAAATATAAAAGATAAATCTTCCATTCTGTCTTTTGCTAACTTGTCAGCCACTTGGTTTGCCATCCATGCTCTGATCTCTCTTGTCCAGTTATAGTACTCAAAGTGAAGTCGTTTGTTGTTAATGATATTCACTGCTTTTTGACAATCACTTTCCAGGATAACATGAGTAATTCCCAGACTCCAACAATATTGTAAAGCCAATAGAATGGCCTGTAATTCACTTTCAAAGGCATTGTGTGTTCTTCTTCCTATTGCTTGTACTGCCTTTTTTATAAACTCCATTGCTATCTCGAATAACCCAACCTGCAGAGCTTGGTATTTGTGTGTTGATGAACGATCCATCAGTGTTGCATTTATACCAGCCGTCTTGTGGTCGCTTCCATCTGAAAACTTCTGTTTATCTAGTTTGAGGAATCTGTAAACTCCTTCTATTCTGATCAGTATTCTCATTTGGTTTCCACTCCATAACTTTATTTTATTATATCAATACTATCTCTGTTCCTGAAAATAGAATTTTTTAGATTTTAGTTTTGTTCCATAATAATAGACTTTCTATATTTTTAAGGTACTTTTGGATACTTTTAAAATACATTAATTGAAAATAATTAACTTGACTAAATATTATTGGTTCATAGTTATTGGAAAATGTATAATAAATATAAATAAAAAGTTTAATTGAAAACATTGATTGTTTTTTTAATATGCGTGAATTGTCTAGAAAATCTTATATTAAAACTGAAATTTTATTTTAGTAGATTAAACTGCACAATTGTCAATTCACAAATAAGTTTATCATCTTAAAATCTTGGAGCATGTTTGTAATTTCACTCTCTTTTCAGAAAGATTGCAAGATTCTCATTAGGATTATGTCAAAAAAAAAGGAATACTATCGACTCTAATGTAAAAAAATATACCATGATATTTCTTCATGACTAAAAAAGTTCAACAAAGGTTTATAATATAAACCTTCTATCAATACACAAGAAGAGTAAAGATATTCACTCTTATTCTTATAACCAAGTTTACAAGTTCTGATAAGATATTTGGGAACCAGCTACTTCAAAAACGACAAAGGAAATTCCGACAGCCAAAGCAATGAAGTGAAATCTTTCTTTCCATGGTCTAGTAGAAAGCACTGGGGTTGTCGGGTAGTGAAGCTATTATTGTAACACTAGATTTGGGTAATTTTGTTCAATTTGAGATTGCAATTGATATTATAATTTCTGTTTTTTAAGTTGATTAATATTATTTGGTTTGTTAAAGAAAAAGATACCTATATGCATATTTTTAGCCTAAATGGATTTTCAAATCTCTTTTCCCAGTCAAAATTATACACACCAACAATGGTTTACAAATGTTTTGTAGTTTAAAGATTCTAATTGTCTCACACTTGAAAATCTTAAACTTAGAAACTTCCTACTTTCAAGAATCACTTGGTGGTAAAGGAGGTACAGCTGTACTGCCCGCCACCCGGGTTCAAGTCTTGGCCACAACGGATTTAACATCCCTTCCGTTGGGGCGCTGGACCCCTTTCGGGGGATAGTTAGGAATGTGGCTACCCAGATACCAGAGTTATCAAAAAAAAAAAAGAATCACTTCCAAAACCGAAAGAATTTAGGTTGTTTTGAAGTTATTTGAATATGCTCTCGGTTGAAGTTATAGTATTCATATGTTTCTTTTTTAGTTAAGAGTTTTGAAACTTAACGACATTTTACCGTCAATTGTATAAACGTTTTTATGATGAATAACTTTTAACATTCATTCAATATAAAATCTAAACAAATTTGATTACTGTTAATTTGGCAGGATCACGTTTCTTATAGCAGATGTTTTATCTGATAGGCGGCGCAACTAAGAACGCATGAAAGCTAGGTGCATTTTCGTGTGAATCATTGGGGAAAGGGATTTTCATTGTATGAGCAGTTTTTGTGGTGGCTTACTTTGATCTTTAATGTTTGATTATGAAAGTGCTAAATGGGTCAGTTATAAAGATGTATGAATACTATGTCAAAAGTATTACAATAGATGAAAACAAAGAATTTCATAACAAATAAATATGTCTTTATTAGATCTATTTCAAGTAAATTTATAAACTTTATTTAATCACAAAAACGCTAGCCTCACATGTTTCTATGATCTAACACATGATCCAAGAAACATTCTCTCCTTAGCCCTTTTATGTTTCACTCACCATACAAGTAATAAAACCATTTTTACTAAGAATCATTTTCTTTTGTGCTAATCCGATACAAATCTCCCTCGAGCTAGTTATACTAGCTAGATTTTGTGACTCCTTCCCCAAGTAAATATCTCCAAATCTCTTTGTTAATCTTCAATTTCTTTTAAGCAAGTTTTTTTTTTAATGACAAACTTCATCTTCAAGCAAACACTTTTTTACCTAATGGAAAACGTCCATTTATCTTCACAAATATATTCCCTTTCATTTTTTCAAGTTAAAGCAATTAATACATGAACTCCAATATAGCTCCAGCTTCATGCAACACATTACGTACTACCTTCTTTAGTATTCCACGAACTAATACATATACATCAACAATCTTCCCCCTTTTGACTATGTATGTGAACTCATCACCCAGACAGAAAACTGCATCTTCAATCTCCCCCTATGAGTTACATCATGGTCAAAAACTAATTCGAAGATCGTCACCCTCTAAATCGAGGATGAAATACCACTTCACTATCTCCATAGTGATTAGCTCTCCTAGACCATGCATTCATGAGTCTTATTTCACCATGATTAGCTCCTCGAACTAACTTGAAACAATTACTTCGAAAATATCCTTGAAATCAACAGGAACAACATGTTGGACCATGAGTCCTCATATCATATATTCGCTCAATCTGATGCTTCTCCCTCAATAGCCTGAAACACTTTGGCCTAATATGCCCAACAACTCCACAATGATGACATACATGTATAAATCGAGGATTAAATACCACTCCACTATCTCCATAGTGATTAGCTTCCTATACCACATTTTCATGAGCCTTATCCCACCATGATTAGCTCTTTGAACCAATTAACTTGAAACAATTACTTCGAAAATGTCCTTTAAATCCACAAGAATAACTTGTTGGACCATGAGTCATCATATCATATATTTGCTCAATCTGATGCTTCTTCCTCAATAGCCTGAAACACTTTGGCCTAATATGCCCAACAACTCCACAATGATAACATACATGTATAAAGAGTCGTTAAGATACACTTTTTAACTCTAGAATTTTTCTTGTATCAGTTGATGAAGCAGTCGTCACTACAATCTTTTCATCTATAAAGAAATCGTTGCAGTCATCTTAACCACTGGCTTCATAGCAGATGTAGCTAAAACCTCAATTTTTTCTATTTTTTCTTTTGTGTTTCACCAAGTTTAACATGAGCTTGTCTTGCTTCTTCTTTCTCTACTTGCAGTACTTTCTATATAACTTCAATAAATGCTTCAAGAGACGTCTCTGCTCTTTTACTAGCACCATATTCTCCTTTACAAACTTCACTAACGTTCCACACACTTGTTTGTTACTCTCTTTTAGATCATCTTATAGTCCTTCATCATATTTTTCCTCCTCAAATTCAGAATCTGATTCATATGACGTACTTGCATCATCTTTATGTGCACCAAAAGCAACTAGGTTGAGCACTTTGCCTTTTCTTGATTCATTATCATCTTCCTTATGAAGGATTTTTCTTTCTTTTTTGCATCTCATCATGTCCAATTTCTTTGCACCTAAATTTTTTGAATCTCATCTCTTAGCCGTTGGACACTTCTTTTTGAAATGTACATATCCTCATGTATTTATAACACTACCTCTGTATTAACCCATGGCTTCTTGCCTTTGTTTGCTCACACCAACTTTCTCATGTCCTTGCCATTGTATCATTTCATGTAGTACTTGGTGAAGCACACAAATCATCTTAATCACCACATATTTATTCTCTCACCTTTGATTTGTTGTTTCAGCAAATGCTAGATTCACTTCGGTATGATTTCTCGCTCCATCTCATGAGCTTTTATCATACCCAAAACATCGTGAAAGTTAAATCCATCTATGTCAAGAGACACAAACATTGCTGTTTTATAAGATGTAAATCTTTCTGGCAGACACCTTAAAAACTTCTTCACCAGTTTCTTGTCCTTGTATTTCATGCCCAGAACACGAGCCTTTTGTGCTAGCGCACTGATTTGAGAAGTAAAACCTGGTACATATTCATGTTCTTCCATCTTCGAATTCTAAAATTTTGATTTGAAAAAATCCATTCTTAAAATCTTAACCTTCTCAGTTCCTTCAAAGTGTAATTGCATAATATCTCACGCCTTTTTTGCATTCATGCAACCTTGAATCAGATTGAGTTGCTTTTTCTTGACCTATGTAAAAACACAAAATAAAGCTTTTGCATTATTTCTTGACATCTTCTTCTCATGCTTTATCCATTTAGCCAATGGTTTGTTGACAACAATACCATCTTTTTCTGTTGTCTTGGGACCTTCATAGCTATCTTCCAATGATGTCCAAATGTCCATATCAATACTTTGTAAATTTGCATTCATCATCAATTTCTAATGCCCATAATGTTCATGATCAAGCATAAGTATTATATCATTCATATTGCCTTTAGGATCTTCACTAATGGCTTGGATGAACCGCTCTGATATCAAATGAAGGTGCAAAATGGATCTGATATAAAATCGTATGAGTATTGTATCGGGAATTACTACGATAGAAAAACAAAAAAAAATCACAACAAAGAAATATGTCTTTACTAGATCTCTTCAAAGTAAACTTACAAGTCTTATTTAATCAGGAAAACACTAGTCTCACACGTTTCTATGTTCTAACACATGATACAAGAAACTATCTCTTCTTAACCTTTTATGTTTCACTCACCATACAAATAATAAAACCTTTTTTTGTAGAACCATTTTCTTTGTGTTAATCTCATACAAAACTCTCTCAACCTAGTTATACTACCTAGAATCTGTGATTCTTTTCCCAAGTAAATGTCTTCAAATCTTTTTGTTAATCTTCACATTTTTTTTAAAACAAAAATTCTTTTTAGTGACATATTTGCTCTTCAAATAAACACTCTTTTATTTAATGGAAAACATTCGTTTCTCTATATATATTCCTTTTTCAAATTTAAGCAACCAGTATAAAAACTCCAATATAACCTCAGCTTCATGCAACATATTATTTATTACTTTCTGTAATACTCTGTGAACTAATACATCAACATATATAATGTGATTTTGTACGAACTTTTCTCTCTCCTTTATCCTTTCTCTCTTGACCTCTCGTTTTTAAACCACCGCGTCTTTTCCCCTCCGGTGTACGGCCGGCGCGTCAGCGCGAGTGCCGGGGCCGGAGAGGTCTCTTCTCCCTTCCTTGTGTTCCTCTTTGCTCTCGTCCTTCTCCTTCTTCATCTCCCCGATATACTTGCGTTTCTAGAACGGATCTTGCGCCTCCGAAGGAAGCCTCAGTCGCGAGAGGTTGATTCTTGGTGGTGGTGGCTCTGTTTCCGGACTTGCGGTGAGGGCTTGGTGAGGTGGGGCGGTTCAGAGTCGGCTTTAGGGTTAATGGAGAGATTCGGTTTTTCCCCTTCGGATCTCTCTGGTCTCCAACGTCGTGGAGTGGAACAATGGGTCTCGTCACGGCTGAACTTGGTGGTGGTTCTTTGCTGTAGTTCTGTCTGTGCTTGTTCGGTTTGGTGGTGGTGGATACTTAGGGTTTCTTCGGGTCGGAGTGATTCCGGTACCCTCTCACAGCAACCAGGAGTGCTCCGGTCTTCGATTGGAGTAGGAGGCGAGAGTGAAAGCGGATGTAATCGTGGTTATGATAATACATCTATTTGATTTTGAAAGATTAATAAGTCCATTTATTTAGTTTGGCGTTTTTGAAAGTGTCCGTCTTGATTCTTCGTGTGTGTATTTTTGGTTTCTCTTCGAGTGGTCGTATATGGCAGTTAGAAGGTTTCTAGCTGCACCGCAACTCCTTCGGAGCTTCCACTCCCAGCGTCCTGTTTTGTTTCTCCGAGATTGTGACGACGGTTTCATTCGACGAGTCAAGTCTTTTGTTCAGCATTGTTGTATTTCAATCCTTGCTCGGGGATTGATTTGGGTGGCGGTCAAGAATTGGTCCTTTGGTTCTCAAAGGTCATGGATGCGTAGACAGTTCTCGGGAGAGTCATTAGCCGTCTCCGAATCAGCATCTTGTCTCTGTTCACATCCTGGCGCCGTGGTATGCTACGGTGGTGCAGATGACTTCTTGCACAGGTTTTTAGACTGCATTACAGGTTGTGGAATTGGAGGCAATCCATTTTTGTACAGGTTTCGTAGATGGCTGAGGCGAATGCTTGCTCGTTTAAGGAAGCGGTTCAAGCGTCGTGTGGCGTCACATACAAACCGGCTTTGGTGGCTTTACAAGGCATTGGTAAGTACCTGAACTCTCCTCTTCGGTTGTCTTGAGCTTTATTGACAGAGAAAGTTATGAGTTTTGCGGAGATCATCGGGAACCAGCTACTCCGGAAGCGTCAAAGGAACTCCCGGCATCCTCGGCAACGAGGAGAACCTCACTTTCCTGAGAATCACGTTGATGGTTGAGAACGGCTACTGATATCGAGGGACTTCGAAAAACAACCTAGCAGAATGTGCCGGGTTTAGTGGGTGGGCGAAGCTAGGTTTGTAATAGTTAGAACTCGACATTTTGTTCAAAGGAAACTTGTAACCGTATTTGATTCCCGATTCTTCGGGTAGATTTTATATATTAACTTTTATTTAAAAAAAAAAACCTTTGTTATGCCAAAAAAAAAAAAAAATACATCAACATATTTACCAAGTCGGTTGCCTCCTCGTCGTCTGCTCACAAATCAAACCGGTCCGGTTCAACTCTTAGTATGACGGGTTATCTGTAACAATTAAAACAGGATTAGTTGTATGTATGTGATTTGTCGATTCTTCCTGCGTATAAATATTAACAAAAATTTTCTTATTCACGTGAAATATATTTAAGAATCGCTTTCTTTGACTTTATTAAAATATTTTGTAGTTCCATAATGATGATGGGATCTTCTACTTCTGTTTCTGACACGAAGAGGAAGATGGAGAAGAAGGCAAGAAGAAGAGACCAAAGTAAAGAGGAAAAATTAAGTTCAAGACAAAAGAAAGTAAAGAGGAAAACGAACAAACACAAAACGGCAAAGTTCAGTTAATAAGACGACACACTTTTCTCAAACTCATCTCAATCATCCAAACTAACATTTTGCGTCGTATTGGATGGACAACAAAATGTAACTAATCACTATTTCCTTACGTCACATACATTATATAATATATAGTTTTATTCTGTTTTATTTTCCGTATTATTGTATATTATACGTAGTACATACCATTACAGCATTATTAACGAAAATCTTATGTGACAATGCTATATTTTCCGTATTATTGTATATTATACGTAGTACATACCATTTTCCTTTCACATCTATTTAGATTTATAAGACATCATTCTCTCTGTTCGTACAATGCTATAAAGTCTTGCTGCAAGTCAAAAACTGTGAGTCTGTGGCACAGCTTTCTACATATTCACATTCATCACAGTTTAGTTCGTGTATGTGTATGCCCTGTTAATTATTTTTTTTTTGTTTTGCGTAAGATGCCCTGTTAACTGTTTTGAACTATTTTTTATCATTATATAAAGAACCTAATTATTCTATCACTTGTTTAAAAAACTGAGCCGCTATTCTACGTTCGTACGTCTATGTAAAGCAACTCCTAAACAACAACATTTTGAAATTCATACCAAATGGTACGGTACAATATTTACTGATTTGTTGAGATTTATGTCTTCTCGTGTGTCCGAAGAATATATCTATATATCTATTATATTAAAAGAAAAGTCACAACTTCTCTTCACGTGTAATTTTTTTAAAATATACTTTCTTTAATAAACCAAATTTCATTTATTTCTAATTAATATTATGGTATCATTAAAATATCACATCTTAAATAATTGACATATATAACAACTTCACCTATAAAATTGTCTTATTTCTAATTATAAAAATCTGTTAACAAAAAAATCTAAAAAATCTTATCAAATTTTTTAAATATTTTTATAAAATTAAGCATTGATTAATTTCGTGATTAATAGTCTAATATTATTATAAATTAATATTAGTTAATATTTTATTATAACAACTTAAAATATCACATCTTAAATAATTGACATATATAAAAACTTCACCTAAAAATTATCTTATTTTCTAATTATAAAAATTTGTTAACAAAAAAATCTAACAAAATCTTATCGAAATTTTAAAATATTTTTATAAAATTAAGCATTGATTAATTTCTTGATTAATATTCTAATATTGTTATAAATTAATGTTAGTTAATATTTTATTATAAAATAAAAATAAAATTTTTATACTATTTTCTTAAAATTTCTAATTATAGTCTATCTTATCTATTAAAATAAAAGTAATGAATTCTTTTATGTTTTATTTTATATTTTGGACCATCCTTTAATTTTTTTTATTTTATTAAAACTAATAATATATATAGAATCTTTGAACTACGTTAATCACAATATATTAGAAAACTAGGTAATACGAGTTAACATTAGAAAACTATATAATAAATGTATATAAATTAACATGTATTTTATTAAAGTTAAAAATATAAAAATAACTTAATCATTATATCTTTTTATTTTAAATATATATATATATATACTAGGTGTTTTCCTGCACCATGTGCAGTAAAAAAATTTAAAATATTTTTTAATAGATAAATATAAATTATATTTAATTTTTTATTAATATTATATTTTTTTTTTCTTATCAATATTTTAATATAAATTTGATTTAACTGAACATTAAAATTAAGATAAAAACAATTTTGTTTATTTTGAATTAAATTTAAGAATGTGCATGTATATATTTAAAATTATAATCTTAGGTAGATTTTTCTATCTATTTATTTTAATTAAATATTTAAATAAATATTTAAAATTGCATAATTGTCAAAAATTAAAATTAAAAAATATTTATAAAATCTGTAGATATATATAAGAAACTAATGATTTTACGATTTAATTTGATTTTATGATTTAATTTTTATAGTTTTCTAAAAATATGTATATATTTTTGAAATATTTTTAATTTAAATGATATTTCGAAATTTGAAATTCCATAATTGAATATATTTATTTTAATGATGATTTATGAGTTATTACCATATTTTAAAAAAGTCCAAAATATAAATCGACAATAAATTTAATATATGAGTTATTACCATATTTTAAAAAGTTTACAAAAATATAAATTAACATTAAATACAATTGTACATGCATTATTAATTTATAAGACATGTCATCAGTTCTATTAGTCATGTCACAATTATTAATCTATGTGTTTTTCTACACCATGTGTAGTGATGAATATTTTAAAAGTTAAATTTTATATTTTAAAATGTAATTTATTAATATTATATATTTATTATTTTGACCAGTAATTAATATAAATATCATTAATTAAGCATAAAATCAAGAGAAAAATACTTTTTAATTCTAAATTATATTTAATAATATATATGTATATATATAAAGTTAAAATCTTAGATAAAAAAAATATTTATTTCATTTGGTTAAATGTATTAAATCAACTTGTACAAAATTACTAAAAATCATATAAAATTGTATAGTTATCAAAAATTAAAACTAAATAATATTTATATCATTTGTAGATATTTAAAAGAAACTAATGATATTACGATTTAATTTTTTTTTAATTCAGAAAATTTAGAAAATTTTAGATAATAAAAATTTTATAATTATAAAAGTAAAATTATATATTATTTCGAAATTCAAAATGTCATATTTGAATATATTTATTTTAGTGATGATTTATGAATTATTACCATATTCTACAAAGTTTACCAAAAATATAAATCAATATTAAATGTAATATATGAGTTATTGACATATTCTAAAAAGATTTTCAAAAATATATATCAGCATTAAATGTAATTGTCCATGTCATATTTAACCATATGACATGTCATCAATCTTAGTAGCCACGTCACAATTTTTTTTGTGGAAACGATTGTCGAGAAGACATGTGGCAAATCACTTCGCAAATAATGTCTAGGGGATATATATATAATTTTTTAACAAATCTGTTGAAAATATTATAACAATATCTTAATTTCAAAAAGTTTACGTAAATATTTCAACTAATTTCGTAATTAGCAATGAAATTTTATTATGCATTAATATATATTCAGTTATCATTTAGAAAATAAAAATGAAAAAATTATCTTTTTATCTATTTTATAATAATAATAATTCATATTAAATGAAACTATTATATTGAACTAAATATGATAACATTATATTAAATTGATAGTTAGTATTGATATATAAATAGCTTATATATTAATAATTTATTAGAAAAATTAATATTTCAACAACAAGGATTTATAGTTTTATTTTTGTTGAATATCAAAAAAATGTTAAATTTGAAGAGAAATCAAATAGATAGTGTGAATCCATAATCTGATGGTGAAAGAAAAGTAATAAGAAATTTTATGGTGTATGGTAAGATGAAATGTATAGCCTATTAACAAAATTAAAATTTAATGTCTTTAAAATATCATTTAAGAAAATAGTATTATTAAAATAAAATTATTCTCATTTAATATTAATGGATTAATCTTAACTAATATTAGTTATACAATAATATAAATCTATCATTTAAATTTATGCATAATGGAACTTGGTATATAGGTAGAGAACATGATTATATGATTTGTAGAACAATAAAACCATTAAAATAATAATGTACAAACTATTTAATTTATTATAAATTCTGGTCTACATTATTTGAGTTATTAACTAAAATATAGATCTATGTTTTATATATATATTATACAAATTAGAAACAATCATGTTGTGTAAATATTGTAGAAATATCTTTATAGAAAATGGATACATTAGTAGAGATCCAAAGTAAACTAACACTTTTATTTTTCGTATGGATGACTAAATTTTTTTCATATAAAAGTTTCATATTTTTTTAGAATATATGAATCTCAAGAGAGATAATATTCGTATTAATCCAAAAATACTATGTTTTAGAATGAGTTGAAAATGATTGTCATTCTCTTTTATTACTCTAATAGGAGCCACCGAAATAAGATAACTCTCTATTTTTCTATGTTGACAATACAGAGTCAAAGAAATTACTTTTCTATAGAACTTCGTGTTGTCTTTCGAAGTAACCATAGTTTGCATCAAAAACTATATCATCATCAAATGAAGAACCATCAACGACTGAAACCGGTAAGACAAGTCACAATCATCCGTAGTAGATCTGTCAATTACCTTTTTAAAACAGTTCAATTGAACCGAAAATTTTGTGTTTTCAAACCCATTGGAAAAAACATACAAAAGAACAATAAAAACATTTTTCATATTCAAAATAAATTGACAATCAAACAATGACCGGAAACAAAACAAATCAATAAAAAAATGAATTAAACAAGTCGATGTCGTAGCTCAAGAGCACCTCCGATCATCGGCTTGAAATTACAAAAAGTTTTCTTTTCGTTTTTTGATGGCTAGGGTTTTTCACGGCTGACAACCTTAGATTTTCTCTCTTTTTGATAAATTTATATATCTCAATTCATAGTATAGATTTAGGAGGGGTAATTGGAAAAAGAAGTTTATTTCTTTTTTTTTTGGTCAAATTTTTTTTTTGGTCAAAGAAGTTTATTTCTTTTTATAAAAAAAAAATTGACACTCTTTTCATTATTTTGACCAAAACGTTATTTTTCGTTATTTCTATTTCTTATAACTGATGAGACTCTTTTAAGATACAATAAATGCTCGTACATTTAAATCAAGAAATGTAATCTGATCATGGATCTAAGTATCTAATTTTTGTCGATTCCTACAAGATCATATGCTCGCACTTACACACACACACACAATTACACACCAACAAATAGTACTATACAACTATTTATCACAATTACATATGTGGCATATGTACTAGTAATAAAACTAAAAAATAATTTAAGAAATGTATAGATCTTGTCTTGTATTTATATACCATTCACGTGGGCCATTCAAGAATTTGCATGAAAGCCACTCCTCTTCCCACAAAACAAAACTTCAATCTCTTTATATCTTTCTTTCTCTCTCAGTTTCAAAACTAGTTACAGAAGTTAGATATCATCAACAGAGGAGAGAGAGAAATCCACTGTTAGGTTTAATCAAGAAGACAAGCTTTATGTTAGAGTTTAGGTTTGAGATATGTCTCATGCTTGTGAATGGAGAAGCTCCTCACTTTTAATGGTTATCTTCCTTTCTTCCCTACTCTATCTCCTTTCTGTAAATACTCGGATAGGGGCAATTCGGGTATTTGCAGAACTACCGACGACATTAACTAATTCTCATGCTCCGGCTAATAACCAAGAAGATCCAATGAAGAAGCACTCTGGCACCGGAAAATTTGCTCCCGTGGATTCTTCATTGGGAAAAGGGTTCGGTGACAGTAAAAGACCAGTACCAAGTGGTCCAGATCCTCTCCATAACTAGTCGAAGCAGTATCTTGATGTTTTTTCATTTACGTTATATTTTATTCTCTTGTTCTTCTTATGTAATCAATCAATCAACAAGTGTATTTCACCCAAAATACTCACGTTTTTCTCTTTAATAAAGGGGAAAACGAAGGTATTTTGGGGGGTTTAAATCGCTGATCTATTTATAAACATTTTCAGATATATATTTTAAGTTTACCATGTCAATGTTATAATTTTATTAAAAATGTGTATTGATTGTGTTTATTCAAGTTTGATTATGCATATCAAAAGTGGAAGAAAGTAAGTCCTTATAATTTTTGTTTATACTTCAATTATGGGACAGGTCCTGATTTTGAAATGAAAGCTCTGATCATTATTTCTTGGTACTCGTCATCTCTGATGACATATACATTTGCAGCGAATCAAATTAATATAAAAAATAATTGACTAAAACTGTAAATCTATGTTCCAATAATTAGACACTCATAGCTACATATAATAGAGAGGGAGAGTAAGATGGTATAACATAATTTTTAATCATTTAATATGTTTTTATACATTCTTATATTTTCAGTTTTCACCAAACCGGGAGATAATATATACTAGTATTCAGTGATCACATTCTAAGCTAAAATTGCATGGCACATGAGATAAACGTCAAAGTATATATTATTTTGGGAAAATTCCATAAAGTGTGCACAGTTTTAAAAGTTTGGATATTAATATGAGCAAAATAATTAGTTGGGGTATTACCCTGGATAGTGAAAAAGTTTGGGTATTCAAAAGCTTAACAAAATTTATTTCGGGTATTTTTATGGAATTTTCCCTATTATTTTCACTTATTTGTAACAAAAGTAGACCACGGCAAGAAAACATTAGGAGGCGTTTATAAGAAGCGCAGTTATGGAAAGCAAATGCAGCAATGTGCATTGTGAGATGTTTAATAGCCGTTAGATTAGTTGGCCTTTTAGCAGATATTGTGCTGTTGATTGTGTTGTTTATAAAACTTGCAACTAATAAAAGGCTGTTTGCTTTTACGACTGCCAAATCCAAAAAGCTCTCTCCTTTTCCCCCAACCTAGCTATAGCCACTGAGGTCAAATTTCTTTAATAAATTATAATGAAAAAGTCATATAGACAGTAGAGATGGTTGTATTTTTGTGTGCAAAAGACAATATTGTTTGTATTAGTTCAAGGTTTTTCAAGAAAGGCATGTCTCAAACCTTTCATTTTAATATAATTAGCATAAAAATACAGACAGTGCATGATAAGCACAGGTGTTTCACTTTATGAAAAGCGATATTATAGAAAACTATCCCAACTAGTATTTACCAATATCATAAACAATCGAATTTAATAGTTTATGTAATTCGGATTTATGGTGTCATTTTGTCAAATTCCGTATTCAAACACCACTGAACTTGCAAATATTTTTCCCTAATACACCAAAAGTGTTATTTTACATTTTTCTTGTTATACAAAAAGTGTTACTTTAAAATTTTAATATAATTTATATTTATTTTAAAAATTAATATTAATTACAAAATAATTAATCTTATAAAATAATTTTATTTATCTCAAACATTATCGGTTAAATAGGTATAACTAATTAAAATATATTTCAATAATATTCTTAAGCTATGTATAAAGTGGCAAAGTGACTTTGACACAGAAGAAGAGTACAAGCTTTCTTACGATTAATTTGTAACTAGTGAACGGAAATCCAAACTTTTACGTGTAATTTTTTTTTTTGTAGTCAAAAAGAAAACAGATTTATGTAGACTCTATAATCCAGGTAGGTAACTCGGCATTCATGTGAACGACGAAATACGGTTGTTGTCTAATATCTCGTGCTAAAATAATTATGCCAGTAAATGATCGATGCATAAATATCCAATCACTGAAATCGCATACATTTTCTAGCCATTAGCTAGAGATAGATATCTGTTTAACTGTAATTATTTGATGCATTATTTAAGGTAAAAAAGGTTTACATACCATAGGGATTCGCGGACTGTATGCAAAGTTAAGTGACGCGAGAGATCTGAGATTGTTTTTACAGTCATCAGATGATCAAATAAATTAAAGTAAAAGAAATGGTATGGACGGTAGTGTTTGGAATTATTCTTTTGCGATATATTTATTCAGATGTACAAATTCTTAATCAAATCAAAAGTAGACAACTTGTAATCGAGTGCAATGGCCAAATTAATAAAGCTGCATGGAAAAATGTAAAAACTGAAATCCACGTGACCTCTTAAACACTTACGCAAGAAGACCTCTCGCAGTTGCATATAATAGTACTCTCAGTTAAGTCGAAATCGACGAGTAACCAAGTTTCTGCAATGCATTTTTAATGCATGTTCTTATATTCATGTATAGTCTAGACATCGTGTGGATAAAGTGATAACAGCCCTGCTTAAATTATCAACAATTAATCTAATCGGAGTGTTAAAGTTCACAAAATCTACTACTAATTAACGCAGGATAGTTAATTTTGTTTGATGGCTTGAACATTTTTATTTCTAGAAACTCTTCACACAAAAAGAAGCGAAACTACATAGAGTTTTGAGAAGTATTAGAAATATATGATTAACTCTAGAAACTTTCTACACACGATCAAACAAATTATGCTGTTTATCTATGAAAGATGTAATATTTATTTTTGAAAACTATAAATACATATGGTTCTGCCGAGTTCTATGCATACGTTTTCTTTGGGTAAGACTTGCAGTTTTCGAAATTCTTCCATTTTATTGCTACTTGACTGTATTAGTGTATTGTAGTCAATAAGAGGTCGAGTCATTTATATATTAAAAATCGTGTTAAATTTTAAAATAAATTTAGGAAAAAGAGGTCTCGAATTTGGGTGTTTTATGAGAATCAGAGAAACCGATGTGTTGAGAAGCGCCACGTAATATGTGCGCGAAAGAGCTTTTAATGTCCTCTCTTTGTCCGGTTCTGTTTGGCTTTTAGAATCTCTTTGACTATTTATCTATTTAGAAGAGGTAATGGTCTTAAAATAACCAAATTACAACTGCTAATTTCTGAGTTATTATATTAATTTATGAGTACTTTCTTATTTTTGTTCCAAAAAAGTGTACTTATCTATTTTCATGTTGGCAAATGTACGACTAAATTATTGGGAAAAAGTATAAGTACTATAATGTCGGTAAATTTCTTAAAAATTCAGCTAAGTACATATTGGCTCCGATAGGTAACCATCGCTTAATCACGGAAAAATAGTTAAATAGCGGAAAAATTAATTAAGCTTCAGAAAAATTCAAAGTTTGCAGAATGATGGAATAAATTAATTGATTATTTTATTCTCGACAAGTTTGATTTCTACAATTTGTACGCATACTAGATGAACTAGCACATGCAGTTCAATCTCTTGTTCTATTCTTTTTAATTGAATTACGTTCAGTTTGATCTTCAAAAGAGGTACATAGAAAGATTTTCATAAAGTTCAGTCCAAAATCAACAAAAAAATCGAGATGTGATTCAATTAGGTTTAAGGTTTTAGGTGACTATAACTAGGGAACTCGCTGACAGCTCTTGCGACCGAAGCTTTTATAACTTTTTGTAATGATCGCAATGCTCTTACGTGGATTCGGTATAAAGATCTACTTTTTCCAAACTCGTCTTATCGTTTTATATATTTCCGCATTTATTTGGTTACTTGTCGTTTACCCTCGCAGAAAATCCGGACCTAAGATAATTCGTAGATTTTCTCTGTTTTCAAAAATTGACATTGTAAATTTCGGTTCCCACACCAAGACCGTTTCTTCAACTAAAATTTGCGACAGATGTAGGGCCGCAATAAAAAACTTAACATTACGTCTGATTTACGAAGAATACGATGAAAACATCGGATCATGCTAATCGTAACAGTTATGACGAATTTCCGATGATTTATCAGTTACGACGAGCTACCAACGACGAATATTTTTTCGTTGTTAATTCATTTTAATTGGTAAGTAACGAATAATTAACAACCACATGTAACAACGAATTAACGACCAAGCCCGTAGTCGCTATGGACATGTTTTCTTGTAGTGTAGTAGTTGATTATTTTTAAACAAAATTCAGTTTTATTTAATTATTTATTTAGGATTTTTTCGAAAACTAAAACTGATATACTCCCTCTGTTTCATAATAAGTGTCATTCATGAACTCATTTTTTTGTTACACAAAGAGTATCACTTTACAATTTCAATGTAAATTATACTAACTTTCAGCTGAAAATTAATTGCAAACTGCATTGATTTTATAAATAATTTTATTTATCTAAAATACTATTGGTTAAAGAGGTATAATTAATTACAACTTACATATATTTCAACAACTTTTTTAATCTGTGTAAAAAATATCACAACGACACTCTTTAAGAAATAGAGGGAGTATATATACCTTTGTAGAAGTAGCAATAGTTTACCATCAAACAAAAAAATCATATATAATTTTCCAATATATTGTCATATCCATACTTTCTCAAAATGTTTAAGAATTATTTTAATCTAAATTAGAAGTTTTACTGATTTTAGCAGAATTAATATTTAAGATACAAAAATCCACAGTCTTGTATGATTTGGGGAAAATAATAAATGTTAAAAAAGTTACTAAAAATAATCATTATTTACATTATTTAAAGTATCTTACACTTAGAAGAAAATGAATAACATATTCTGTTATTATGTGAACATTTACTAAATTTTATTAATTACTCTATTATACCTGTGAAAGAATAATAGTAATAAGTAGATGATGTCTTAGAAATACTCAAGACTTGAGAGTAAGTCCAATATTAGCTGAGCATTACTAGTCATGTGCATATACATCCCTCTCCGTGAACTCCAGTTTTTAACGAGAACATTTGGAAGCTCCGAAGAGCACCAAATGTACGACATTTATTGTGGTTTATACTCTTGAATGCAATTGCGTCGTCAGGCATGATTCTGAGATCTCAAGGTAGTATTAATGATTGACAATGTTAAAGATGTTGCATAAAAGAAAAACACTATTTCACTTATTCTTTACATGTGACTGTGCAAAAAAAAAAAACATTTGGGGTAGCTCAAAAAAAAAACATTGATGACGAAAAAAAAAGATAAGAGAATGGTGGACTGTAATAACAACAAGAAGTTATCTCCTTCGATGAGACAGCAACCAATATGGACCATATAGAGGATCTGAAATAATCGAATCTTTTAGTATACCAAAAACATTACAGAGGCTGACGTAGACATGATGAACCAAACTTAACTAGGAAGTACCAAACTGAATCAAATAACATAAACACCTAATGTTCTTGCATTTTTATATATTTTACCGGAGATATTTGAAAAACTGAAACCAAACCAAAAACCAAATATTATTTTTCTAATCATATATTAGACCATATGGAAGATTTGTAAGAATCGAAATCTTTGTCAACCAAAACAGTATAGAGGCTGAAGTAGACATGACGAACCAAACCAAACTGAATTACAAAGTACAAAGTACTGAATCAAATAATATCATTACCTAAATGTCCTTGTATTTTTTTGTACCCAGAATATTTGAACAAACTGAAACCAAACCAAAAAACAAATATCTTATTCGATGATTTGTGTATCTAACAGTATTTATTACTGAAATAACAAAACATCCGAAAAATATAGGACTCTGGACGGACTACTCATGGGCCATGCAACAAGTAGTATCGCCAAAGCTAATCAGTGAACAAGATGTGTATTTTGCTCTCTACAACTGGGCATGTGAAATGTTAAAAATCGTCTCGTCCTACCAATTGTACAATAATACACAATTTAACCCATTACTAGTGTTAATCATTTAATGTTGGAATCTGACCAAGACACCAAGCAGTAGGAGCAGAACCAAGTGAAGAGGGAAGCTCTAATGATGGTGAAATAGTAAAACTCCATCCAATTCTAGAAAATGCAGACAAATGTGCTACTTGTCTTAAATCTACTGAAGTAAAAAGAACCAGAAGGGTACCAAATGGGGTGTGGAATAACCAGAGTAAGAGATTAAAATTGGGCTCTATGGAAAGGAAAAAAATTATCATATATGGGCACTCATACGAGAAAGCCCAAGGCCTAGTTTACGTATACATATCATTAAACAACAAAGGAAACTTGAGAGGCAAGAAAACAACACAGTCCATAAATAAAAAAAAGCCCTAAGAATGAGTCGTCAAACGAATTAAAGAAGTGAAATCTTTCAATCTTTTCTTCCCTGAGGAAACTCATCTTCGTTTCAAATCTCTGGAGATAGCTCTGATGGTGGAAGGTGTAGTCCTGCAGCATCCTCCTATAAGTTTAGCTCCAAGGTCACGCCATTTCGGTGCAAACATCTCAAACTCAGCATCACCAAAGCATTGCGATGGCTGCCAAAGTCAAACCAAAACTCATAAGATTGATGTGATCTTGAATACAAACAAGTGAAGAAAGTGAACCTTACCAGCCATTTTTTGGCTTTGCCGTCCCAAACCTCTCCACTATTTGGGTACACAACGATGGCCTTCTTGGTTAGCTGAAGATAGGAGATGACACAGATGGTAAGAAACAAGAAAAATGAAGGGGCAATGCTAAAAGAGTTTAAAACTTTATCTTGCCTTGGAGAATTTGCGAATGAGATGGTCCATGAACTGAGGAGGTGCGCAGTTAATGCCAACAGCGCAAATGTTGTTGCTTTTGTTAAGGGTTTCAAGGCATTCCTCAAAGCTCTCACCTGAAGGAGCATTCTCACCATCTACAGATGTGAAGCAGATCCACGCTGGGGTTTGCACATTCTCTTCCTCCAGCACCTCAACGCACGCCTGAGCCTCGAGTTTATTAGGTATGGTTTCGAAAGCGAGAAGATCTGGACTAGCTTCCACTAGGACTTGGATTCTCCTCCTATGGAAGTCTTTTAGTTTATCCAAGCTTACATCCTCGCCATAGCTTCCACTGCAAGAAGAAAAAAAGGTATCAAGTCTCTTTGCTATAACTTCTGATAAGCAATGTAATGTGATGGTGAGTCGGACCTGTACTCAGAGCCATCAGCGAGATAAGCTCCATAGCTACCAATAGAAGCAGCTACAAGAGCTCGGTTATAGCTGTGTCCTGAGGTTTTGCTGACTTTGTCCCAGAATCTATCACGGGCTTCAACAGCTAGTTTCACGCTCTTTTGTAGCAAAGACTCGCTCTCTTCCATCGACAGTCCTCTTGAGAGAAAGCCAGGGATTGTAGCCTGAAGTAATACGAGTAAAATGAGTTTATGAAGCATTTACAAACCAAAAAGGGAAAAAGACAAAACTGAATCTGACAAATCAAATAAACAAAGACAAGTATCTTTCTTCAGACCCTACTACAATCTTTAACACTTTTATGTTCCAGAAAGCAGATAAGGTATTATTTTACATTAAACGTTGTAATAATCACCAGAAAATTACACAACGGAGATTAAAAGATTAGATCTTTTAAAACATAAAAGAAAGAAATGAAAGGAAAAGACAAAACTGAATCTGAGAAATCAAGTAAACAAAGACGAGTATTTTTTCTTCTGACCCTACTACAATCTTAAACCCTTTTTCAGTTCCAAAAAAAGACAAGGTTTTTATGTTAAATAATCACCAGAAAAAATTACAATATGTTGATTTCAAAAAAGATGAGATCTTTAAAAAAGGGAAAAGAAAGAAATCAGATAGATTGTTACACAAGAAAGTTTTTTTATTATTTTACCTGATAAGATGAAGTAACCACAATGTCTGCACCAGCCTCCAAATATTCCATATGAACCTGCAAACAACAACCCTTATCCATTATCATCCAAATCTTACAAAACTAAGTTAAAAAAAAAAGACAAAAGAGATCTGCTTTTTTTTTAACCAACACCCATTTCAGAATCTAAACCTAAAACTAAAACCCAGATTTTCGTATTTAGGGAAAAAAAGATCTACAAATAGAAATGGATAGAAAATAAAATTTACCCGCTTGATGAGTTCAGGATCTTTGATGAGAGATAGGGCACTCCACAAAGGGTCGTTGATGGCGGCGCCGTGAATCTCGAGCTGGGTCGCGAAACCGCCGTCGACCACCGCACAGCCGCCGCATTTCTCTATCAAATCTTCCAACAATGCAGATTTCTTCTCTAAACCCATGACTCAACAAAAAAAAACCCAAATGTATCTCGCAAACCCTAAAAACGAGAAACTTTGAGATTTTCTTGTCTCGTGAAATCGGAGAATCAACGCCGCTTTTGTTGGTGAAGATTGTGTTTTTCTTCCTTACAATGGATGTTTCTTGTCTCCCTCTCGACACTTGTACTTATACACAATGGGCTTGGGCTGGGCCCACTATGTAATAAAATATACTAGACGCGTTTCTCTAACCTGTAAAATGTTATACTGATTCGACGAATTTCAAACTTTGCCGACGGAAAATTTTAATAAATGATCCGTTTTCCATTCCACCGTCACACCATAATGGGATGGAACTTTATTTTTAATTTTCGAAAAGACATTAAACATGCATGCATTACCTTAATTTTGATTAGTATACCTACTCTACTGAATATTTTGCTTTTTTAGAAGTTTCAAATTTTAGAATTCTTTTCCGCGTAAGCTTATTAATTAATTAACTTTTGTAGTTATGAACGGAATAGATATGGTTAATTTGTAAGATGCAGAATAAGTAGTGCAAGCGGATTTTTAAAACTTTATACTATAAGAGGCATTGCAAGTATAATATTTAATTCTCAAATTTTGATTGTCTTAAAAGATCTCCTAATCTATTATTTCCTCTCTAAAACATAATTGTATTGAGCTGTTAAATTAGTCAATATATACTCTTTCTAACTTTATAAAAGAAATTAAAAAACGAAACACAACTGTAGTTAAGCGTGCCATTATTTACGGCTCACCCAAAACCTTGTCCATGTCATATGTTTCTTTGCCGTGAACGTGTCGCAGACGGCACAATGTAATATTTTAGTTTGGTAAATGTGTGTGACTAACATTTGTGTTTGAATACCTACCATTTAAGACCTGATAAAGAGCGACTAGAAAGAGTGAAAAGAAAAAGAAAAAAAAAACCTGCGGAAATTTCTGAGGTTCGTTCGACCTTTTCTAATTTTTACGTTGGATTAGCAGATAAATTAAATCTATATGTACTTGACCCAAAACATATAACATATGTTGCAAGAATCAAGATCTAGACAGAAAAAAAAAAAGATTTAGATGTGAATGCAGGCACGAAGAAGCACAATTATGCATATTTCATAATATCTAATTTAAATAAAACCATAACTCCATCCATAAAACATGTACATGTGCCGAAAAGGTTGGTGTTAGTTGTTTTGGAAGCTATAAACGAATGCGTCATGTGAAGGTATATCTTAAAGTCATAGCCAAAAAGTAAAGTTTATTCTTATATATGTATAAGAAAATGATATTATTTTATTTTCAAAATATAGTTCACCTTATAAAGATTTCGTGACCTGATTACATTACAATATAGTACTACTTTTATTTGGGAACTGGTTTCAAATCAATACTGGGAGTCAAAATTTCAATTAACCTTTTGATATATTGGACTTGATATGAACTTTGAATGTTGAAACTATAAGTCTCCAGCATGCTATTGTTTGGTGGGGTCAACGATGCACATTCTTGTATCTTGACTTTGAAGAAAAGCATATGTGGAACATGGCATGGCTTCACCGCTATTGTAACATCCTAACATCCTAAAATAATGTTTATATATTAACCATATTCTAAAATCATTTAGATTCTTTTCACAAATACTTATCAACGAACGGGCCCTGACACATCTGTGTAATTTGCTGTAAAATGTTGACACACTGGAGTCAATTAGCTTTTACGTTTGTTCAACCATTCTAAAACATGCAGCATTTTTAAAACGAACTTGCAGTGTATTAGTATAAGATAACCATACCGTTTGAAAAAACGCGAGAAAAGGCTTGGTTGTTTGTTGTGGTCGTTGAGACTACAACAAATGCAATTAATTACAAAATGAATGAATCTACCGGTAAAACTAGTGATAGAAGAACTATAAAATTTATTGATAACTGCGACATTATGTGTTTACACCATGGGCTTATTTGACAAATAACCAAAAAAAAAAAAATTAGATTTTTAGAGAGATCGTCAATCTGGAATTTCTTTGTGTATATAGAAGCAAATTCCCTTACACCATTGATGACAAAGAAAAGGAGTGTTTTAGACCATATATAAAAAGAAAAAAAAAACTTTGTAACGCTTTAATTTCATATGGTTATTATATTATACTCAATATTAAAACTCATGTTTCTAGGCATTTTCAGTAACTGAATTGCATGGAAATATGTAATTTTCCTAGTCTAGTTTTATCTAGTACTAAAGCAAATATTGGCAACCGGATAGTATTTCCTTCTAAATATGTTCTTTTCTTTTGTAGATATAACAATTTGTATAAACTATTACCAAACAAAATGTATAAACTTTTCAACATTAATAACTGCAAAAATTCGTTTCCACAGACTTTTAACAACCGGCGGCGAGCCCTATACGATGTATGACTCTATTTTTTTATCTGTATGTTGCAAGTCCATACTATATTCGTGCAACTGTCTTTTATTAAGTTCGCCAGTTTCAAGACGAACCAGCCCAAGAAGAATAATTTGACATTTGGGCTTTTGGTATTATAAGATGGGCTTGAGGTATCATATGACACTCTTGTGTCCGACTTCCTACCAGGGAACGAAGTATTTGTATTTCATTCTTTTTTTGTTACAGAGACTATGGTATTGTTAACGTTATCAATTTATCATTTTTTCGACAACAATATCATTTTTATGTGGAATAAAGTGTTTCAAAAAAAAAAATTTGTTAAAAAGTATGTTGAAGCTATTTTATCAGCCATATCTTACACCAAACATGTGGTGAGAGGATCCTACCAGTCACCAATCTAGTGTAGGTGAACACATCGTCGATGTTCTTGGAGTTCCTATTAAATCAGGACGAAAGAACCCACAAACCACTTAACTATATAACCACCATAAAAAAATTTGACATATAACATAACTCTCAGGTAAAGAAAGAATGATAAATTGATGATGTGTTGCAAAATGCTTTATACGAAAATAAAATGCTTAGAAGTACCAAGTGATCTTATCTAGAATATAATTATATAGCTAGTTGCTTGAAGAAAGCAAATACCACTAATTGTTATTTAGTTTCAACTTTCAAGTGACTAACTTCCACACTTTGCAAAAAGTTTCTTTCAAATGATAATGACAACTAAAAACAGCCACTTAAATGAAACCAAGTATACGTTCAGCATGACAATTCTCAAATCTCCGATGGACAAATTGATTTTTATTGTTTTTTCTCTCAGTCCAACTAATCTTAGAAGACTGTTTTTCTATCAGCATCTTCAAATTTTCGAAAGCAAAATAATAATAGTAAGAATTATTATAATGTCCAGCAAAACGAATAATAGTGAAACTCCAAAATTTAGTCTAGATTTCGGTTCGGAATCCTTTCTTATAAAATAAAGTCCGAAATGTGTTTCAGAAAAAAAATGTCCAGTAAAACGAAACTATAAGCTCATTCTGAAGTTATGAGATCTCTTGAAACAGAATAGCTGAAAACAGTTCTTGTTATATCTCTATTTTAAAAATCTTTTTACTAAACTTAGAATTAGTTGAAATACACAGTTTTAGGAAACCTTTTGAAACTTGTAATTTACGCAAAGGTTTTCTTCCACGAAACAAGATATCTATCTTATTAAAACAGAAACATTCTGTTGGACCTAACATTTATTTTGTAAGTTTTTAAATTAAATACACCTTTATACTTTATAGTTAAACCTACATTAAATTACTAATGCTTCTTTCTTTATACTACTATCCATGTTTCCAAACAATATACTTATTTTTTTATACTATTATCAATGTTTCCAAACAATATATTTTTTATACTACTATCAATGTTTCCAAACAATACAATAATTAATCTTAGTTATTTTATATATATCATTTTCTTTTTAAAATTTTGTAGAAGCGTCATAATTTTATAAATAGTAAAATAATGAACTTTAAAATTTGGATTATAAGATTACAAATTATGAAACTATTACAATTTAAATCAAATTAGATTATATATCGGTCATCCAACAGTTCAATCGGTTAGTCTCGAGTTTTAGTGATTTTTTTAATATGAATATTTTAAAACCTAAATTGAATTGTCAGATCTCCGGACTAACCTGTATAATCACAATCGGGTTGAATTTAAAAATACTGATTTAAATGCAAAAATATTTTAAATACACACTCTTAAAACATTACCAAAATATTTGTTAAGTTATTAGTGAAATTTTTCATCATAAAATATTCCGCGCTTCCAAATCGCGGATCAAAATCTAGTAATTATTAAAACTAAATCTTTTGAAAATGATCTAAGAACCAACGCAATTAGAGCGGTGCGTATTGGTGTGCTACTGTGATAAATGATCATCAACCAACCACTCTCATTAATTTTTCTTCATGTTTATGGTATTGGACCACTCTTGTTCTTGTGTCGACTTTCCAATAAAACTCTACTCAAACCTAATTCAAAAGGCCTAAACCCTCACACAAGGTTTATACATTTGTCAATCTCAAGAAGGGAAACTTCACTGTTTCGAGTTATATGTGAAAACTAACTCAGAGAACATACACTCTAAGCTGAGCTTTTGATATATTGGTGATGAAGAATCAAAAGAGGAGAAGAAGATATACACAGAACAATAACACTTTGGTTTCACATACACATATCAACAACTCAATAGGCAAAACTTACAAAAAGATTGAAAGAGTTTACAAAATAGAACCCCTCTGAGATTACAATTTTGATCTCACCTCGCTCCATCTTTCTTCACAACATCAAAACTATTACGTTAACAAAACTTTGTAGTAACACCAACACACAAAACTTATGTCTCTCTTTAGGGACTCTTGCTTCCCCTGAGATTAACTGCCTCTGCGATACTGTAATAACTTTAGACAAAAAACCGAACAAAAACAGAGCTTTTTTTTTACCTTTGCTCCTATAGCTAATAATAACAACACCTATCTGCAAAACTTATGGGCACGCGATATTAAGAGGAGTGGTTGTACTTGTCGCAAGATGATCCACGAAAGCAAACTTGTCAATGGTGGTTCCAATGAGACCAAGATCGATCTCCACGTCTGAGAAATCATAGTCTGGAAGTTCGTTTGGACCGTCACAATCAAGACCAATGATGTTCATATCATCTATACCGCAGTAACCATCCAACAGTTGGTCCTCCTTCTCTTCAGTCAAGAGAAAGTCAAGCTCACAAGCATTTGGGATCAACGACTCATCAATGAAGCAACCCATATCAGGAATCTGTAGATCCGCGAAGTTGAAACCAAAACCCGCCTTCTTCGACTCACCAGCTTGAATGCTTGACACAGCTTCAACATTAGAGAGCATAGAAACAGAGTCATTTGAAGCAGTTGAATCACAGGGAGCAGCAGCGGAAGTGGCGGCAGCAGCCAAAGCATCGAACTCGAGCTTCTTAGTAGCGTAAGCATCAGCTGCTTGTTCAAGTGTATCGTAAGTACCCAACCAAGTTCTCGTCTTGGTGATTGGATGTCTGATCTCAGCAGCCCATTTGCCCCATTTCCTCTGCCTTACACCAACAGGCTTCGTGACACTAGAACGTCTACCAACGACCTGAGCCTGAGAGGCCTTTTTGCTGCTACAAGGTGAGAGTCTTGCTTTGCTGTTATTACTCTCCTGAACATAAGAGCTTTCATCAGACTCTGCTTGAGCAGTGGGTTGAGAGAAAGGACGGTCGATCTCACAGACGTAACGTTTCCTTCTCCGGTTGGTTTCGACATCTTCTTCACCGGATGAGTAGTCAGTAGCGTAGGGGTCGTTCACAACGAAACGGATCTTTCGCATAGTCTTCAAATCTTCAGATAAACCAGGGAGGCGGTTGAGCTGGAAAGTTTTCTTCTTGTTGGGTTTTCTGCTGGGCTTGGTGGCTTGAAGGGAAGACCTTTTCTTTGGTTCAGCCATTTTATCGAACACTTGGTGTGCGAAAATCTCAAAACCAAACCCCTCTAAAAACCCCTTTTGAAATCTATAGTCAAAGAACAAAAAGAACAAGTCCTGTTTCAAATTCAAAACCAAAAAAAAAGAATCCACTTCAGATTCGAACAGAGAGACAAGAAGAATAAAGTTGAAGACTTTAGTTACCTTTTAGGCCATAATCGCATGGAATCAACCAATGGACTCAGCTTTGATGAAACACACAAGAAGAGAGCTTAAGAAGAAGAAGAGAGAAAGAGTGAAAGAGAGTTCAGAGGAAGCTAGTTCTCTCTCTCTCTCGACTCTTTCGTTCACTTTGCCTTGCGCAAAAGTGAAAAAGAGAGGTGAGATACTAGTAGATATAACCAAGAAGATTCAAAAGAAGAAGAAAGAAGATAAAGTAAGAAAGAATCATGTCGAATCAATCGCAAACAGATGATATTTCTATGGCCAAGAATTTTTCCTGCCTCTCTTTCCAACACAGTGACAAAAAAAAAATATTTAATATTTTATGTCGGAAAATAAAAAGCTAAAAAAGAAACTCTTGAAATTGATAAATGTGAAATTCAAAAACTCGAGGAATTTAATAAAGAGCATTAATGAGGTGTAAAAATTAATAAAACACACACAATTGAGAACACAGATCTCAAAAACTTTTAATAAAGAGCATTGAAGTTAAGAAAAAGAGTTAGATGAAATTTTAATTCTTTTTTGTTTTCTCTTTTTTTTTGAGATTTAATTCAACCACAGTGGTGTAATTGTAACTTTTGAAAATATTTAACAAAACTAGTGCCCTAAACAAAACATTCTATATGTGGAATTATCTTCTGGACAAATGGCAAAAATATGTATAAGTTTGCGAAAATAGGAAAAAAATCATTTTTATACATGACCACTACTTGTCACTGCTACTGCACTGTGACTCTGTGAAGTAGACAAATACCAATAAACAAATATACAATATAGTTGGTAGTGAGTCTAGTGACTAGTAACCAATACTCAATTACATTAATAAAATATGAAAACTCCTCTTTTTTTATAATCTAAGGGTGTCCAACGGACCGAAACCCAAACGATTAATCCAATCCTAACTACACAAATAGATAAATCTGAGTTTGGTAGGTTTCAAATCCGGGATGCCTAGCATTTTTCTAATCCCGTCGTACTGGTCTATCACACTTGAGTGGTTGAAATATGAAAACTTGAGGGGTTGGATTAGAGGTTACTGTACTTTTCTATGTTTTGATGGAGGCAGAGAAGACCAATATCGAACGTGGGATTGTCACACCCCCACACGGGGCCGGCCCTGAACCAAGCCTAATGAAACATTCGCTTTAAGCCACCAAAATTTTTGAAAAAATTTACATGGACATAAGCCCCCAAATTTATAAAAAAAAAATTTTCAGCCCCCAAATTATTGAATTTCCTCTTGACTCGTCTACGGCCCCCAAAATCTCAGGGCCGGCCCTGCGGCCCCACAATTGCTAGTTGCTACCAACCCATGGATTTTTCATCACAATTCAAAAGTCTTCTTTCCCATTTTAGTGGACATGAATACAGCGAGGATATTTCACAACTCAAAACCGTTTTGAATTCGTCGGAGTCTTCATAAAGTCAATGATCGACGGAACGTAACTGTGGCTAGTTTTTTTTCCTTGGAAAAATAACTGTGCTAGTGTTCACAGATGAACAAGTATTAGTTAATACTTACATAAAACAATTACTGATACAAAAATAAATTAACAACTAGAAAATCTTTGTGCGGTATATAAATACCATATATGACTATGAGCTGAGCAATTGGACGTAAATTATTCAAATTATGTATCCAATATTGAGATAAAAGTCCGTCAAGTCTTTTGGGGGACGTTCAATAGTAAAAACTGAAATAGGTTAGTTGTAGCGTAAGGACCGGTTCGGTCAAGATGGTCCTGAGTCTGGTCCGTTTAAGCTTTCATTTAAAGCTTGAGCATGTCATCTGTTTTAGATTGCAGGCTTGCAGCAACACTCGTGTTAACCTGAAATATATATATCAACTTCAGATTTTCTGATTATTTAAATTAAATCAAAGACAAATGAAAAGAAATGTCGCATTCTTTCGTTTTCATCAAGAAAAGGCTAAGCACTCGTGATTCCAGATTTGTTTGTTTACGTGTTCACAGCTTTTTTATTATCGCTGGCAACTGCCACATTCGTCCAGACTTGCTTACACCCTTCTTATTTACAAAACTACCATTGTCAGAGCGTTTGGAGAATGGGTTTAATATAAACCAAAGTTTTCGTCTGCAATAACTAAAACCAAATTTAAGCAAGAAATGTGAGAAGTAAAAAGAAAAGGCAAACAGTAACGCATGCCTGAATGCATGTGACTTGCCTACCCTACGTGAAGAGTGAAGACAAGACAATATCAAAGAAAGAAAGAGAAAGCATTCTTCTCCGCCAAATCTAATACACAATGGCCCATACTAATCACTCCTTATCGACCAAAACGTTTTTTCTAATAAATTAAATTCACCAAACTTTCCAACGATTGTTGGTTGTAAAATAAAAACACAACAAAAAAAGAAGTCTATATACTTCGAAAATTAGAGGACATACAGTGAAACCTCTATAAATTAATAATGTTGGGACTACACCAAAACTATAATTTTTTATTAATTTATAGAAATTATTAATTTATCGAAATATTTAGTGAACCAAAAACTCAACTTGGAACTATGAAATTATATTAATTTATAGAGATATTAATTTATAGATTATTAATTTAAAAAGGTTATATGTAATTCTATTTATATTGTATCTAATGACTCTTGGGGTATTTATGCCCTACTAATTCCATGATCTATAATTATTTACAATTTCTATTGTATCTTCAACTTTATTTTTTCAAAAATGTTCATATCTACAATTTCGCCATACTTATCAACGAGATGTTAAAGATTTTAATTATCTCAGATAAGATAATTGTTCCATCAGAAAACAGCAGCATATTCCATAGTATAACCAAACCAATTTAAACCGAGATTGTCAATAATTAGTACCGGGAACAATATGTATTTGGTTTATCCAGGGAGCACTCATACAAAACCGTTCTAGAAAATAAGAAGAAGAAAACATTCACTCATACAGGTGTCGGATTATCATTGTCACGTGGTGTCTGAATGTAGACATTTTGAGCACGTGGACTATTAGTATTAAATATGTAGCTATCGACGACCATAAATTTTTCCATGAACGACCCATAGCATAAAGCTATTAATATCATTAAAATGTGGAAAATACAGAACTAATAATGTATAATTGGCCGTGACAAGCGCTCCTCTCTCTCTAGAAAAGCTCTGTTCCATCTCTAGATCTTAAAAAATTGGTGCTGCCTCTGGTCCGGCGAGTGGTCGGTACCGGAGGGCCCCTTTTCCTTTTCCTTTCTTCTTTTCTCTTTGCCTTCCTCCTCTCTGTCATCTCCCTTAGTCAATATACTCGCTGTTCTGGTTCATTGGAGGGATCCCGGAGACTTTGTGTCAAAGGCGTAACTTGTGGTGATCTTGGAGGAGCGGTGAGGCTCAGGAAGGCGGAGGTGAGGACAGGTCGGCGTTTAGGGTTGAGCTGGAGTAAACGGGTCAATTTTCAATTTTTAGATCTCGGTTGCTCCCTCACGACGACTGCGCGTGGCTCAGTGGGAGACCTTCTCCACCTTGGATCTACAGGCCCGAGTGCGGTGAATCAACCGGAGGAGCGACGAGACAGGCGGTGGAAGATGCATCTGTTCTGCGGTTCTCGTAGATGGCGCGTCGTAGGGAGCCCCTTCACCGGAGAGAGTCTACCGTGGAAGGATCTCTACAGCAAGCACGCGGTGGGGGTTCACATCCCAACGTCGACGGCGTTTGTTTTGTTCGACGGTGGAGCCTCACGTCATCAAAAACCATATATCTGTTCCGGCCATGGCGACGTTGTCAGACCCGCTTTTCACTACGGGATTCTCCCGCTTTCATTACGGGATTCTCCCGGGTTTGGCTAAGGAGTGAACAGTGCCCCGACGGCGACCGACTCTGACCAGATGCACACCGGAAGGTGAAGAGTCATTGGGCCTGTCCTGAAATCTGATCTTTAGAAGCCCAATGTAGTGGGTCTTATTTTCTCGTCTGGTTTTGTTTTCAGTTGCTTTTGGGTTTCATTGTTGTCATCTCATTTGGTCTATTTTAGGGGTTAAGAATCGGTTCATCTCGGGTCGTGGGATGGATTCGATTCATTGTGGTGAAAAATACACCGACGAATTAGATTGGGTAGTCTAGGATCCATTCCAGTTTCGACTCCGTGTTCCTAGGCGATACTAGATCTCATCGGTTGTATGTTGGGTTTAAAATCTCTTGAGGTTGTAATCCTGTATTCACTTTTGGCTAATGAAAAGTTGTCGTTGAGTTAAAAAAAAAAAAAAATAATGTATAATTGGCCACGTCAAGTAAGTGGAGAGTTGAAAAAGAGAGTGTCGAGAGGCGGAGAGCAAGTCAAGTAGTGGACGGAAGCTTGGAATATGGGAAACAGCTTAGCCGCCTATGTGGACCCTACATTTTTGTCTTTATTTTATTCGAACTCTTCACTTTCGAGTTCGCTTCGCTACAATCGAGTTTTATTTACAGGATAATTAGTGTTTACAGATAATTGGTGTATATACGGCCCACCAAAGACCCCAAGTCCAATATATCGTCAACTAAATGTTCTAGTTAGGCCCATTGTTACATATGTCCACACAATTCGAAGGATGCGAGAATGGAATGTCTTTGTTTTATTTTTCTGTGATTTTTTTCAGAATAAGTTTCTCACGACCTAGTTTTTTGTGTGCAAACACTTAATTTCACTAACTTAAAACTTAGGGTTACATTGGTTCAAACAGCAACTTGAAAGCACTACAGATTAATAAAACGAAGTAGAAATCAAAGAAGGCGTCATACATATACCCGAATGCCTGTAAATTCTATACCATTATGACTTAAGCTAGGTCTCTTCTCTTGTTTATAAATTATAACTAATTTACTTTGTAGTCTTCGTGTATTTTACCCACCATCATGGACTGACAAGACTTGACAAAGTTTCCAAAGTTCTGTTTATTTTTTGCTACAGTCACGGACTAATTACATTTGACGTTATGATTAACATACTTTCGCAATTTTTCTGACAAGTAAATCAGTAACATGATTTCAAGAATGAGAATACCAAATATGGACAAGTGCTTATATTATTCGGAAAACCATTGCAATTAACGTGGTTTTTAAATGGACAAGTGCTTATATTATTCGGAAAACCATTGCAATTAACTTGATTTTTAATATAATACTAGTAGAGATTTAAAAATTAGAAATAAATAATAGCAAGAGTACCTTCTAACGTTAGCTATGATCACAATTCACGATGTCTTTTGGTCTTTTTCTTTCATTTCTTTCTTCTTGTAATGTTGTCTCAAAGCTCTTGGTCTAACTTATAAAATTAAATTATAGATCTTCTGATCTTCTATGATTAAAGTAAAGCGATACCAAATTTTCCACATGACAGCCATCTATTCGAAAGTCCATTTGAAGGCCCACGTCATAAAGCTGATGCTTCAACGTCCCAGTGATGATGTCATCATCAATCTCCACCGTCCATTTATTTTGGCGGTTGACGATATCAACCGCTCAAAGTCCACACCGACGTCCTATAAGACGAGTATCCTCGTATCAACCAAAATAAAATATCACCAAACCTTTTATTTTCCAAGCCAAGTTATAGTTTCTTGTAGCTAACATGAGGTCGGAGAAGAAAAAGGAGCGCCGTGAAGAAGATAACGGTGACGGGCACAAAGGCATGTCGTCAATGGAAGTTGTACGTACGGTGACGGAGGAAGAGGTGGATGAGTTTTTCAAGATACTACGGAGAGTTCACGTGGCGACTCGGACAGTTACGCGAGCTAACGGCGGTAACGTTGAACGAGAGTTAACGACGTCTAAGAAGAGGAAACGGAGTCAGAGGCTTGGATTGAGAAGCTCAGTAGATACTAACGGCGTTCGAGACGGAGAATTAGATGGAATAGATCGGGCCGGGTTACGAGACTCGGGTTTCGATCTTAACTGTAAACCGGAACCCGACGCAGTTAGTTTGTAATCCTTCTTCATAGTTTTAATTTGTTTTCCTACTTTTTCCGATAATCAATTTTAATATGCCTAAATAAATTTATTTTAAATGGTTCCAAATTTATTGAAATGCTATCCGAATTGTTCGGTAGTTTGATCATTCGTATAAGTTCTACAGTGAGTTATGTGGTTCATATAATGATGAATCATAGACTCAATAATGTGAACACACAGTCAGTATACAAATGATTGTTAATAATGTTCCTTTATCAAATTAATAAACAACTATATCTTGACCCGTGCGATCGCACAGATATTAATTTTAAAATTTAATTTTTATTTATTTATTTATACTAAATAGTATATTTGTAATATTATTCATTTTATATTGACTAAGCTATGGATGAGTATTTGGGTATCCATTCGAATTCTGTTAAAATCTATTCGGATTTGAGTTTTTGAGTTTAAAGATTCTACCTCTATTCGGGTATTTATAAATTTTGGTTCCGGTTTGATTCAGATCTTTGCGGGTTTGATAACCCGTTTAAACTATTTTTAAATTTTCAAAATTTATATATCTTTAAATTTCCCTAAATCTAAAAATAATATAATATAACATGTAAATTTGAGTAATATAAGCAAAAGTACCTAAATTAAAATTAAAAATAGGTTTAACTTGAATATTTGGATGAAGAATATATATATATTTTAATTATTTTTGGTGTTTTGATTATTATTTATCTACTTTAGATGTTTATTTTTGATTATTTTTATATTTCAAATATTCTAAAGAACTTAAAATAGCTTATATCTTGGATATTAACTCGAAAAATAGCTAACATATTGAAATATATAAATATGATTTAGATACATTTGAATATCCGAAATATTTCGTTCGGATAAGGTTTGGTTATGGTTCTCTAGATACCAAAATGGTAAATCCGTTTAGATATTATCTAATTCCGGTTTAAATTTGGTAATACATTTGTCGTTCAGATTTTTTAAATGAAGAGTTAATATTATAATTTTTATGAATTATTTGTTCAATAAAAATGTATTTTTTTTTGAATTTGACATTGATTTAAAGGATAAGTAAATAAAATGTATTTAATTCAAATTTAATTTTGGAAAACACATTAATCTAAGTGGAAAAGATAAAACATTAAAATAGGAAGTATTATTTAATTGTGTATTTAATTTTGGAAAACACATTAATCTAACTGAAAAAGACAAGCATTAAAATAATAAACTAAATTTAATTCTCAGTGGCATGGAAGTGTAATTAAATTTGAAAACTAAGGGTATTTCTATATGTGTACTTCTGTTTTAATAAGATAGATAGATACTCCCTCGGTTTCGAATTATATGTCGTTTTGGAGTAAAATTTTCGTTTCAAAATAAGTGTCGTTTTATAATTTCAATGCAAAATTTATTGACTTTTTAATCTAATATATTTTTCTATTGGTTGAAATCTAATTAGGTGTATTGGTAATGATGTTTTTATCTAGTAAATATACAAAATTAAATATTTTATTAATCTGTGTGCCGAAGTCTAGAACGACAAATAAATTGAAACGGAGGGAGTACTAATTAGTAATATCTTCAACAAGTTTGGGATTGGCTTTTTTTGGTAATGAGCATAAATCGTAAAGTGCCGCCAACCGAGACGTCTTTTCTTTTGTAATAAAATTGCGACATTGTGGCCCATTTATGAGTCATCTATTTTATTAAAAAAGAAATCATAACTTCCTTTCATGTGTGATTTTTTAAAAAATGAACATTCTTTAGAAAATCATATTTCATTTATTTCTAACTAATATTTTGGTATTATTAAAATATTATATTATATACTCAACAAATATAACAACTTTACCTATAAAACTGTTTTAGTTTTATTTTTAATTATACCAAATTTATTAACAAAAATCTAACAAAATCCTACTAAAAATTTAAATATTTTGATATAATAATGCATCATTAATTTCGTAATTAACAGCATAATATTATTAAGATTAATTTTAGTTAAGATTTTATTATAAAACAAAAATTAAAAATTTGTATGCTATTTTCATAAAATTTCTAATCATAGTCTATACAATATTAAATAGAAGTACTATATGAACTAAATAGAAAAATTACATTAAATTTATAAATCAACCTATTTATTTTTTAAAAAAAAATCTTTCATTTAAAATATCATTCACCATTAAAAGGTATTTAAATTCGTAAACCATGTATAAAATTTTATAAAATAATAATTCTCAATACTTAAACATAACAATATATTTACTTATAAAATCCTGATATATATTAAAAATATACATGCTAAAGTATATTTTTTAAACACAGCAAGAAAATATAATTTTTTCTAAACAAATATCTATTTTACAGTATAATTAAATAAATTTTAAGAGACATTTTGTATGCAAACAGTAGAAATTAAAAATATATATTTAAAGGGTTTATCTATTTGATTATTTCAGATTATAATTTTTATAATTACAAAGTAAAACGTGTAAAATAAAAATTTATATTTTAATAACGTCAAATAAAAAAAAGTTAAAGAATAAAATTATAGAACTACATTATATATAACAACAAAATATAAATCATATATTTAAAATATGTACATATGTCGAAATCATATTTTTATAATCTTATATATTTAAAACAAAAGTCACAACCTTGATTGATGTCTGATTTTTTTTAATGGATCCTAACTAGAAATCAGTTATCGTTTATTAATTACGAAAAATATGTTTGATAATATATCAAGCCTATATTAACCATCAACTCATACAAAACTGGATCTCTTAGCAAACCAATACCTTATTTCTTATCTTATATATTAAAATAGAAGTCATGATTTATTTTATGTGTGATATTTAAAAAAACAAATTAAAATTTTGGTTTTATTATTAAATGCAAATTCAATAAGACAAATATATTCTAAAAATAATATATAGATGATGATTTGAAAATAATTAATTAATTTACAGTATGAAAAATATAAAATTATTGTATTTAAAAGATATATACATTTGAATAAATAAGCAACCTTAAAAATATATACTAATTATATAAAATAAATACCCGTACGGGTCCAGATCTAGTTAATAATTATATGAGTAGTCAGTCTATTATACACAGATTATACTATTATTTAGGATATGATAGTTTTACAAGTCATTTGATTCCTTATTTTTCGACGGCAAAATGGCATTTGATTTGTTTCTTTGACTTCATCATGTTCTGTTTTCTCACAGATACTGGGCCTTAGGAAAAAACAAGCCTAATAAGATACTTGGCCTAGTTGATATGCTCTAATAATAAGTCCACTATATACCAGATCAAAAACAAAATTACTAAAAAGGGGAAAGGCCAATTCGTAAATGATTTTATCGGTTTAATGTTTTGGCAAACCATGTAACACTAAATGTTTTTTTTTTCTTTTTTTCGCAACGTTAAATGTTTGTTTTTTCGTAACTTGTATGTTAGTTATTTTAAGTGTTGAAACCTGATTATACAAAGTTCAACCATTTGGTGGGTGAAGACTGAAGTCATGCAGAAAACACAGAACCTTGGATAGCGTAACTGATGGATGGTCAAGTGGCCTAAGCAACTCAAGCACTTGATTCAGATACTGTAGCTCATCATTCTCAGTATGTGAACAATGCACTCACGAGTTATTACTCTCACTGATCACACTCGACCTAAACATATTTATTGAATGGTCGGTTTACAGTTTAAAATAGATACATATGTTTGAATACATTTCTATTGTCGAATTAAAATTTTAATGCATTAAAAAGTTTTATCCCGCTTTAATTAAATACAATACATGTCATGGATCCTCTGATGCTAAGGATTGGGCTATCGTGGCTGTTTGGCTCCCTGCTGCTCTGCCTCAAATCGTTTATATTTTTCTTTGTGTGATCACACTTCTACATAACAAGAGTCTAAAGCTAGATAAATATTTTTGGAACAAAAGCATAATGTTCACTGATATTCTTTTTGCCTACATAAAAAAAATGGTTTCAACTCTTTGCCTAGAATTCAAATATTGGATATAGTCTCTTCCAACAGAAATTGAACTTAAGTGACTGAGTGGCAACTAAACATTATTACCACTAAACTAACAATTCATTGGTTACTGATATTCTTAGCATCAAGCAATTAAAATTTAAGAAAAGGAAGATACAAGCAATAAGAATTAATAATTAAACTATACAATGTGAGAAATATAAAATTTATCCAAAACACACACTCAATTAGTTTATAAAAGGTCTCACATATACCATCAATATTTTTTGATATGTTATTCAAGTTTAATCTTATTAATAATGATAAAGTATCCCACGTCGGAAACTTAAGAGAGCTTAATGTCCTGGCCGCTCCACGACTACTGGACCTTCAATGTTTTCTCACTTGTTTGTGGACCATATTCTGTGCGATGGATGCTACGTTAATTTTTCAGAGGCTCAAAATTTTTGTTTACTATCCATGCGATCACTAAATATCTCACTATGCTTTAACTTCACTCACATGATACAACAAATAATTTTCTAGTAGGTCACCCATCTTTTCACTACTCCACTTAAGGCACGCTTTATCTTGGAATTCTGAACATATGTGTGACAAATAAGTTAAGTGCACTTTGGTAATCTAAGGAGTCAAATCAATTATTTTTAGCCCTTCTACATATAACACAATCTATGATTTTACGATTCGCTTCTTTCAAAGAACACAATGTTCTCATTGTACCTCAAGATCGTTATCCATGTTAGTGTGAATACACTCATGATTCCACATCGTCTGGTTTCAACTTTGATACCACTTGTAATGTCCTCATTGTCTATTTCTAATGGGCCTTTCCATGCCCGCTCACTCGTCTCGTAATCCTCAATCCAAGCGATAGACAGTCCATTAGTTTTTTTAAGGCTCGAAAAATCTTGTTTACTGACAAGCAATCACACATATTTTTCTCCGTTATTTGGTCTCACTCACATGATATAGCACTAGATTTTCACTCGCACATCCATGTGGGTAATCTTTTATTTTATAAAAATAAAAAATTTATACTATATTCTGTATATAGTCATTTTTAGATAATATATTACTGTCATTTAAAAATAGATAATATATAGTTCTAAATATAAAAATTTAATATATGTTTAAATTTTATTTTTTGTATAAAATTATTGCATAATTTACGAATTTTAATCATTTTAAAAGGCGAATGATATTTCAGTCACTTTAAAAGGTGAATGATATTTTATTTATTTATTTAAATGAAATTATTTTTCAAAATCTATTATTTTACCTTTTTAATATAATTTTATATGTAATTCATTTATTACTTCTATTTTAATTTAATATAGACTATAGTTATAAATTTATAAAATTAACATATAGTTTTACTATATTTTGTTTATAATAAAAATTTAATTAAAATTAATTTATAATAATATTATCCAACTAATTACAAAACTAAGTAGTACATTAATTAAAATATTTAACTTTTTAAAAAGATTTTGTTAGACTTTTTCTAAACAGATTTTGTTATTACTAAATTTATTCAAATTTACAGTTAAAATAGATTTGTTATTAATATCCTTATAACTATTTAAAATGTTATACATTAAATAAAAGAATGTAAATAAAAAAATGTAACTGGATATATGGACCTAATATGACTATTTTATAGTAGATAAAATGATAATTCTCTTTTAATAGAGAATATTGAATCGTATGTAAGAGTATTTCTAACCCACCTATATATTTGTCTTTATTATATTCTCTCCTTTTAATAAAAATAATATTTTGGAGAAGTTTTGTTTTTTAAAATATATGATATATGAATAACTCTAAATAATTTTAATTCTATCCATGTAACCAATTGTATTTTCTATTATTTCTATTTATAGTTAAGTAAATTAATTTTAAATTATATTTTATTGAAAATTTTGATAGTATTTTTCTTAATATATGTATATTAAGTTAAAACATCATGCAATATGAAACACAGAGTGTATAATTAAAAAAACCAAAAACACTCCATCACATCTTTGTTTATATTCTAAAAATTGAAATTGCTATTTTTCTATTTGTAAAGAAAAATAGTTATTTTCTATATTTTACTCTATATTTATTAGAGATTAACAGTTTAGAAAAATACATGAAATACAATTTATTTCTATTATAGAATTACTCTGTTTTAGCAAAAATAACAAAGTATATTAGAAGTGGTCTAAGAGAACTTGCAGCGTTGGCCAAATTAGCGGATAAATATGTTATTTTAGCATTTAAAGTTTTACAAAGTATATTAGAAGTGGTTTAAATTACTATATTATTATTTAAAATTTAAAAATTGCACCATCATTTTAAATTTTTGAAAATTACAGTTTCATAAATGTGAATTAACATTATTACCCTTTGAAAATCACTGTTTCCTAAATGTGAATTGATATTTTTATCTATATTAGATTCCAATAACTGAAAAGTGATTTCGAAGTCAATAAAAATAATATTATAATAACTATTTATGTTTAAGATAAATTTGTGTGCTGAGATAAATATGTTATTTTAGTATTTAAAGTTTTACAAAAGCAAGGATATTATAACCGAATGTAGAATTATATCAAAACTATAATCATGAAAAAAAAATCATCACTTGTTCAAGAACAGAAAGGACAAGGGAGAGGCAATTTCTATAGCAACATACGAAAGTAACATGTTGTAGTTGTTTCTGTTGCTGTTATTGATTTGAATTGTGAGGAAATAAACAGTGTCTTGTGGAAGAAGCAACATCATATTTGAACAAGGATGTTTGGGAAAGTTTCCTGCGTATACGCGTATATCTATGCATCTTCATGGTAACATTGTACAAACATTACAGAGAAAAAAATAAAATAAGGCTAAGAAAAAAAGAAAACCAACTCATGCAATTAAAAGTCCATCAAATAGCATAAACGACACTTACGTTGAACTTTAGCAGAATCGGGTTTTTCAAAGGTATAGAACATTCATCTTAGGTCTGGACATCCGGGTTTTTGGGTCGAGTTCGGATCGGGTTTTGTCGGGTCTAGATTTTTCAGGTATGGGTCTTTCGTATCTTGAAAATTTAGATTCATATAGGTACCTGTGATTTTTTGAGTCGGTTTCGGGTCGGATCTTATCGGGTCCGAATCGGTTCGAGTGTATAATTTTAATACTTGTATAATATCCATAATTTTTGGTTATATTTGGGATCCGGATCGGTTCGAATATTTAGGATAAAAAAAACATGGAATATCTAAATTGGACCCAAAAACCCGAAAAATGTCTGAAAACTCTCGAATACCGGAAAAACCGCAAAAAACCTTTAAAATCCGAAAAGTTATCCAAAATCAGATCCCAAAACCCAAAAAACACCCGAAATTTTATCCGGATAGCAAAATAATATTTTCTGAAAATCTAAAATTTTATCTGAAACCTAAAAATTATATCTGAAAATCTAAACCCGAAACTTTAAGACCATCTCCAACGTATTTCCCTATTTTTACCTCTAAAATAGAAAAACTTTATAATAGAGATGTGTTTTGCTCCAATGTATTTCTCTAAAATACAGATCTTCAAATATAGAGCAAAATATAGAGGAATGCTATTTTTCCTCTCTATAAATAGATGAGAAAATAGCAATCTCTATTTTAGAGGTATAAATAGAGGTAGGTTTGAGTGATTTTACCTCTAAATGCTATTATATAAGTAAAAATAGGAGAGAGTTGGAGATGCTCTAAAAATAGCCGAAATACCAAAAATATACCTAATCACCCAAATATACCTAATGTATACAATAACTTGCAGGTATTTCGGGTACCCGGATATCGGATAGGACCCGGACAAAATAAAAATATCGGTTAGGTACTTTAGCATGGACCTGGACCTGAACCTGTATTTTCGGATTTGTTAGATTCAGGTTAATTATAAGTTTCCAACTTAAAACCAATTGGCAATTGGTGGATTGATCCTAACCCTTTATATAGTAGTAGATTAATTCTTATATTTTCCAATGTGGGATGTTTTTCATCAATAGAATTGGTTTCGATTCGGATCTTCGGGTCTAGGTAAAATGCCCATGGCTAACTCATCTCTCCAGAACTTATTAATTTGTTCATCACCAGACTTTTTTGATAAGCAGAATCCATTCTGCCAGTATCTGGAGCACCTTTCTTTTCTCTTTTCTCTTATGGAATTATCATGTTTTGCTTTGAATTCTCTTTCAGAAATTCAGCGACAAAAAAACACACACATGTTTCCAAACAGTAGTTGCCGCCTCCACTCAGCCAAATCACACAGAAAAACCACAACCGTCTTCGCTTCTACTCGCGCAGAGAGAAGCATCAGGGTGAAATAGTCAGAGTGTGGACGTTTTGGGTGTGACCAGCAAAAGTCGACATAAGCACAGTTCGAGACGTTCTATACTTCATTTTTTGTATTCACCATAAATTTCCATGATTCTTTATTAACCTTCTACTTTCCAAAAACTTTAGTTATACTAGAGATTTCTCCGGTCTACGCCCGGGTTATTGACATAAATTTTGAATTTCATTTATGTCTACATTATTTTATTTTATTTGTATTTGAGCATGTACAATTTATACATACATATCTTGTGAATTTTTACAAAAATAAAAATTATAATATGAAATTTAAATTATTATAATTCATAAACTAAATAACAATAGAGCACGCATGTAATACTATTTGAAATATTTTTCGTCACCATCGTGGATTCTTTCTTCTATATTTCTGTTTTAGTGTTGTATGATTTACGGCTAACATTTTTTTGTTTTATCAATGGAACCATTCTTTCTAAAAATATACGTAAAAATACGACAGTTCGTAAACTTTTTCAACTTCAAAAACATTAAATTTAATATGTTTTTTAATTAATTTAGGATATCCAGAATTTATTTAGATTAAAATCTAAAAAGGTGCAGTTCACAGATGTACCTTTTTCTAAATAATTGAATAGACGGTAAGCAATAGATTTATATATGCGTATCATGTGGAGTTAGTAATAGTATTTTTTTAGTTTCCTTCTGAAAAGGGCAAAGTTTTAATTGTTTATTGATTACTCGTAATGAAAAATTCACAAATATTGGATAAAAATATACAAACACACATTCACGAGGATGATCATAAATAATTTATATTAATCTAGGCTATTATATCAAGAAGCAATGGTCTAGATCTGAAATGAAAACCAAATCGGTAGCCATTGTTAGAGAAAAAATGGTAGTTATTTTCTCCGAAAAAAGATAGAGTTATGCTATATTTTTCTTCTTTTTCAAATTTAGCAATTAGTCAAGTATGTTTTAGTTTGAGGCAATAGAAACTGAACTTGTTTTGAGCATTAACTTAAGTTTGGATCAAGGTTATCAATATATTCATTTACAAAAAAAGGTCATCAATATATCCATATTAATACTTACATTTGCTTAAGGATGGACCCATGAACCAAATATAATCACTCCATATGAACTGATATTTACCACTTTGGATTCGACTTTTTCTTTACCACCGCATGAAGCAACCCTGCAAAGCTTATTAAAATAGACTTTTATTGCCAAGTTTTCACGTACGACCTTCATTTCCAGACCTTGTTGTAATGTTCGGGGAGTAGTTTGGCTAAATAGAAAAGCATACATGATGTACTGTGATTGAAAAATAAAATCTTTTAAATGATCTGAATAATAAGCAACAACTAAAAACATCAAAAATCTGTACCAGCGTTTACAGGATAAAAATCATAAAAAGATAAAATCAATATTTTTTTTTTTGAAACACTGATAAAATCAATATTCTATAATAGACATTTAGAATGTAAAAATATGGATAGGGTAGAAGATGTAAACGCATTTTCTAAGAGATAAACCTAAATTAATAGTGATGAAACTTTAAGATCATGAACGTAGATATCGGATGAGGTGGATGGTTTGTGAATGGTAGGATTAAAATCCATCTCTTGTCTCCGATCTAGAATGGTCAATGATCTAATATGTTTATTTTGGGGTTGTTCGATAGGAAAACAAAGAGGCAGAGACAGTAAAAGTTTGTAAAAACTCGTATGAGAAGATGAAGAGATTGGTAATGACGTATGTGAGTGTTATACATATGAGATGACCTGTACATTTAGTTGAATTTTATTGGAGGAATTTATTTGCTGAGCTGGACACACTCTCTATTGAGTATCGAGGGATTTTAGTATAGTATATATACTGATGTAGTATGATTTTTTCTATAAAAAATAAAGAAAACCCATTTAAAGTAAAATAGAAACAGAAGTAGAAACTGAAATCTGATTCATGATTAACAAACCTCTGAATGAGATAAGAGAAAAAAAGTTTTTTTTCGAAATAGAGGATAAGGAGAAGATTTATTTTAAAATTAAAATAATACTGTTATGAATATTCTAAAGATTTATTTTAAAAACAAAATAATACTGTATGGATATTCTAAAGATTTTTTTTAAAGCATCTTATCTTTTGTTAAAACCGTTACCTTGAATATAAAATAATTATGATGATAAATAATTAAGAAATATCGAAATTGGACAATCGGTGTAGTTTCCAAATTAATATGTATCATGTTTAAGTGTATTTTTCCAATTTTCCGTTTATTTAATCTTAGCAAGAAAAACATTGAATAAAAATTACCTCAAACATTAGATAAAGTTGAGTAAGTGGTCAAAGTGTTCAGTTCGAATCAAAATGAATTGAAAAGGTTCATCTCTAGAAAATATCTTTAAAATATACTACATCAGAAAAAAATGACAGAGAATATATGGACACTAAAAACAAATGAGCTGGAAAATGCTTGTCAACCGGAATTAGATGCAGTTGAGCGCATTTGTGTGGCGTATAATGAATAAACCAAAAAAAAGGGTTAGGAAATGCATTTTTCACACACTAGCACAAAGCATTACACCCCACCGCTGGTAATATAAAAAGCGTTTGGAATGCAACAAACATGATATTATATGTAATGGAAACCTAATCTAAATTTTAATCGAAAGATATGCTGAAAAAGAGAGAAATAGATGAATAAATATGTTATCTTTTTGGAATTTCTGATGGAGAAAGATAGAAATGGGCCACCATTTCTACATATTTGTTCTTCACTTTTCCATATTTGATACACTTTTTTCTTTTCAAAGCAAAGCATCCCGTGAAAAAATAATTATCTCAAAAGAAATCGCCACGCAAGATAGTTTATTTTCCTTATTACTTAACGTTTGTTTATTTAGGTTTTGAATTAGCATTTTCAGTGTAAATTGAAGAACGAATTTCTTTTTTAAAAAAAGAATTGAAGAACGAATTTTACATCCCGATTATGTGATTAAACTCATACATACACAGTCAAATAACTAACAATAGCATACTACAAGACGTAAATTGTTTATCTGCAAATATTTTAATATAAAAACATATTCAGTATATTATAACGTATAAACCTCTAGTTAATTTATTCTTCTCCGTTTTCGAAAGTCTTTCACTAAATTGCAAATTGTGCTTGAGTTGAAAACAAATGTTTTGGTTGCCTTCTAACAAAACGCTATACCAAACAAAGAAAGAGTTACAACTTGAACAACTTGTTTGGATTGACGTAGACCGGCCCCATCTTGGCCACCTAAATGACGTGTTTTACGCGATAATGCAAGTCGGAGAAAATTGTAATGAATACAACATTTCACTTTTTTTTTTTTTTTTTAACTTTACATTTCACTTCTTGGTGCAAATAAAAACTGCCAATCAATCCTCTACAATTGGCACTTTTGAAAACTAATAAACAATTAGGAAACTACATAAGAAATTTCCTGAGCCATCTGATCTGAAATTAGGATATCAAGTATCCTGTCCATTTAAATGGTAAGATATTAATAATGTTAACATATCGTTACCAAATTTCGAAAACTAGCACAAATGTTTTAAGAATGTTTTTAACATTTCTTACAAAGGACCCAACATAACTGAATGAATAGCTGTAAAATTATGAAAAAAATTAACATAGTTTTAGGTTTTTCTTTTAACTTATCATCAACTTTATTATTCAATACGTGAACACGGGATTACAACCACACAAATTTTCAACCTGACGTACAAACGACGCAAACTAGTAACACCTAGAATCATTGAATTGGATCCTACACTACCTGATAAAATGGTACCGGTAACTTTCACCACAATGAACCGATTTCATCTCACGACACGAACTGAAACGGCTTTTAAACTCTAAAATTAGACTCCAAAACAAACATAGTAACTCATGAGAAGGCAATAATACTAAACCATAAGCCATTCTAAACCAACTATTGAGCCCTTAAATGATTTGCATTCGGTAAATGTCCCGACAGATTCGAGACCACTCATGCATCCCGATCAAGCATCAAACTTTCCAGCTATCAGTATCCCGCTTCTAATCCTGAAACTAAACAAGAACGTCCGAGCTGAAACGCGGACCTTGACGTCAGCTAAACGGAACGCATCACTCCAAATCGCAGCTAGCAAATATGTTGAGACCAGCCACCGGTATCACCATATATCTCTCCAAATACAATTGTATGATATAATTTTAAAAATTTCTTTGATATAATACAATTTTGTAACCATAGTAATATACAGTACAACAATCACAAAATATTATTTCATATCAATTTTTTTTTATAATTCTAAATAATCCACGCTTTCAAAATCTAGAAACAAACTTTAAAACATTTGCTTATATTTGCTTTACAGTTTTGGGCGGAGGGGTATCGAGAGATCTAGATCTAATCCAGAATATGAAAAGTAAAGTTTTATTGTCGTGCAGCCAACCATTATGAGGTGAGTAATAGTTTTCGAATTATTATGAATGGGGTGATTAACTTCTTCGTATGTTGTGTTAGACGGATGATTAACATTAGTTGTCACATTTGATTGTTTTAGGAAAAATATGAAAATCATAAAGTTTATAGCAACTACTATTTGGCAAATGATTTAATTTACGGCTGTTAGATCTAAATTGGATGGCTGAGATGAGATTGAGAAAATGGTTTTGATACTGACATATGGTAGGTATTCTACACATGTCCATCTAGCACTGCAACAGCAAAGCTCATGCTGTCGGCAGGATTTCATTTTCGGACATTCATTATTTTCTTCTCCACTACTAAAATATCTTTTTGAACTTCGACCTTCGGACCTGTAAGAAATTTTAAATGCAAGAAAAACTAACCCACTGACGATAAATATATTACATATATATAGCAGAGACTATATTATTTACTTTATATTTTAAACTGAAAATCAAGAAAAAAAAGTTTTTTATATAAAGGGATATAGCTAGATAGTAAAGATTATATTATTAGTTTAGCCATTGCACGTGTTAGATTAATTGGGTTAAGGCAGACATTGATAGTGTTATAATCCTAGTTCGAAACCAATGGGAAGAACATACTAACATGTCAGTTTAATGGCAACAGTTGATCCAGTAAAAAAAAGTTCAAGTTTTTGCCTTTTCTCATATAAATATATTAAATCAGCTATAATTACTCTTGTGTGCGATGATGTTCTTTATATAAATATTAGATTCTGAAATGACATGTATATTTCTTGTTTTGTCTTTTTTTTCAATTTAACTTTTTATATGTGTTGTGTAATCATATTTATATATAATATTAATTTAATATAATTTTTGGTTACTATATTAAACATGTTAAGTTGTATAACTATACATTTGTATCATATACATATAAGAAAATATTTTTAAACTTTATTTCTAAAGATTGCAATATATTATATTTTTTAATAGTTACCTAATATAATTAGTCAAGAAAATTTTGTATCCAAGAACCCGATTAGAGATCGATTCAAAAATCAAAGTTTCATATTCTGTTAGACCTGACCTATATAGTTCAACAATTCTTAAAGTATTATATCCTGAAAATCAATAGCAAATCTAACCTTCACTAAAAATTGAACTTTTTTTTTGAAAAATGTTTAAGTAAATAATTTTTTAATATACTCCGTTATGTATAGATTAATATGTTTTTCGCTAATTTTAATTAAAATCACATTTAATAAATATTTTTAATCGAATAATCTATTTAAAATTTTCTTCACCATCCGGAATAACAATTAAACGAAGAACATTATGTATAGATGGGAGGTGAGGTCCCATATTGAATATAACTGGTCTAATTATATACTTTTATAAATAATACTTTCATAATAGTATCAACTTAAATAGTTTTAGTAATCTTAAATTTACTTCCAAATATATACTTTGTAAATTATAAATTTAAATTTAGTATATTTATGTACCAAATATGAGTTTGATATTTTTTGTTTATTTTAAATGGCTGTAGAAGGTGGTTACGTTTTCTTAATAAAGCAAGGTGGTTACATACGGTTTTAGATGCAATTATAATTAGTTATATTTAATGTCATGCAGTTATATTTTAGATGCAGATATTTTTATAATTTAGAGTATATATATAAACTGGTCATGATCTACTTTTAGTAGAATAGATTAAGACTACTGATATTTGGTAAACTGATAAAAAAAAATCGATGGGCCTAATTCCTTGTTGTTCTCTCATCCGAACAATTATTTGTCTAAGGACCACAAACTCGCAAAGGACGCTAGAACACAACTAAAACATGCTCAGTATCATTACAGGAAAAAAATATTATTTTTACACTTTTTTGGATACCATTGATCAACTTTTACATTTTTTTGGATATGATGTGCCTGTGAAAGTTTCCACATACTTATTCGTTTTAAAAACATTTTACCAAAGATTAGATCATGTTTTAAACAAAAATAAAGAACACTATTTCTTCGTGCAATTTTTTTACTGGTTGGCTATAAGATTAGAGAAGCCTTTATTCACACTTATAAACTGGACAGAATATTGAGTACGTTGAAATTTAAAGAAGTTTGGAGGTCTTAGTTAGGGTCGAGACTGATCCGGATATCCAAGAAAATTAAGGTACCCAGATCTAGATTTGGGTTTTGTCGAATCCGTGAATTTAGTATCCGAAATCGGATTTGAATTTTTGGATATACGTCTATATATCATATTATCCGTGGATATCTAGATCTGCATTCGTTTAAAAAATTAATAATATATAAATTAAATATTTGTACAAGATTTATAAATATATATATGAATATAATATTTAAAAATTAAAATATAGTATTATAAAACTAATTTTATGAATACATATTAATATATCAAATATAATTATTAGTAAAACTTATTAAAACTTTATAAATACGGATCCGGATATCTGGACCTAAAAATTAAGATATTCGAATTTGGATTCGGTTTTGATGGATCTTTGATTTTACTATTCGGATTCGGATCCAACCATTCTGGATATTCTATTTTTGGAGCGGATCTTAGAACGTATCCAGATCTCGGATAATAAGTCCCATGCCTAGTCTTAATTGTAAGGCGAACACATTTACCTTATGCTACCGGGAATTCATGATGTATGTTTTCCTTTCGATAAGGAGACAGTCTTGTAAGGGCATCTGCATTAAAGCCTTTTGAATGAGGTTCACATGCAGTCCAAGAAAAAAATATAATAATATACAAGCGTAACGGATTCGGCTCGTCCCGTCTCTTCCGCATGAACCCGTATCATAACTGTGTAATAGGCTCACGCCACGTGGCGGCCCAATACAGGTCTGTCTCTTTTAAAAAAAAACAAACGAAAAAAATAATAATAAAATCCTTGAGTTATGAGCCTCCAACCGGGGGTTTATTAATGCAGATGGCTTAAGTCACTCGTTAGATTGTTTTACAAACTGTCAAGAGATAGTCCCACCTGACTTGTAACCAAGGAGATACTTCACGCCCAACTAGTACTTCCAATCAAACTTACTTCTTCGACCAACCATTTGAAGTTTATAAAAGTATATTCGAAAACATATATTGAGCGAGTGTATTAAAAATTTAAGTAGATTAGTTTATAAATCAATAAGTGATTATACTGGTTGCTACGTATTTTGATATAGTTGGTAATTTTTTTTTTGACTTAAAAAAAAAGCTTCTTTCATTTGATGTTTTAGTCATTTTTCAAGTTCATAAAAAATACTTAATTGACTTGTGACAAAAAGTACTTAATTGACCGGGTTTGGTTAAAGTCGTGTGCATTTATATTGTAAATAGAAATTAAACAATACATATTTGATCAACTGACTGATGTTTTTATATGTGGTTTGTGGTTCAATCAATAAAAGGGTAAATTTCTCCCATATCTTGTTGAATGTGGAAAAAAAAATTTTAAAGTTGAACCACACAGCACGCTGTATGTAAGTTTTAAGTTTTTAACTTTTAATGCTAGGTGTTTAGACCTCGCGTAAGCACGTAAATGTTGAACGAATTGTTTTTTTTATATAAAGGGAGCAGAGATGGTGCGCTATAAGTGATCTTTCGAATGTGAATATTTGGAATTTGTTGCTGATTTATGGTGGAAGTAAATAGTTGCGGTAAATTTGTATATTAACTTTTGTTTTTAACTTATCTTTTTGACCTCGACTATCATTTAATCTAATAAAATAGCTTTAGAGAAAAAGATCACAAACGTGGTTTTAAAATCATTTTACACGCATGTGGTCGCGCTTGTCTAAAGTGAGCTCTCTATACTTCGAAATTCTTTGTGGAAAGATGTGCGTCGTCAACACGTAATTGGAGATTATTTATTTCAAAAAAAAATTGTCATATTTTTTCATGTCATTTCCGTCTTAAATTTTTAATTCGTTGGCGGTATATTTTAAATGGGTATGTTCCTAAGTTTTAAAATGGGTTTAACATGTATTATCATTCGTTTTCTTGTATGTGTTAATGTATATTTTTAAAGATGTCAATAATATATGGATTTTAATTTATTAGACACAATAGTTTTACATATGCAATGTAGATCATTCAATTGTTTTGGGGTTAAGGGTTAATTCTAGCAAATTTATTAGGTTATATTTTGTTGTTTATGTTCAAATTTATTTTCCAAAATATGGACCGTAAGTCAATGTTAATTATCAATTGAGAATTTTCTTGAATGTTTTTATTATTTTCTAACTTGAGTTGTGAGAAGAAACAATTAAAGATACATCACTTTAAAATATCGATACGGACAAGCAATATCCAGTCTTTTAAAATGCATAAGGTTTTTGCCAATCTTTTTCAGTAAATGTGATCTTATGAGAATGCATACGTACCACTTTCCATTATTTTGATAAAATGAAACTTGTTTAACAATATATTAATGGTAAAGTTTTTTGTGTTTTTTTCTAAACATGTTCGAAAGGGATGAATTAAGCGTTAACGCTTCATTAATAATTTAAAAGATAAAGAAAACCTAAATTGTAACATGTTATTTTCGAGATTTTATACTAATATGCGTAAGAAATACATTATGTATAAAGGCATATCTCGTAGTGATTTTTTGGCTTAGTCCGAAGCTCCTTGTAAGTATAACTGAATGTCAAACTTACCTGTGAACTTAGTTCTCTGTGCCAATTACTCAAACATCTCCAGCTGTCCAACTCTGCGAAAATCCTGAGAAAACTTGTTTTAAACAATCAAAGGGTTTTTCATTCTTTTTTCAAGCATCTCCTCTAAGTATCTACATGTCTTTCTCGACTTCCTTTCATCTAAAATCCCTCTCAAAAACGTGTAAGAAGTGTTGTCAAGACTATTCCCTTTCTTGATCATCTCTCCCATCTATCACATAATTCTGCAGATCCAATCAGATGAGATATTTGAAGTAAAAGTTATATAGTTGATTTGAAACAGATTTAGTAGAGAAGTTGTGATAGATCAAAAAATTCTTTACCTTTTCATCTAGGAAAAGAAACATGATTCTCTAAATTCGCCATTTTTATGTTCTGGGAATCTCAGAAACGGAGGAGGCGAGCAACCACGAACTGTGCAGTTCGACCAAGGATGAGAGAATCAAAAGTTGAGTGGTAGACGATGGCTTTAGCAACTGGAGCATCAGATGATTTAGTTTTCGAAAAGATGTAATAATATTATATTCTATTTGAAGAAGAATTGATGAGAAAATCAGAGATTAATGGTTTTTTTGTTTAGATATATTATATATAAAGCGGAATGCATGAGTGCTTATGAACGTTTTATTATTGATTAAAGAAGTAAAGATGGAAGATGTAGAGATAGAGTAAGAGAAATTGTTTCATGGAAACACAAACAATTGTATGTGTTTAGATTAGTCTACATGAATATTACAAAAAAAATAGTCTATAGAAATTATAGAAACTCTATACTCCGTTGAAGTGAAGAGATCTAGTGAACCAAATAAATAATTTTCTGTTATCAAAGCCTACCTCAAAAAAAATTACATCATGTGAAGTCCATTTGATTTTTTTTATAAATCGGGACTTTAAATCTGAATTTCTTATAATCTGCAAAAAAATTACATAGTCTAGATTTGGATATTCGACATAAGTGTAAAATCTTTTAAATTTTAATCAGTAGATTATGGTAACCTATTTGATAAATCACTGAAAATATTAATCTAATAATCCAAAAACTAAAATTATGGGTTCCACGAAATGATGATGTGGGTTTTTTTTTTACGGCAAACGGTTATTCTATAACTAAAGCTTGAGGTAGTCTGGGTAACCAGATCGGAATATAACAACCAATAAAAAGTAATTCTCTATGGAAGGATTTAGTTGTCTTAGCAAAAAAATCTGAAAACTGATTGCACGTTCGAAGAACATAGGAGATGTTGAAGTCTGAGAAACATATTAGAAGTGTTTTTATCCTTTTCAATTCCGTAGCGAATATTGCTTTGTTAAGTACGAAAAATTGCTTCGTTATATTATAGATTACTGATTGACGTATAATATATGTTGCTTTCAATATAAAATAATACTATAAATTATGTTTATCTAAATATAAGAGGCGGACACGTCACGAATCTTGGGTTGTGCTTCTTCTGACACGGTCTTTGTGGACTCTGAAATGCATTAAATAATTGAATTTTCACGGGAATGGCTATTTTATCCGGTGACAGAAAAATTAATCGAAACAAAATTAAATAAGTAGTTTTAAAGTTTCATCCCACTTTTTTCTTTGATCAAATGTTTCATCCCACTTTTTTTTTCCAACTGATTTTTCATTGATAACCTTGTTATACATGGATGAAACACTAAAGCCAGAGGAACATATGAACTTCCCCGGAAACCAGAGCCCAAACGAGAGAGACAATAGCCTAAGAAACAAGTGACTAAAGACCAACTGGAACATCAAACTACAAGCTTAACTTCTTCAACTAAACCATAAAAAGTAATCTTATTAGATTATTAATATTTTTCGATTATTAGATTAATCTTATTAGATTATTAATATTTTTTTTCATCGAATTTATTTTTCAAAAACAATTTGTTTGTTGCTAATAATAAACTTAAATCGATAAGACGTGGAGTGATGATGATAATTAAGGCTGGTTGGGCCTGCGTGAATCATGGTGGGAAGCTTGTGCACTTGATTTGCTCAAGGTACTCACGTGATGTGTTGTACAATTCTACATGTTCGTTGTTTTCATTCATCCTCAATATTTTATATTTTGTAATCCTACTTCTTTTTTTTTTCTGGTCAGCAACCTACCCTCTTTTCATTTAACAAAATTAAGAATTTTATTTTCTGAATGATATATTTTACTTTGTATGATTGTCGGCTTTGTTATTTTACAGGGGCTTTGTCTTTTTTTTTGTTGTTGTTGTTGTTGTTATTTGTTAAACATGTAAATGTCACTAAATGTTCGTTTCTATTGTTTATATCTTCTATCTCTTTTAGTGTGTAATATCTTATTCTTTTTTTCTTTTCAAAAAAAAAAATCTTATTCAGTTTTCTACATAGAAACTCATGTAAAAAAAATACCATTGAAGATGTTCTTAGAATCCAATTTTTTTTATAAAATCTTAAACATCACAATAATTCGAATAAAGCCAGAAAAAAGAATATTATTCTTACTTCCAAAATATTTTGCATCAAATTATATAGTTTTCATATAAGTTTAAATTATGAATATATATGATAAATAAATTATGAGTATATATGATAAATAATCCTAATCTAGTTGATTTTTAAAAGGTGGTTTATATAAAAAAATATATTAAAAATTAACTGAACTACTAGTGTTGAAATTTATTAACAAAATCTATGATCAACTATAAACAATAATATTACAAGATAACTAGAGTGTTCCGTCTTGTTCAACTTTTCCTAATAATTTATTATATTTTATTTATATATGTTGGTTTATCATTGATAGTAAATCATTCTAAAATCTTTAGTTAACATGCATAACTTTACTCAATATTTTTATGACACATAATGTTATTACTATTTGCTTTTTTTATAGACTGGAGATATTTATTTCAAAAATATATAACTGTATTTATTAATAGTAATATAAGTATTTACATAACGAAACATTGAAGACAACTAAAATTGTATTAAATTTTGATCCGCGCTTAGAAAATACGGATATTTTATTAAATAAAAATATTTGGTATGAATTAGTGTTTTGACTTTATTTACAATATTAAGTTACAAAGATGTGTAATGTCGAAGAGGCAAATGATATTTTGTTTAAAATTATCCAGTTGATTAATTAATTTATTTAAAATTTTATATATATTTTTATGTTATAATGTCATTTTTATATTTGTATGCATTTTAAAAGAGTTATATTTATTGAGTCAGTGAAGCACAAGAATTACCAATTATCAATTTTTGGTTAATTTGATGATATATTTATAGGAATTTTTATAGTTTTAACAATGCTTTCTTATCAGGTCTAGGCTTGCAGTTTTTACGATAAATCATTTGTTTGTATGTAGTCCGGTTTGGATTTAATTGAACTCCAATGTTAAAAAAACATATAAACTCGGTAAAATTCCAAAAATCCAATGTTAACTCGTGAACCGACACTGGTTTACTTGATAGAAACCCATACAAATTTGATGATATTTTCTAAAAATGATCCAAATTTTTATTTTAAAAGTACATAAATTTTATTTAACTTTTTGATCTAGGATTCTTAAAATTTTTATAAATTTTTTTATTATATCATTTAGAGAAAATGACGAAAATGGTGATAGGAAAAACTAAAATTTATTGTTACAATTCATTATTATTTTATTTTATTTTATTTTATTACTGATATTAAATAGAGGAATTGCACCTTATAACTATAAAAAAAACCCACTATCTAACCAAAAATACTCTCTTTCTCCTTATTTCTATTCCTATCTTTCTCTAACTTCTCATTAAAAATCTAATTACCTTTTTTTTTAATTGGCAAATAAACCCTATTACATATTTGTTTCTCCTTATTTCTATTCCTATCTTTCTCTGACTTCTCATTAAAAATCTAATTACCTTTTTTTTTTAATTGGCAAATAAACCCTATTACATAGTATTTGTTATTAATATCAAATATTTGTTACAATTTATATTGCTATACTGTTAGCTATGACCCGTACGTGGGGGATAGCATTGTTATATTATGGAAATCTACGTTCACATACCCTGTGTTGAATTTGAAATTCAAAATGCATTAGATTGAAATTAGTGGTATACTAGATTTTGACATGCGCTTTAAAGCACAGATATATTTTTATTTTAATAAAAAACGGATATATTTTTATTTTAATTAAAATTAATCGAATTTATACTTTTGATTAGAAAATAACTAATTTTAAAGTTTTCTATTTGTGTTTCAAAAAAATTATTCTGTTATTATACATGATTTTCAAACGATGTTTTCATATCCAACTCAGACCTACGATTGAACCAATAAATCCAGTGATATGTGTATAATTAAGTTCAATTTAATAAAAGAATTGTAATTATAATCTTAAAAAACTTTGTAAAAATTTAAAAATCCGTTATTAACCTAAGATCCAATATGAGATGATCCGCTAAAAAAAAATATTTTTGAAATGTTTATTAAATAATTCATACTTCTTAATATTGTATAAAACTTAAAATAATAATTATTTAGACTTTAATGAAATTTGTATTATGTCATTTGAAGAAAATGAAACAATGGTAATGGGAAACTTTATTATTGATATGAAAATATATTTTTTTTTTATTATTAATAAGCTATGATAAGTTTGTATTTTTGTTTGTTTATAGATCTAAAACTTAATTTTAAGATAAGTTTTAAAAAATCGAACACTCAAAATCGGCGTATCATTATTATGTAAAAAATGACATACTAATAATATTTTTTAGTTTGCGTGTATATATTCATATCCGATTTATAAATAATATTATAGATGAAAAATGATATTCAATTAAAATGGAAAGTATAATCTGCATAAAAATTAAAATTATTATTCTTCACAAAATATGTAGAATATTAATTACCATAGCAATAGAGAATATTCTATTTTTGGTTTAAATAAATCATATTTAATATTTAAATAAAATGTCAAAGGGAAAGACCTGTAAATATATTAAAATACAGGGATAGAATCCTAAATTTTTAAAATAGGATCATACTTTAATAGTATAGATATTAGATAAATAGAGAACCGGTTAGGAAATAAATTATTTTGAATGGTATATATTCTTTTTATGGTAGATATTCTTACAGTAGTAGATAAACTCAATACATAAAATATATTTGATAATGAACTAAATACGACATTGTGTGTAAAATTAACATAAACTTTCATCCTATAATAATATAATCGTACTATTAGGTGATAACATGCGCCATACACGCATGGTGAAGAGACTTAAAAAGATTATAACTTTGAATCTATAGGTATTAAAAAGATAAAAGTCGTAGAAATAAATATTATATGTTATATAATAAGTGATTCAACTGTCTATATAAAGTAAGCTTAGATTTTTTTTTAAAAAAATTGTGTATTTGTTTTGTTTAATTGAAGTATAGCTCGTGGAAATAAATTTATAAGAGTAAGCAAAAACTTATACAAAATAAATTATGAAATAATGATAAAAAAACATTAAAATAGAATTATTTTTTCATAAAATAAATTATAAATATAAGATAAAACCAAACATAATCAATAGAGTACTAAAATATAACAGAAACAAAATATAAGAAAACCAAATAAATAAAAAACTGAGAAAACTACAACTGTTGTGAGGTAGGTATTCATTGGTAAAATATATTTGTTTTGGTTATGATGTTTTGAAGCAAACAGTGGTGAGGAGATGTAGCTTCCAGCCTTGTATTTATGTAATGATTCGGGTCTATGGTATATAGATAAACAAATCGCCATAATTATATAAAATATTCAGTAATTAATAATGAATAATTTACGCTCCAATGCGAAACAAATTTTCCTTATCACTTGAATTTCAAATTTATTGAAAAAATCACTAACGTTCTAATCACATTTTTAATATAAGGAAACCAAGATTGTGAATTAATTGAAAAAACAGTCAATCAATATCTAATAATCAATTTCGATTTTGAAAGTTCTATTTTTTCGTCGCAATCTTTGTTTCGAAATATTAAGGTCAACTCCTATAACATACCTTATATCCATAATTAGCGTCATATTTATCTTTATACATTTCTAATTTAAAATATTATGAAGATCATGCATTGTATAGCAAGTATTACGTGATTGACCATTCCTTCGTATCTTTGGAAACTATTAGAAAAATATTTTAATATTTACAAATATATATTAAACGAATCAATGCCATAAGGTCTTTAAATTGCATAGCAAAGATTTCATGTACACTATATGGCCATATTATATTATAAAACATTATATTACATATTATTATGACATTATCTTGGAATGCAAAACATGTATTCAACGTTTATAGAATCATATGTTATAAGTAATTACTTTATTCTAATAAGTAATTTTTTTTACAAACTATAAACAAAAACAATATGATTTCAAGAAAAAAACTTTTCATCATAAATCATAGAACATGAAAACAAAACTAATGGATTTGAAATGTTTAGTTGAACAAACAGAGAATATGGTAAAAATAAATTATGATGAAAACGGAATGGACTGGGCAAAACGATAGCAAAACCAACATAAAGTTGGTCTATTGAGTAAAACACTTGGATCATCTAATAAGAATATAGGAGGTTGCATGTGAGAAATGATATATTTTCTAAAAGAAAAAAATAATTTAACATATGTCATGTTTCGTTCTAAGAAGATGTACGCAATATATGTTGACGAGACATACTAAGACGGTTATTTGAAAACATATCAAGAAGGTTGATATTAAACATGTGATATTAGATAATCGGTTTCGTGATTTAATACATATATCGGTTTCGTTAATATCTCTTTTTGCCTTACAAACATTAAAATGTCATCGACTATAAATATGTTATACCATATAGTAAATGACATCAACTATTATGTTAAACTACAATTTAATGAATAATGGCAATGTATATAATAAATCTAATAAAAAAAGCATTTTTAATTATAGAGTGTGAGAATGAATATGGTGTTGCCACATAAAAATGGCATTTTGGATAATAATACATGAGCATAAGGTTACTTTGTAGGAATGCTTCTCTTTTAATATTAAGGAGATTTTAGTCAAAATGGGTGTAAATAAATAAATAAAATTAGTCATATATAAATATGTGAAAACAAACCAAAAATCAAAATTTTTAACCGGTAGCTAAACCTAAAACACAAATCACAAAATTTTAATTGTAGACACTAAAATATAGTTTAAATTTACCGAAGACAAAAACTATAAAATATTCTATTATATCTAGTGATTTTATTTATATTGAGTCATATGATTTCCCTTTTGAGTCGACATACGAAAAAATAGATTTCTTTTGATCACAATATAATAAATATAGCTATACTAAATAATTTTGTTAAGTATTGACTAAATTATTGTTAGAGAACTATAAGACAATGTATTGTTAGTCAAAATTTAAGTAAATACTAAAATATTATTGGTTAATGTAAAACAAGTAGATTTTTGGGAATTATTCACTTTCAATAGTATATAATATAAATTATATTTCTTAACTAAATTTTCTTATAAACTAATTGTAACTTTGAAGATTTAAAATATTATTTGATTATTATATATCTGTACAATACTTTAACCATTTTAAAAGTAAATTACTATTTTATTTATGTATAAATTAATTATTATTATGTTTAAATAGAAAATATGTTTTATTTCATCTATAAATCATTTAGAAAATAACTATTTTAACTATGAAAATAATAGCATTAGTAAGTTTTATACGAATTATTTTAAATTTGTACAGTTTCTTAAAATTGCTTTTGTCCAATTTTATCTTTCAAATATATTTTTGGACCACTAGATCTATTCGATTTATTTTTGTTTCACTCGATCTGTTTGATTCATTTGATTAGTTTAGTTCATTAGATCTGCAATGTTTGATCTATTTTTTTATTTCAAAACCTAAACTCATTTTTAGATTTGAGATATGTTTTCTATATTTTGTCTTCTCCAACGGTACATCTAACATCTTATCTTATATATAGATAGATGACTAACAATTGGTTTCAAAATTTTCAGTGATACGTATACTAAAGTTTGTTTTAATATATTATTGCATCACGAATTAATTAAAATGATTTAACGTCTATGTAAAGTTTAGTTTTTGTAACATTTATCGTTTATTAATGGATGAATTTTTTTTTTGCTTAATAGGTGAATTATTAAACGTCACATATAGTTTAGCTTAGACAAATCATTTGTGCATATGTGTAAAGTTAATTTAGAGGAAAAAAAAAGTTAATTTAGAGGAACTGTACAATGTCGAAGTAAGGAGAATCTTCACCTTGGGTGACTGTTGCAGCCGCTTGTGGATGCGTATGGTTGTTATTTTAAGAGGATTGATTGATAAATGAATTCTGGTAAATTTTAAAAATTTTGAGATTTCATTGTTATTAATTGTTGGATTTCAAAATTTTAATAGAATTCATTGTATTGGTTTAAGAATTTTTAAAATCTATTTAAATCTTTTATTATTCAATTTAAAAATTTTATTGAATATTTTTTATTTTTATATTATTTTTTCTAACAAATTTTTTTTACTCTTTTGCAGACGCTAACTTTAACTAATTTTAAAATTTTAGAGATTTATAATGCTTTGTAACGATTTATAATATTTTTTATAGTTATTACAAAATATCAACAATTATTACCAACCGCAATCTTTTGAATTTACGGATAGTAGCAAAAAAACTAATCATATCTATAGTCTTTTTTTTTGTCAACCATGTCTTTAGTCTTAAATGTGCTTGGGTACCAATTCTACAAAGAAAAGACAAAGTAGTTTAGAAGATAAGACCATTTCTTACGTGCGTTACAAAGTGTAAGATGGTGTGGCCACATTATTTTAACAGGAAGCATAGAATTCAAATAAGAATGCAACAATCAAAATATCTGAAAATATATGACAGCATTGAACTGACAATCAAATAATAACAAATGGTGATTGGTAACTGTTCTGAGAACTTTCTATAATTCATTTTCTCTCTACAACCATTTTAGTTTACTAATTATGCTCTGAAATACAATTTTAAACTACAATTCAAAAAGTTAAACATAAATATAAAATTTTAGAAATTAGCTTTTTTTTTGACAAGAAGAAATAAGAAATTAACATAGAAAATAGCTTTTAACAATATATTTTTAATGTTTGGAAATTATTGATGTAAATCTACAATAATAGAATATACAACTATAACAAAAAACTTACTTCATGTATTTTAAAGCAAAAAAAGTGAAAACTCTGACTCTACCAATTCAACTTAAAAATTTACAAATTTAAAATATTATAAATTAACATATATGCATGTTTATAGATTATATTTTCTCTTTAGTTTTTATTAAAATGAAAATTTAAAAAGTATAAATCACCATATATATGCATGTTTATATTCTAAACAAAATATTCAGTCCGTTTCATATTAAATAATAATTTATATCAATGCACACATATTAAAAATATATACTTTTCTGAAAAATAATATTAAAATATAACTTAAATATATTTTTTAATTATAAATACAAATACTAAAACTGTATAGTTTTTGGTAAAGTTAAAAGTTATACAGATGCGTAAATTTATCTGAATCACTAAAAGATACGTGGAGTTAGTTTTTAAAAAAAAAAATACGTGGAGTTTAAATAAAAGATAAATGGTAAAAAAGTTATCGAGTGTTCTACACGATCGCATATTAGTCAGATGGGTATTAGAAAAATGTTTATGGACTATAATGAAAAAGGTACTAAAATAGTAATTATTTAATTGACTCAGATCTTAATTGACCCAGCATGTGTATTCTGTAACGTACCGGACTTGAAATCCCAATTCAAACCAGTTAATAATAACCTTCAAAACAAGAAAGCGACAGCTGAAATTAAAACAAAAATCAAAATTATCAAATAAAAAAAACTGAAAAGGCCAAAAATAACAAATAGCAAAAAAGAGAAGAAAAGCGAGAGATCCGTGATGCCCAGACGATTCGCTATTCCACGCGTCACTGTCTGCGACTAAAATCACGCGCCTCGCTGTATACCGACTTTTAATCTCTTCTCATATCTTCCTCTCTTGTCTCCCACTATAAAATCTCATGGTTCCCTTCTTCCTTTTCTGCACCGATACCCTCCCGCTAATTTCAAAACTGCCACTGATTTACTTTAAAAACGTACCATCTAAACCGAGTAATCAACCGTAACCGGTTAAGCTATGGACGGTTTACCGACTGATGAGGAAAGGCTAACTCGGAGTGACTCGGTTGGTAAGAAGCGAGTCAGACACGAGTTGGACGAGCTAGTCATCAACTCGCCCGAGGTGAAGCGGCTGAGAGACGATTTGTTCGACGACTCGGGCCATGACCCGGCCGCTCAAGATCTCGACTCGTTGATGAAGAGCTTCGAGGACGAGTTGTCGAACGCCACGACGGCGCAAGACTCCGGCGAGACTCAGCCGGATCTCGGATATCTTTTCGAAGCTTCCGACGACGAGCTAGGTCTGCCTCCACCGCCGCCGCCACCTCCACCGCCGTCGTCAACGGTTCTTCCTCCGTCGTCTGAGGAGACGAAGGAGACGGAATTGGTACGAGCGTCGTCGGATTCATCAGAGGTATGTGGATTTGAGGAGCCCGTTACGGAGTTTGGACCTTTCGAGGTGGATGATGGGCTGTTCGAATATTCCGATGTTTGTTTAGATTCTGGTGACCTGTTTACATGGCGGCCGGAGACTCTACCGGCGGAGTAACAATGTTCCGGAGTTTATTTTAAAGAGGGAAATGAAACGGCGTTTTTATCTCGCTTAGTCATATAGGTTCTCTATATATTATTGTAAGATTTTTAGGATTAGAGAAATCAAAAGGCTTAGTGTGGGTTAATGACTTAGATTGTTGGTAGTTTATACCCTTCCTCTCTTTTTCCAGGATCTGTTCTGTTGATCTTGAATCATCTTCATCCTGTGTTTTAGCTTTTGTTAATGTTAAAAACTAAAAGTATTATCAAGAGTTTGATCCCAGATACTAGAATCTGAGTATAAGTATTAGCTCTTTTTTTGTTTATGTGTGTGACAACATGTTCAAATTTTCATACCAGAATCTAAGATAAAGTTCACAATTTTTCTTTTCACCAAATGTGTAATATGCGAAACTAAACACAATTAGTGACAACAGATAGTTATAGTACTAACATAATCACTAGATTATACAGCGAGATTATATATTCTAGCCAAGTCCATACTGTTTAGGGAGGGCTGGGATTCAAGAACCAATGCCCGAGTTAACACCAAGTCTGCCCAAACATGCTTTATGACCGCAGGTTTTGAGAGTTGGTCTACAAACCTCAGGATTAACTTGGGTATAAGTTTGAAAGGCCTCAAAACTCGAGCAAGAGCCCCACAGAGTTGATAGATAATGGGCCGATTCTGGGTTACCATTTCAAACAAAAATTATTCGTGTAAAAGCCAGAATCAGAATTTCCGGGAAACAAGACACAACAAAAGTCCAAAAATTCAGGCAACAAGACAAGTGAACAAATCAGCAATAAGAAAGAACAAGAGCAGTGTAACAATTAAAGACTAAACATTTCTTTTACTCGAGGAAAAAGTGGATCAGGAAGTTTTGAACTGTTCCCCTCGTGTTCGTTTGTTGGTTCACGACATTGATGATGTCTACAAGGTCAAGCTATCTGGATTCTCAACAATCTTTGCAAAGGTCTGAAGGAAAGCAGCCAAGTCAGCTCCATACACAATGCGATGATCTGCTGTAACATTCACCTGCCAAAACACAACCACTGCCATTGTCAACAAACTCCTAAAATAATTCAAAGCTATTCACCAAACCCATGAGGCATATTCTTAACAAGAATCCAACTATCTTTTGTTACCGTATGAAGTCAAATTTAGGCTTACCAGCATTTTGTTTTTCACACTGAAGAAACCATCTTTATCAGCAACTACAGTTGGTTTTGACGCTCCAACAGCCATTATAGCACCCTAGAGATTTTTGAGTTATTAAAAAAGGTTAAAAGAAAATTTGAGTGTAATCACTTATCTTGATGAGACATAGAAAATTTCACATACCTGTCCTGGAGGAAGAATGGCATCAAATCTATCCACTCCAAACATACCGAGATTCGATAAAGTGAAAGTTCCTGCATTGAACACATACACATGCATCCTTAGCTCACCACATTCCTTCTTAAACACTTCTGATAAACAACTATTATTAAAGAAGAAGAGTACCAGAGTTGTATTCATGAGGTTGCAATTGCTTGCTTCTAGCTTTCCCCACCAGCTCTTTCCATTTTTGAGACAACAAATATAAATCCAGCTAAAACAACCAACAAATCAGTAAGCTAAGACTGAACTGTGTTAAATCTCACAAAGCTACCATTGTATTGCTTACCTTATCAGCATCTTGCAGAACAGGAGTAATCAAGCCGCCATTGATAGCAACAGCAACGGCAATGTTAATGTTACTATTGTAAGTAAAGCTCTTGCCATCTTTGCAGCTTGCGTTCACCACAGGATGCTGCGCAAGAGCCATCCCTGCAGCTTTCGCCAATAACGCAGTCATTGTCACACCCTTCGGCTTCACCTTCTCGTAGAGTGCATCAAGAGCATCAGTGTTGACAGGATAACCAACGCGGAACGTTGGAACAGAGAGGCTCTCGATCATGTTTTTGGAGACCGCAGATTGCATCGCTGTGAAGGGAACAATGCTTGCATCAGGCAACAGAGGAGCCGAGCTTGTTGGTGTAGCTTTCGCTGTCGCTGTTGGTGCACAAGCAGCAGCAGCAGGGGGAGGTGACACGGAGGGAGCAATTCCAGCCGCGGCCTCCACGTCAGCCGCCGTGATCCTACCGAACGGTCCACTCCCCGCAACGGATCCGATGTCAACTTTATGCTGCTTCGCGAGCTTCTTAGCATACGGCGTCGCAACGGTCTTCCTCGGACCATCTGATACTACAGCCGAAGCCACCGGAGTAGGCTGAGCGATCGCCGGCGCCGGAGACGAAGTAACCGGAGGAGGAGAAGGAACGACGACGACGGGAGGGGCAGAGGAAGGTTTCGAGGCAGCTTTGCTCTTAGCTTCTTCGATCTCAGCCTCGGTCTCCGCCAGCAACCCTATCGCAGCCCCCACCGGAGCCGTCTCTCCTTCTCCGACGACGATCGCGGCGAGGTAACCGTCGTAGAACGTCTCCACGTCCATGTCCGCCTTATCGGACTCCACGACGACCACGCTCTGCCCTTTCGCGAGCTTCTCGCCTTCCGTCTTGAGCCACGACACGATCTTCCCTTCCGTCATGGTGGAGGAGAGCGCCGGCATGAAGATTTCTCTGATTTTGGATCGGACCGTCATCGAACGGCGGTGAGAGCGGAGAGCGACGCGGCGGAGGGAGGGGATCGGGGCTGGGGAGAGGGAGGAGGCGAATGAGATGGTGGATTTGGAGTTGGAGAGAGGAGGTGTCGATAGGAACGAGGAAGAGGAAAGCGCCATTGTTGCTTCTTCGAGGGAGAGATCTGAGAGAGAGATTTAGAGAGAGTGGAGAGTGGACGGAGAAGACGAGGTTGTAGTTCGTTAAGCGTCTTCACCTATATTTTGTACTAGGTGATTTTTCCGTGCTCATGCACGGATATAAATATTTATAAGAAAATATATTATAATAATTTATCAATAGTTTAATTTTAATTTTAATTATTTTGTAATTTTATAAATAATATTATATTATTTTAGTTAGACATGTGATTTTGGATACGTGATATATGATAAGTTTGATTATCACTGTAGTATATTAGATAACATCAAATTCTTTTAGTTCAACCATGATTTTTTGTTCTAAATAGATTAAAGTTTTGAATAATTTGTGATCTTCAGTGAGTTTAGATTGATTTTCTCTTAGATATGTAAATATATTTTAATGATAGTATAATATATATTGTTTTGAAAATCAAATAGAAAAAATAAATTTAACTGTTGATCGATTCATAATACATAAATAAATATAAAAATAATATTTTGAAATCTCATCCATATATGTTTTCCAAAATAAATAAATGGTAACATTTAGTTAATATTTTATTTTAGTTTATTGGTGTGGTTTGAAGAATCCCGTAATTTATAAGTATAAATAGAAATAAACATTACTATAAAATAATATATTTTTATTTTACCTTAGATTTTAGATATAATAAAATTAGTTAGTCTATATACTCATTTTATGAATAGGATGACATATATTCATTTGTATTGAAGTATAATTATTTTTATTTTTATCAAACCAAATCAGATTGATTATATTTATCACATCAGTTTCAGTTTTTCATCTTAAATGTGTAAATATATTTTTATAATATTTATAGTAATTTATTATTTGTTGATTTTTAAAAATATTTAAAAAATAAATTGATGATCAGTAGAAATTTTCATAAAAGAAAATAACTTATTAAAATTTTGTAAGCTCATAAACGATTATCGATATTAATAATTATTAAAATATTTAGTAAGCTCTAAGTAATATTATACCTTATATTTATAAATTAAAATGAAAATTATTTTAAATAATCTTAAATATAATAATTCATATTTTATTATGTACTTTTATTATAGGTATATTAGATTGTAAAATATAAAGGGAAAAACAAAAACAAAACTAAATATTAAGTAAAAATTATAATTTTAATTGAAGAAAAATATAATATGTTTAGTTCATTAAAAATGTCTAGGATTATGTTATTTAAAAAAAATGTAATTATTTGTTCAAATTTGCTTGTGGTAAAATTAGTTTTCATAAAAGTATCATTTAATTTTTTTTAAAATAAAAAACCAGTTCTTTTAATTTTTTTCTTAGAAACTATTTTATATATGTAAAATGTTTTCATAAATTTTTTTAGTTTTTCTTAATTATAAATATTATTAGTCAACAAATATTATAATAATGAATAAACCATTTCAATAATACTAATTATAAATATTATTATTCAACTAAAGGTATCTTGGCTTATCTAATCAATTTATTTTCTGCAATTATCTGAGAAAATATATAGATATATAAGGCAAATATTTTTATTACTTTGAAAATATATTTATATTGCTTAGATTATGTTTTAAATGAAATATTTATTTTCTTAATATCAAAGTTATTTTTGTTAACTTTCCTTTTTTTTATGAAATCACATTATATATAATATATATTTGATTGTAAATTCGTTTTTTTTAATTTATAAATGTTTTGAATTATATATGTTAACTAAAAAGGAAATTTCTAAATAGTAGAAATTATTTTAAAAGGAAAATCAATTTTAGTATAGTAATTATATATAATATTTTTAATTCATTAAGGGTGTCATTGTAATCAACCACCGTGAAAATTAACGTGAGTGCGACACGTAGGAAACTGACTTCTCAAATAATATTATAGAGATCCACTACAAGCCTCGTCGTACCGGTTGTTATTTTTAATAACCGGATGATTAAACCTCGTTATTTCAATTTTTGTTTCTGGTTTAGTTAAACCATCTGGAAACAAAGATGCTTCTCAATGGATAATAGGTAAACATATACTAACATGACAAATCAGTTCTGTCATACTAGGTGTTTTCCTGCACAATGTGCAGAAATAAAAGTTTTAAAATATAAATTTATTTTAAAATACAAATTTTGTTAATTTTGATTTTGTTAATTTTTTATTTTATTATTTGCTTACAATATATAATCTTAATTTAATCATATGTAAAACTTTAAAATTACAAAAAAATTATTCAATGTATATTTAGTAATACATATGTTTATCTTTTTGTAAAATATATTAAATCAATTTTTTTAAATGTAAGAGAAAATTTTGTTGAGTGTATACTTTTCTAAAATTTATGGATATTAAAAATAAAGTAATAGTATTGGATTAGAAAATTACATTTAAAAACTGTATAATTTTGAAGAATTGTTTTACTATTAATTATAAAATAGAATTAACTTTTGAAAAATCCAAAATAATATTATATTTCTCTTTATAACATTATATTATTTATTGCTATATTAATGATGATCTATGAGTTATTAACATATTTTAGAAACTTACTAAAAATACAAATCAACAATAAATGTAAATGTCCATGTAATTATTTAAAGAAAATTATTATTTAAAAAAAATGCATAGTATTTTGAAGAATTGTTTTTTAATAAAAATTATATACTTATAAAATATAGCTAAATAATATTTCGAAATTTTAATTATTATTATATTTCTATTTAATTTATTATTTATTGTTATATTAATTATGATATATAAATTATTAACATATTTTAAAAACTTACCTTAAATGTAAATCAATATTAAATGTAAATATGTCATAATTATCTATAAGTTATTACCATATTTTTAAAAATTATCTTAAATATAAATCAACATTAAATGTAAATATCCATGTCATAATTTATTTCAAGCCATGTCATCAATGTTAGTGTGTCATGTCATAATTTTTCTTTCAAAATTAATATGGTGATGACACATGTTAAAATCACTTCTCAAATATAGACTAGAGGATATCTTCTCTGCTCGACCTAAGTTTTAGAATCTGATTCCGAAAGCTTAGTCTATAACTTTATCATATAATCTTTCGTGTTCTCTTGACCAAACACGTATCAGAGAACATCGTTGCTCTTTCGTCCCATGTCGGAAAAGCAGAAGCAATGTTGTGTTGTGATGCGGATTAGTTTGGATTGCAATTCATGTTGTAGAAAAGTAAAAAGGATTCTCATCAATATGAAAGGTTGGTATAAAAAGCTAAATTTGCAATACTAATATACAATACCTTTTTTTAAAACTAATATACATACTTGTTTTGGTACTTCATGCGAAGAGGTTGATACACAAATGATCGAGAAAAAGGAAGACCGGATCATTGTTTGTGGACGATTTAGACCGTCAGATGTTGTAGTAAAACTGCAGAAAAAGATGAAACGGAGGGTTGAGATTCTTGAAGTTGAAGATCTCACCGGCGGCCACGGCAGAGATGAAGGATTCCATGATCATGAGCCACCATATGAACAGGAGCATGAATATTCTGAACAACAATCTGATCACATGACCACACCATTATTGTCTTGGTTTCCTTAAAAGTCTGTTTGAACCTTTTTATCATCTAACATGCATAAACATTTGTAAAAAGCTTTGAAGAAACAAATTGGTATATATAAAAAATTGATCCATTATAATCCAAAATACAATCTATCTATCTAAACTATCAAAAGGGAACTACATTTTGTACTAAACCTTTAGTTTTCCTTTATATTTACATTCTTATGCCACTGCAATTAAATCTAGTTTAAAATCCTTGGAAAATATTTGAAATATCATACATAATTTTCCTAATTAATTAAAAACTAGAATTTCCTAAAACTAAAACACGGTACTAACTAAAAATTAAAAATGTTACTTTTGAAACAGACTCCCAGATTCTAGCGAGGATGCTGAGGAAAGAAGAGGAAGTCTGGCCAAGAGTATGCTCTGTAATCCAAGAGATTAGTGCATCCCTTACAGGTTTCAATGAGGTGGAAGTGGTCCATTATCCTAGAAGTGGTAACAAAGTTGCAGATAGAATAGGAAAGAAGACTGATGTATTTACGTCATTTGTCCCTAAGTTGTATTCTATCGTGTCTAATTGGTTATATTCTTGTTTGGAGGCTGATAAAGTGTTGTAGAACATTGATTTGGCTAACGAAGAGTAGTTGTTGAGTAAAAAAAAAAACGGTACTAACTAAACATAACTTCATCATATCTCACAATACTTATGTTTAACAATTTAGAAATTTATTGATTATCTTAAAAGATAAAGATCAAAACAAATTAACACAAGCTTCAAATCGTAAGTTGATATTACATATAATTAATGTATGCCTAAAATATTCTCAATTATTGATGTTATTATTAATATACAATTATATGATAAGTAAAATATAGTAAATATATAAATATGAACGTTAACATTTTGATATTAGACATCTATCAAAAAATACTATAGCATGTTTTGATATAGTCATATTAATAGAGAAACATCACTAGAAAGTGTGGGAAATTTATACTATATATATAGTTTCGAAATATAGAAAAATTATAATGATACTATAACTTTTTTAGATATTACATATTTTTATAATTAAAAAATATCTTTTATTTTAAAAAATGTTTTTACGCATCCAGAAACAGGTACTCGCGGATATCAGAACACGTCTAGATGGATATCTGAAATTCGGATATTCAGAAGGCACATGATCTAAATCCAAATACTAAAATCGTGGATCCAAATATCCTAAAATTTCTCCATATCTGAATCTGTCTAGACCTAAAAAGATATATAACTTATTAAAAACAATATATATCTATAAAAAAATTAGAATGAACTCGGACGAGCGGGTCAAACTCTAGTAGTAGATGATAGTCTGTGCTTCGCGAATAGTGAGTTTTTTTTTAACTATGATGTATTTAAATATTAACAATACTCATTTAGTTATCATAACTAATTTTTTACATCTGATTAAAGATGGTCATTAAGATATCAGTTAGTTCGGTTTGGTTATCTTCAATTCGAATATTTGCAGATTCAGTTTAGATCTTTGCGGATTCGGTTTGAGTTTTGATAATTCATTTTTAAAAAAAAAATTAAAGTTTATATATACTTTTAATTTCTAAAAATCTAAAAGTAAAAAATATTATATAGGAATTTTAGATAGTGAGTGAATTATAATCTGTTTGCTGGTTATATGGTGTAATTTTCTTTGTTTTTATTGCTTTAAAAATAGTTAATACATTTTTTTTTACTGATCTCGGTTGAGTCTTCCTTATGTTAATAGTTAATACCCATACCAATTTGTAAAAGAGTCCACTGGGCTAAAAATCATAAATGAAAATTAGGCCGACAAAAAAATCGAACAACAAAGAATACACATTTGTACGCGTAATATTCGGTTCAGTATATATAAAGATATCTATTGCTTTATTCGTGCGTCGCGAAACATACCGAGCGAGAAAGAAAGAAAGAGGGGAAAAAACAAACCAACCGAAGAGCCCAAACCCTAATTTCGACGTTCTCATGGCGAACGACAATCAGATGGAATCTCACCACCGCAAGCACCACCGTTCGTCCTCATCCTCCGACGAAGCCGATAAATCATCTAAACGCCACAAGCACCGTCACCACCACAAGCGCCACCACAAGCGACATCGCCGTGACAGGAAGCGCGAAGATGAGATTCCGTCGGGAGAAGATGAGGCAGAGCCGATGGATGTTGCTCCGATTGGAGTTAGTAACGGCGGTGGGGATGACGTTGAGGAAGGGGAGATTCTAGATGAGCAAGGGCTCGCCAATGTTAAGACTGTAGTAGATTCCGACGGCGGCGAAATCAAATCCGATCAGATTCAAGACAATGATCTGGTCTGTTCTAATCGCCCTTTATTACGTCTTCTGCATATGAATTATGATTATAGGGGTTTGATTGAAACTATAGGTTTGTTTTATAACTCAGTATCCAAACACCTCTATATCGAGCTGAATTTATGATGAACGCTTTGGTCTTTGAGAGTTTTTCTTTAGATAACGTGAGTGTTTCAATGCATATGTAAGAAAGCAGTTGCTCTAGGCGTTCAATGGAGACTGATGGGCTTTCCCTTGATTTGTAAGAACTGGTTTCGCGATTTTGTAGTTGCTTCTTTATCTTTTTTTTTTAATGTGAGCTCATGTGTTTTGTAGACTTCGAATGGTGTTCTAACTCGTGAATCTAGGAGGGAGGACAAGAGGTTGTATAAAGAATCTGGGGGAGCTTCGGAGAGAGTTGGTAAACGAAGTTATGATAATGGCAGGAGTTCGTTTTCTTCTGACAACTCTGACGAGAAGCATAAGAGTAGTAACCGGTCTCTTACAGAGAGCCGACAGTATAACGAAGTCCGTGCGAGGAGTAGGTCTAAGTCACGTGATCGGGAGAGGGAAATATCAAGATCAAGGGTTGTTGCGGAGGAGGAGGATGAGTTTTCGGTCAGAGGAAGACATCGCGACTCTAGTAGGGAGTATCGTCATGACAGAGTTGACTATGGGAGGACTGAGGAAAAATATCATCGAGGGGGGCGATATGAAGAAGATGACAGGGGATATACTCGAGAAGTCAAGGAAAGAGAAAGAAGCAAGGAGAGGGAGGGAAGCGTACGAGATAGGGATTCACAGGTAAGTAAACGGAGGGAGAGAGATAGTGATCGGAGGAGCGATAGAGGACGAGAGAAAAGGAGGGAGATAGAGGCTGACCGTGAAAGGGGAAAAGACAAGGAACGGGAGAGCAGCATTGATAGGGACAGGAGAAGGGAGAGGGAAGGACGAGATAGAGACAATGAAAGAGGTATGAGCGTCGATAGGGAAAGGAGAAGGGAGAGGGAAGGAGATTATTTACGAGATAGAGACAATGGAAGAGGTAGGAGTAGAGATAGAACCAGATATGATAGCCGAAAGAGGATGAGAGTAAAAGAAAGGGAGAGTGATAAAGATAGAGGCAAAGGGAAAGAAATCCAGGCTGATAGTGAGAAGTTTGAAAGTGTTGAAGTGGACGACGGTGAAAGGTATTCTTTCAGTAACCCTATCCCTTATAAATTTTCTGTTACAGATTATACATCTTTACTATTTTGTTGGGTGCTTAAACGCTTTTACCACCAGGTCGAAAAATGAGAATGATCAAGATGATAATGACAAAGAATTTATATGGAAGTCTCCGGAAGAAATAGAAGAAGAAGAATTAAATAGGATCAGGGAGAGCATAGAGAAATTTAAAAAGAAGTCCGAGCAGCAGAGTGAGCTTATTTCGCAGGATAAGGGGAAAGGTAATTTTTCAGACTTCAACATTATGTCGCAGATGATTTGTTTAAATATGGAATTTCTTATTGTGCTTGAAGTTGTTGAGAAATTTCTTCGAGGTTTTCACCTGGTTGGAAAGATTTAGATTAACAGAGAAGCTGTTCCGCTCAATTTGGTATGCGTGAATGGCTCTTTTACAGAAAGCTGTAATTAGTGTGCGGTAGATTTGGTTGATTGGTTTCACTTGCACTTGTACAAACTTTTTGATGAGATTTTGAGCTTCCAGGCAGTCTCAATGAGTCTTTTGTTTCTGTGCCAGGTGTCGTTAAAAAAAACAGTGCTCCAGATTCGGCTTCTTCTGCAGTTGTTATAGCTGCTAATGCTGGAGCAGCCAAAGCTAAGTCGGACTTTGACGCTGTAGTTGGTGATGTTGCTAAAACCTCATTAACAGCTGGTGGGCCACCTACTATGCCTGTAATATCAAACTCGGAGAAGACTCAAGCTCCAGCAGGGCTTGGCGAAGGTAGCCCAAAGGTGCGTTAGCAGATGATATCTTATTGTTCATTTGGCATTAGTGTTGTGTGTGGTTGTGAGTAAATTTTTTTGGTTTATGTTTTTACTATCATTTAGTATATATGTGATGTTTCTCGTTCTTTTTTTTTTCAGAGTGAAAGATCAGCGGACATGTTCCATGATGATATATTTGGAGAGTCCCCAGCTGCTAATCATAAAGTGGTATGTAATCTCAATTACTTGACAATCTTACGTCATTTGACCTTACCTTATTCTAACAGCTCACTAAACTTCTGATGCTATCATCTTAAGATTCTCCTATCGCCATGGATCTAGTAGTCAGATCCTCATCAAACCTCTTTGATTCGTATATAAGAGAAATGTTTGTTTGTTGTGTGATGGTTTTATTATTTTCTTCTCGCCTTATATAAAGCTTTCTTTTTATAGGCTCACATGCGAGGGAAAGGTGATGGTGTTCCAATGGTAAGGAGCGGGCTTCATGACAATTGGGATGATGCAGAGGGTTATTACAGTAAGTTTGCTCTCTTTCTATTTGTGTAAACCAGTTTATATTGTTGTTTTTGACCACTTCATACACTTCAAGTTGTTCTCATCTTTTCAATTCGTAAAAGCCCTTCTGTGAATTTCATCTTTAAAGTAGTGTCTTATCTCCTGTTTAGGCTATCAGTTTGGCGAGCTAATTGACGGCAGATATGAAGTCATTGCTACTCATGGAAAAGGTGTTTTCTCTACTGTCGTTCGTGCAAAAGATTTAAAAGCTGGACCAGCTGAACCTGACGAAGTTGCTATAAAAATTATTCGTAACAACGAGACAATGTAGGTGGTGCATACTACAGGCTCTGACTAAATCGTTAAATTCATATGCAATATCTGATTTATCACCTTTATGCATTTGCGACTCATTACTTTATCACATTTCGTGTAGGCATAAAGCTGGCCAGACTGAGGTTCAGATATTGAAGAAGCTGGCTGGTGCTGACCAAGATGACAAGAGGCACTGTGTTCGTTTGCTTTCAAGTTTTAAGTACCGGAATCATCTTTGCTTGGTGTTTGAGTCGCTCCATTTAAATCTTCGTGAGGTCTTGAAGAAGTTTGGCCGGAACATTGGCCTTAAACTCTCTGCTGTTAGGTCCTATTCAAAGCAGCTATTCATTGCCCTTAAACATCTGAAGAATTGTGGGGTTCTTCACTGCGATATAAAACCTGACAATATGCTGGTCAGTTATACGTTTCTGTGGTTTTCTCAATACTTGATTCATTAGCTTTCTAAAGGTTGGCAGTTTCTCTGTTTGTCCAGGTGAATGAGAACAAAACCGTGTTAAAGCTTTGTGACTTTGGTAATGCAATGTTTGCTGGAAAAAACGAAGTCACACCATATCTCGTTAGTCGCTTTTACAGATCCCCTGAAATCAGTAAGTTCTATTTGCTTTGAGAATCATCATATTTTGGATTGTTAGCGTAGGATTTGACTGATTAATTACCGGAGAATATGTAACTGAAGCTTCTATTCTATTCCATGACAGTTCTGGGGCTGGCTTATGATCATCCGCTTGATATATGGTCGGTTGGCTGCTGTCTGTATGAGCTTTATTGCGGGAAAGTTCTTTTCCCTGGCGCCACAAATAATGATATGTTACGCCTTCATATGGAACTAAAAGGCCTGTTCCCCAAAAAGATGCTTCGGAAGGTAAGCATTAAAGTATATTTGATATCAAAATACGCCTTGTCAGATGACCGCTTTCCTTAGAGAACTAGAAAGAAGAACATGATGTGTAGGGTGGGATTCTTGTCTTTATGTTTAAGAGAAGCAATCCTTCTATGCTTTTACTCATGTTTGTGTTTTTGTTTTAACAGGGAGCATTTATTGATCAGAACTTTGATCACGACTTGAACTTTTACGCTACAGAGGAGGACACTGTTAGTGGGAAGGTAACAAGCCATTCCTTATGTTTTCTATGAGATTTTTCAGTTTGAAAATTGATTGGACTGTTTTGAGTATTTTGTTATCTTTTCCTTTTCAGATGATGAAGAGAATGATTGTAAATGTAAAGCCAAAAGATTTTGGTTCAATTATTAAGGGTTACCCTGGTGAGGATCCCAAGATGGTGGCTCATTTCAGGGATCTCTTAGACAAGATGTTCATCCTTGATCCAGAGAAGAGACTGACTGTGTCACAGGCATTAGCTCACCCATTCATCACTGGCAAGTGAAACCATGTTGCCGTTTTCTCTTTCTCTCTGTTATATCAAGAAATGCTGTTGTCCTAGATATTTTTGTACATTGCACATCTTAATTTTAATTTGAGGTTCTAATCTTTGAACTTTCTCCATCTTCATTCTGCTGCGTGAGAGCGTTGGTTACAATATCGGCATGGGTGATGGTGTTTGGGTGGAGTTCTCACCACTGCGTTTCTCAATGAGAATTTACTGGTTTTATTGTAAGACAACCTGCTAATGACGCTTTCTTTCTTTCTTTATACTGCTGTGTAATTTCATTGCCGACTTTACTCATTGTAGACGTCTATGTTTGGAAACATTCGATCCGAATAAGGGAGAGGGCTATTCTGAATCATATTTTAATTATATGAAAACTCTGTGAATATCGTTTGTGATAGTGAATTGTTTCATTTTCTCTTTTGGTCTTCTTGAGGGGCCTGATGTTGTTTTTCTCCAGGACAACTACCATCGCTTAGAGAACAGTCCTAGAGTCTTTCAATGCTTTAAAGGCACACAGGAGAAGGTACAATGGTTGTTTATTGGGAGTTGTCTGAAGCTTTTGCATCTGCATTGGTCTATTAGCTTGAACTTGGTTGAAATTGTGTTGCTTGGACAGTTCTTAGAGTTTGCCCCCTTTTGTTTAACTGTCTGCAATTTCTCTTTTGCTGGTTTAAGTTTTGCCTGAAATTGTTTTTTTTTAAAAGAATTTAGATACCTTTTTCAGTATGCATGTTTACCTTTTGTTCTTCTATAGTTTTCATTGTTTGGTTCGTCTAGTGTTTTAGTGTGTTTCCATGTTATCTGATAAATTGTATAATTGTCATGACGGAGGTTTCGCTTGGAGGAGAGAGCCGCACAAGAAAAAAGAAGTATTTAAGGTATTGCGATTAAATCGTATCTCCTTGATTTCTTTTTACTTCGCCTCCTTGTGGTTTGGTTCACTAACGGTGAGTCGGTGACTTTTATCTGTTGTAGGGCTGTTCTCTCTCCTCCTGCAAGTTTGGTAAGCTTGTCGAGCTTTGTGTGCTATGTGCTTCTTCTCTCAGTGATCTGACCACAACTTTAGTTGCTGTGGATATTTTACCTTTTTTTTTGTTAGAAGTCTTTAGGTTTACGAATTCACGGTGACTAAGGTCTCAGTCTGCAAGGGAAATATAGTGATTTAGTTAACCTTTTCGTTGGATTTTGCGAGCATTTTTGCATCGCACATATTTTCATTCTTAATTTCTGTTTTGGAACATAGAAGTTGTCAGTGTAGACTTTGCAAGTAGCCGATTCTGTTTTTTTCCCTAGTTTTTGCATAAGTAAGAGGTGAAGCTTATGATGATTTATATAGTAGCTGAATCTGCAGAATATTGTGATTAAAATTCATGTTTCTTTTGATTAACTATGTTTCTTCGTTTTGTGTTATTTTACTGTCTTCATAGTAGCCGAAAAGAGATTCATATATGCATCGTTCCATGGTCTTTTTGTTTGTGTTGATTCAGTGTATTGACAGTATCCCCAAGCTAAGTTTAAACCATCATCTCGTACTAGTTGGATAAAGTAAGATTCGTTTAAAAATGCAAGTTAGTTTTATTTAAGTCCGTCTAATGGGACTGGATTAACAAGCAAGGCCCTGTTTTAACCAAAAAAAAAACAAGCAAGGCCCTGACCATCGCCGTATTGATACATGCAACTGCAACATGCGTGCCAGGTTCAGTGCGGCTTCGACAAAACCTCGAGATAGTAACGAAGAAGTGAGCGCCGTTTTTGTTTCGTAGTTCATTTCACCGCACGTGTCATGGATCTTCGGACGCATGTACCTGTTCCTCCGACGCTCCAGTTTCGTGCATGTAAAATTGGGCCGATTTGGGAACGTCTCCTCTCGCCAATTCACCCTTGCACTCAATCACTAGCATACACGGATATAAACCATAGCCTAAGATGTGCCTGCGGAGAGAGAGATCTCATACATTATCCATACTAGGGGCAAAAACCCCGCGCAAGCGCGGGGTCGTGGACACTGTTTTGATTCATAACATAATTAACCCTCAAATCTCTTTCGGTGTTTTCTCATTACCTGATGATCTTACTTCAATGTCTTAAGACAAGAGATTCCATTCTTGTAGAATGTGTTTACTGTCCCAAGTTGTCACTAAAAAGTTGGTGTGGACTATTTGGGCCAATCACCTTGTCTTTGTTGATCCATTTGAGCTTAAAAATCAGAGTTTTACAAACAAACTAAACTGGAGTGGGCGTTGGGTGTTCGACAAAGTGGCAGCTCTTGCTTATCATTGCACCAATTCCATAATGCAGCTCCTGCACATGAAAGATGACCCTTTCAATATAAGCAAAATGTTTCGGTGTCTTTGGTATCAATTAGAACACACCTTTGAAGAAAAATCTATTTTGAAGGATGTCCCACTTATGTTTTTGCCAAATACAATTATAATTACCTCTAACTCATTCACAATGATATGCATAAGCTAAAAATAAAGTAAATACGGGTATGGGTATGATAGTTAAAGTAAATCTCCTCAACTTTGGTAAAAAAAAAGGTAATCTTTCAGCGAATAGTTTATTTTAATTAAAAACATATATTGATATGTTTCAGAAAATCATGAAAATCATATATTGATATGTTTTAATTTTAAAAACAATGACAAAAATAATTATTGATGCATCAACCCTTAGGGGTCTCTTGGTCAACTATTGGTTTAAGTTAATTTAAAGTTTAAATATATAACTTACCTCCAATTTTGTTTGGGATCACAGTTGTGACCACAATGACAAATTGAGTTCTATCCCCTGAATAGGAGACCCCTATACATTTGCTGCCGCTTCGTTCCATAAAGACAAGTAGACCTCCATCGTGCTGTGTAATTTTATAAACTTATTAAAATAAGAATGTCATGGGGGAAATCTATTGGAAAAGTGAAAGTTATTTGTGTACTTACAGGGCAGTGAGGAGACGGATGACAAGTGGACCCATTACTTCAGCGTTTTTAAGGCTATCATACGATGCTGCGTTCCAACTGAAGTTTAAATCACATATAAAATGTTAAAAGGTGTGTTCAGTCCTATAGCCTTGGATTTTTTTTCTTGAGGAGACAATAGTGTGTGTATAATGAGGCCACTCACTTTATCTTGGATCCTTGATTGCGATCAGGTGGGTTGTTATTAGGTCTTTCCTTGCCCACACAACGCTCACTTGTCTGATTCCAAAGAAGAAGGCCTGCAAACACACACATATATAACCCATCCCTATAAAACACCATGAATCCAAAGGGAAGAAAGTTAACCTTGGTTTACAAACTCAGGCAGGGGATTTGAGTTTCTGGAAATAGATTGAGAATCAAAAGTCTAGCTGGATGATATGCTTCTTCCCTAAGACGTAAAGGTGATATTTTCCATATCAATTGTGCTTGTTGACCAGAAATCTTTAACAGACGCTCGGATTCTTAGCCATTTAAGCTACGAAATTGGAAAGTGGAACATTTAGAGAAGTTTCAGTTGATCTGGGTTCTCTGTAGCAAGCCACGCAGCCACTGCTCTGTTACAAAACCCCACACAAACTTCTTTATTTTTCCCTACCTACAAGATATTGTTTTTTCTGTTCAAAATCTCTTGTCTGAATAAAGCCAAAACAATCTTTACTAAGGCTTATCTATCATGTAAAGAATCTCAAAATCAGAATCAATCAAATACCATCAATAGAATCTCACCCCATCAATAGAATCTTTACTAAGGCCAAACACAGAGATTGGAAGAAGAATCTCACCCCATCTATGGAAGTAAAAAGATGTATTAACTACGGTAGATCTGGAAATTCGATTTTTTCAGGGAGTAATCAATGATTTCTCAAATAACACCAATCAACAAATATGTCTAGAATGATTACAAAAAAAAACAGAATCTACAAATCAGTAAATAGCTTTACCTGATGTAAAGTCTCGTAGATTTAATATAAACCTGATTCCTTTTTCTGAGGCTTCAGAAGTTTTATCACGAAGAAGAAGAAGGGGTCGGGTTCTGCCCTTAACGTTTTCTCTTTTCCTTTCGGTTTGAAATAATTGCTTTTTGCAGAAGAATTAAGAGAAATCCGTTGAACAATAGGGAAGAATAATAGTTGGAGAAAATTCATTCTCTCTGGAATCAAAGATTAGCAGAAACGGGGAGGTGGAAGAGACAAAGAACGATAACAATGGATCCCTAAAAAAAATTCGAAGCCCATTGTGGTTACAGACCTCAGCCCACTCGACGGAAGAAAAAAATAGAGGTGGGACCCACCTGATGCTGACGTGGCGCAAAGGGAGAGCCTCAAATGCCCCATTATATTATAGATTTTAATTATTTTTACAGTTTTTACTGCAAGGGTCATAGTTTGTAATTTAGAGAATAGGAACTCAGAGAATAGCTGAGCTTAATGATAAACTTAATCAACCGCCTAAGCTTAAAGCAAAAAGTAACTTTTTCTGATTTAACTCTTCTCTGATCTGCTCAAAGTCGAAAGAGTTTGAAGACTATCCTGTGATGTTTTGTTAATAGCAAAATGTAATTTTAAACACATATATTGTTTACCAGCGAGGTTCCAAGGTCATTAGCCAGACGAAGGATGGTGGCCGAGCATCGGACAATTTCTTGACGGTGTTGAGACAAACTCTCCAAGATTTGATCCAATATTTGGAACCAAGCGTTTTGCATGTATTCTTCCACGTTTGGTTTGTATCCTTTTCGTACCACTTTGCTTCAACTAGATATGCATTAAAGAAAGGGTCAATTAGGGGAATTGACAACTTTTAAGTTTGAATTAGGAAAATGGGTCACCTCAAGTTTATATTAGGCAATTGGGCAACCTAGTAGAGAGAGAATAAATTTATGACCTTTTTAACCTTTTTGCCTATTAAACTTGGCAAGTTGGAAAAGTAAATTCGTGGGACCCAAAATGGTAGGAAAATAAATTTTAGAGTTTACCAAAATGGTAGGAAAATAAATTTGTCTACACTTACTTTTAATATATTTGGGTGAATTTAATAAATTTGGAAACTTACGTGAATCTTACATTTTTTTGGTCAAAATTGATCTCATTTTTTGTTTTTGCCAAAAATAAAAACACTCACGAAATGCTACATTTTTCCCAAAAATAAAATGACAAATTGGGATCTGGCAGCAAAGTGCATTCGTTATAATTTTTATGTTTATAAAATGACAAAAATTATTAATGAAATGACAAATTTGTTAATAAAATGACAAACCCTACACCTTTCACGATGAAGTGATCTTATAGCTTTAATTTTCAATGATCATATCTACTTGCTAGAACCAATATAATCCCATATTGAGTACAACCTGCAGATTTCCAATCATCCCAAGTTCTTGATTAGTCATAGGTAGAACCGTGCTTATAGTCTATTGAAAAAGATATTCGCTATAGTGCTATTATACCCTAAATAGGATAATTTGGTGCCCTCATGTCAAGTATCTAGTGATTTTTATGTCTTAAGAAATTAAGACTCAACCTGAGTTTGACCAAATTCTCTCGCATAAAATTTTTATCTTAAATATTTAAAATCATCACAAACACTAAACCTAAAATCCTAAACTCTAAACCATGAATCCTAAACCCCGAACCCTTGGGTAAATTCGGAACCCTTGGGTAAATCTGGAATCCAAATAAATTATACATTTTGACCCATAAAAGAAACTTTCATATTTATGAAATTTACCCAAAACCCTAAACCCTAAATCCTGAACCCTAAACCCTAAATCCTAAACTTTAAACCATTAATCCTAAACCCGGAACTCTTGGGTTAATCCGGAACCTTTGGGTAAATCCGGAATCGAATAAATTATACATTTTAACGGACAAGACTTGGGTTCACCCCCTATGGTGAATCTTTAAATTCACCACCTATCTAATAACCAACCAAAGTGCCAACTAGATTAATGCTAAAATAATTAAAAACATAAATAATATCCATTTTAATAATGTTAATATCACTATCTAATCCCTAAACTCAAACTCTATACCCTAAATCCAAATTCTAAACCCTAAATTCCAAATTATAAACCCAAACTCTATACCCTAAACCCAAATCTTAAACCCTAAATCCAAACCATAAATCATAAACAAAAAAAACTAAACTTTAAACCCAAAACTATACCCTAAACTCAAATCCTAGACACTAAACCCAAATCTTAGACTTTAAACCCAAACCATAAACCCTAAACCCAAACCGTAGACCCTAAACCCAAACCCTAGACCGTAACCCAAATCATGAACTCTAAATCTAAACTTTAATTTTTAACCTTAAATTTTAAAAGAACAACAGATCAATATTAGTCCAAATATTTAGGGTATAGGATTTGGGTTTAGTATTTACGTTTTGGGTTTAGAGTCTAGAATTTGAGTTTAGGGTATAGGTTTGGGTTTAGTGTTCAGGGTTTTGGGTTTATGATTTATGGTTTGGGTTTAGGGTTTAAGATTTGGGTTTAGGGTATAGAATTTGGGTTTATAATTTAGAATTTAAGGTTTAGAATTTGGATTTAGGGTATAGAATTTGAATTTAAGGATTAGATAGTGACATTAGTATTATTAAAATTGACACTATTTTTTTTAATTATTTTAGTTTTTGAAAAATTATTTAATATTTTTAAATCATTAATCTAGTTGGCACTTTGATTAGTTATTAGAGAGGTGGTGAATTTAAAGGTTCACCATAGGGGGTGAACCCAAGTCTTGTCCCATAAAAGAAACTTTCATATTTATGAAATTTACCCAAATAAATGATAAATTATTCATAAAATTATATAAATTTATGGGTAATTTTCATAAATCTGGGTAAATTTAATAAACTTGGAAACCTACATGGATCTTCCATTTTTTGTCAAAATGGTAGGAAGAACAATTTGTCTATTATCTTAAATATTAAAAATCATCAACAAAACACTAAACCTAAAATCCTAAACTCTAAACCTTGAATCCTAAATCCGGAACCCTTGGGTAAATCCATAACCATTGGGTAAATCCAGAATCCGAAACAATCTGGAACCCTTGGGTAAATCCGGAACCCTATGCCTAACGTTTAATACAATCTAATTCACTATAACTCAAGAAATAAGTATACGTATACATAAGATGTACGAATATCTAAGGTGTACGAATATATAAGGTGTACGTATACATACGTATACATAAGGTGTACGAATACCTTAGGTGTACAAATACCTAAGGTGTACGAATACCTAAGGTATACAGAAGGTGTACGAATACATAAGGTGTACGAATACCTTAGGTGTACAAATACCTAAGGTGTACGAATACCTAAGGTATACAGAAGGTGTACGAATACATAAGGTGTACGAATATCAACATAACCCATCTAATACTTAAGATGTACAAATACATAAGGTGTACATATACATAAGTATACATAAGGTGTACAAATACATAAAATATACGAATACCAACATAACCCATCGAATACTTAAGGTGTACGAATACATAAGTATATGTATACATAAGTATACATATATTTAAGGTATACGAATACATCGGTGTACGAATACATAACATCTATGAATACCTTTTGTTTATATCCCTTATTGCATTGGAGAGTTTAAATACATATTAAGTATAAAATTTAAATACATCTACGAATACAACGAGAGCACAGTGCTCTCCAAAATAATTATACGTTAATTATTTAGAACTCACATTTTACTCTATATAAAATTTAAATATTTTGCTAATAACCTATTGGTATTATAATCTAAAATTTTGTCAATCTCATTATAGATGATCTAATTAACTAAAAGGTGGTAAAAACAATGAAATAATTTATAACAACATTTCATTTGTAAAAGCTGATATACCAAAATATTTTCATTAAATTCAATAAAATAAATTAACATATTAATTTAATTGTGTTTTCATATATGTGAAGCACATTCATTTAGACAACATATTTTTTCATATAAAATTTAAGATTGTTTAGAAATGAAATGTTGAAATAAATAAGTGAAATACATCTTATAATAAAAAAACTAAAAAATTAAATATTTTTTATAATAAAAAGCTAAACAATTAAAGATTAAACAATAAATAATTGACATTAAAGACATCTAAAATGAAATATAATGAAAGATTTCTTTAAACAAAATACATCATATTTTTATTATGAAATATATAATACAGTTACAAAAAAATCAATAAAATCGAAATAAAATCTAGATAATTTTTCAATAGAAAAAAGACATTTTCTATTAATTGTTTAGTTTTTCTCAATAAAATCACAGCCATGAAAACTAGAATTTTAGATGGATATAAGATGTTTTAATAGAAAATAGACATTATATTATCTTGTATTATTCAAAGATTTTTTAAAAACTAAATTATTAAAAGATAATGAAATATAATTTAAACAATTAAAAGATAATGAAATATAATGAAATATTTTTTTTTTAAAACCAAACAATTAAGAGAATGTAATATGTAATCTAGTTACAATAAATTTCAATAAAATCGAAATCTAACCTAGATAATTTTTCCCATTAGATTACTTTTAAGAAATCAATTTTTAAATTTTAATAAACATTTTTAGTATTTATAATTTTAATAATTAATAAATGATATATAGTATTTTTGTATGATATTAAGCATTCATTTTAATCATTTTTAGTGTATAAATATTACATTTAGGTGTCATATGTATAAATTTCATAAACAGGGGCTTGGAGTGTACATAAGCGTAATGGTTTCTTATTCTTCAGTTAAAGAAAAAATGATTTTTCTTCTTCAGTTAATTTAACTGTAAAGGTGGTGGTGTAGAAAATAATGAAAGAGAAGAAGAATATGAGAAGAAAAGAAGGAGAGGGAGATGATTTTCGTAGATGATGGTTGGTGGTGTGGAAAAGAAAGAGAGAGAAAAAGAAGGAAAGAGAAAAAGAATGAAAGAGAAAAAGAATGAGAAAGGTGGTGTGACAAATTAAAGAATGAGAGAGGTGATGTGACAAATTTTATTTTAGATATATTTTAATTGAAATGGCAAAGATGTAAATAATGAATCTGACAAAGGTCTCAAAGGATATTTAGACATAAGTTTACATGGGCAAATGCAAAAAGTTGCCCAATTGGCTAATTTAAACTTGAGGTCGCTCAATTCCCTAATTTCAAACTTGCGATTTGCCCAATTTGCCAATTTTTTCTTAAAGAAATCTGCCCACTAATTTTCGTAAAGAGAAACTAAAAGAACTCTAATAATACTTTTCAGTTAAACTTAACATTAATCTGCTTCAACTAGATATGTACTCCCTCCATTTCAAATTATATGTCGTTCTAGAGGAAATTCTTTGTTTCAAAATAAGTGTCGTTTTCGGTTTTCAATGCAAAATTTATTGACAATATTCTATTTTCTATTTTTCTATTGGTTGATATATGGTTAGGTGTATTGGTAATAGTGTTTTTATTTTAGAAATATGTAAAATTAAATGTTTTTTAATCTGTGTGCATAAGGTTAAAACGACATATAATATGAAACGGAGGAAGTATTATATAAATCTGCCCACTAATTTTCACAAAAAGAAATTAAAAGAACTCTAATAATACTTCAGTTATATTTTATTATTTAAACTTAACATAAACCGGCCCACTAGTTTTTACAAAAACTAAAAGAGAACACAATAATAGTTTTTTTTTTTAATTTAGAGTGAAAATTATAATAATTTTTCAGTAATCAATTAAACTTACCGATTTTCTTAGAAATTTTATATTTGAGAATGTCACATCCAATGCTGTTGATTTCATTGAATAGAATAAGAAAACACAACCTCATGTACTCGGCGAGCTCATCAAGACGAGTTACATCCCAACTGCACCATATATACGATTGTTTTCTAAATAACACTTTTGAACAAAAAACAAATCAAAGAACTTAAAAGCCCAATCCTTATAATTTATCAGAAATATATCGTTACTTTAAATAAAAATCCGAATTTAAAACATGGTTTCATGAAAATCTCTTTGCGAACTGTGAGCATGTTTCAGTTTGATAAATAATTTTCTTTATCTCTTATAATAGTTTTCTTTATCAATAAAACTATTCTGTCTCTTATAATAGTTTTCTTTATCAAAAAAATATTTCAGTTTGATAAATAGTTTTTCTCCAAACAAAAACCGCAATAATATTTAAATATCCTTAATTTTCAATGCTCTTTAATTTTTTTTTACAATGTACCAAGAAAACTAAGACGAAATTTGAATAGTAGAGTCCGAAAAGTTCAAACTCCTCAGGAGTGCCATATATATCGTAAATGTCGTCAATGGTTATAACAAATGCATTGACTATAGTCATGACTGGTCATGATCCGTCGTATATTTGCAAATCGAGGTTCATATATTAATCCAACAGTCCAAAAATAATCCCGACTATTCTGTCTCTTACAAATGGAAGTTGGTTAACCAAACATGTTTTCTTCCAGCAGATTTATTGAATTTGATATTTTTGGCCATAGACATTTTCGAAGAATTCACTGAGGTCTTTATCCGAATTGTTCTGCATTTAATGACATATTGATAGGTTCGCCAAGTCCGAGTCTGAGTCTGTTTTCATCTTCCTTCTTAGGCCATACGCATTGAAGACTTTTAGTAGAAGTTCACACGAATACCGAAAGAAAAAAATATTAAACTATTCACATATTTATGAATCTGTGTTGCTGCGCTTCTTACCGATGAACCCGTCTTACCGTGTGTCGCGCCGCGATTGGTCCACCTACTTTTTTTTTTAAATCAAACGAAAAAATATAAAAAAAAATATTAAAAAATTAAAATTATGAACCCCACAAAGGGTTTACTGATGCGCCTGCCCTTAAGCCAAAAGTGTTAGTGCAAAGATGACAACGTAATTAAATAATGCAGAAAATAATTCAAGAGACAAAATAAATACAATCAAACACATATTATTTTATTAGAAATCACTTACACAATCTATCTTACACAATCTATTATAAGATTTGCTTATCAACTTTACTCAGCCTATTAACACTCTAATATTTGCTAGTGAAAGATTCATAATCTATTCAAACTCGTCTTTCCATTGTTGTATATTTCAACAAATGTTTCAGCATGGCTCAAAAATACTCTAAGATTCAGTATCTTATTGGAATACTCACGACTCCATTACTATTTTATAGTGATCTTCACGTTCCTAAAATCTTAGTCTCTAAGGTTGTCCATATTAATAAGTACATTTTTTTTTTTGGAATTATACTTATTTCTCAAGACATAAACTTACTCCTCATGTTTATCTCTTATATTTTCTCCATAGTATAAACTTTTTTCTCAAATTTATCTCACGCCATTTCAGCATCTCGCAGCCACATGGTCTTCACCACTCTACTTGTGCCTTGTGGTGTACTCTCTGACATCACACTGTGTTAGTAACTTGTTCATCAACTCTGTCAAGATATAAACGCTCCAGTTTGTCTTTTTCCATCTCAACATATCTTACATCCACATTATAATCCACCACTCTGCATATTTTATATAGTAACGACTAATAAATATAGTATTAGTGACGTCGTCGTCTAATTAATCACGGAAAACTATTAAAGATTCTACTTGTATCTTCAAGAAGAGTATTCCACCGCCACACCTCCATCTTGGAAAAGGTCTTCTTGGATTCATTTCCCAGCAATAATTCAATCTAACTCACTAGTTTATCATCTTTGTTGTGAACAGCCGTCTTTTAGGTTAGAAGAAGAGTAGAGAAGAAAACGTATTGAGGCAAATATCCGTTTTATGGTTTTTTATTAATGATGTGATAATAATTTACAAACCCTTAGACCCATATTTATACAGCCTCAAAAAACCCGATTCCCTTTTCCCAATAGAAATAGTAATTTTCCTAAACCGAGAAAACATTACTGGTACAACAGAGATTTAAGACACACAGATGCAACAATCTTGTGTACCGGTCTCTAAAGAGCTGAAAGATGTGACTGAGACTAATATATTTTTTCTTGTAGGTAACGGTTAATTCTCAACGTCACAATTCTACATCACTAATTAACTTTTAGCTGTTTGGCTTTATCGTAAAGATCCATGCATTCGAGCTTTGTCTCGAATTCACTATAATTTTCTCATAACTTCATTTGCTATTGTTGTTTAGTTTTTTTTTTATTATATGTGAAGGGTGATTTTATCTACCTAGTCGATCAAGTTCAATTTTTAATGAAATATAAGTCGTGTTTTTGTCGACCAAAAGTTGTACTTTTCAGAAAATAAAAATCTGTCTTTCTGATCGAAAACAAATACAATAAAATAGCAGAATTTTCACCAACTATCCACGAAAAAAAATTCCAATTACCAGTTACTAACCAAAATTACTTTTTCTCTCCTTATTCTTTTTACCTTCTCTTTTAAAAGTTAACTAGATTTTGATCCGTACGTCCGCACAGATATTTTTTTTAACTTTACATTTTTCAAAATTTGTTACATAATTGATTGCATAAATTTTTGAACACTTAAAAATAGTAATATTTTTAATATAATTTTTCAAACACAACAATTTTATGGTTTATGTACATCAACTTTCTTTATTGTTTAGAACTGTGATTCTATAATCTTTTATGTATATTAATTTTGTTGATTTTGCACCGAATTATATATTTTATAAAAAAACTCTTTAATCATCATTAAAAAAACAGGTTAAGATATGAATAGTACAATTATATCATATTGGATCAAGTTATAAATTTTTAATATAATTTTATGTACAAATATTTTTTATCAAAAAATATATATTATAAAATAATATATTGTATTCTATATTTAAATTACAAAACATAAAATATATATGATATTTGTTTTATAAAACCAACATTTTATAAGTTTATGTTTAATATAAGTTGCAAATTTAAGATTTGCTAATATATATAAACCAAATTTGGTTTACTAATATATATAAACCAATTTATACAGAGATTTATAACTTTGGGCAACTAAAATAAATATGGTCTTCTTAAAAAAAATGGTTTTGAGATTAGATATAAATGAAGTTAGTGGGTATGCAAGAAGTTAGTGGGTTTTTTTATTGTCTGTATAATATGGCTCGTGAAGGACTAAGAATAATTAGTAAAGTTTTAGAGTATTATCAATGACATTAGATTGTAATTTTTGTGTAAAAATAAAAGCTAAATATTATTTGTACTTAAATTTTAATAGATTAGATTATAATTCTTTCATTATTTTACGGCTAACCTCGTAAAATAAAGATAAAAAATTGCATCCAGTTACTAAGAGTAAAAAAAATTCACAAAGTAACCCAAATCCTATTTTTTTCTTTTTTATTTGTCTACATCTTTCTAGAAAACTAATTTTGATTTTTTCTCGTTGTTTCACAGATAACACCCCAACAAACAGTGATAAGTCAAGCATTTAATGACATTAGCAAAAGGATAAGGGAATTAATGGAGGAAACTGTCGGTCAAGGAAACGTGTTTCATGACATCCAGATTTTTAAAAAAATCTTAGATGATTAAATTAACATTATAAAATTGTGTGAATTAATCTGCAAAGAAAAATGTTACAACGAAAAAGAAAAACAGAATCGCAAGAGAAGAAAAAGAAAGAGAATGTCAAAAAAGAGAAGAGAAAAACCAAATCGTAGGTTGAAGAAAATGAGAGTAAATAACATTTTCGTCATCTTGATACACAAATGGTATAATCTAATTGATTTATGTCAATCAATTGTTACAATACCAATATAAACCCTTCATATGGATATTGGCCCAATTATCCCAAAAATAATTAGCAACTAGAAAGTAGAAACCAGACCTATTTAATTAAATATGTTGACAAAAATAATATCAAAAGTTACACGAGCTATATGATTTACATGACAATAACTATGAATTATTATGGGTTATGTTTTTTTTTGTAACTGATTACAATGTTTTTTTTTCTTTTACAAAAAAACATTATCAAAATAAAAATTATGATAGTTTTTTTACCAAAAAGACATAACAATTATGATAGTTATAGTTAAAAATATGTGAAATAGTGATTCTTCAGAGAGCCAGATCGGTTATATGACGAATGACGTTCCGATTGTAACATTGTATTTAATACTTGATCTACATATTTTTTTGGTTTTTCTTTTTCTATGTACTTTATTATAATAATTAGGATAAGTGCATGGTGAATTTATATGAAAATTATTTAAAAAATATTGTATGAAAAAAGTAAAATTTATGTTCTTGATCGAATTAATAATTTTGGACCTTAAACAATTTTTTTATTTTTTTGTTAACTACATAATTTGTTTACTGATGAGCTGATCCTATTTTTAAAAATATTTTAGGTCAAAAAATCACTTATCACATAAGAACCTAACGTTTAGGCTGAAAAATCTCATGCATACTATTTGGTTACAATGAAACTACACCAGCCATGTTTTATATCATGATTAAGCAATTTAAAAATTAATTATAGTTATAAGAAGTTTATGTTTACGTGTCAATACTATTTATCTTCAATATTTTTTTTCTCTTTTTATGTCGTATTTTTCATTTTGGTTATTCCTCGATATAAATATTGATCTTAGACTTTATTCTCATTTTGTTCTTTTATTTTGGCCCAAAATTTAGAAATGTTTAAGATTTAAAATTATAAAAATATAAATACTTATGTTAAGATTTGCGTCTTGTGCAGAATAAATAATTTATGCTTATTACTTATTTTATGTTTTTCTACATATTATAAAATAATAAAATAATAATCTATAATATAATGAGGCAGTTGAGGTTCTTCCTGCGTGCCACGTCAGCATCAGGTGGGCTCCACCTCCTTTTTTTTTTTTAATGAATGGGCTAAACAAGTGAGCTAAGACTAAAGGCACGGGCTTAATGATTTCTGGTGTCCTGTGTTTCGTATTTGGCCCATTCTCTGCTTTGGTTATCACTTATCACGTTTGGTTTTAAAAAATTTGGGATATCTTTTTTTTTGTAACTAAAAAAAAAGGGATATTGCTGAGACGAGACGTAGCTCTTCCATTTCCAAGCGTTTTTGTTTTTCTTCTTCTTCACCCCCTGAACCCTCTTCATCATGTCCATGTCCTACAAACGATCTAAGGTCAAGATCGATGCAGTTATTGAATCTGTACGTTAGTTTTTATCCGAATCTGATTTTTTTTTGGTTTCAAATCTGGTTTTTGATTTTCTTAAAAACCTAGGCGACGGCGGCAGAACCAGTGGGGTCTTCGTCGGTGAGTGAGGTTCCGGTTTAAAATCAATGACCGGTTTCGGATCCTGGATCGGAATACGGAGAGCTGGAGCTTGGATTCTCTATCCGCAAGCTATGGATGCAGAGAAGCCTGTTTCAACTGATGTGCCTGTGATGGAGATCTCTCCTGAAGCCGACACAAACCCTGAAACCGAAATCTTGGCGACACCTACAATAGCAGGTTTGGTGGTCTGTCTCACGAATTTGCCAGATTAATTATGGCATGAAATTTTATTGTGAGTGTTGATAGTATTAGTAGCAGACTTTTTACAGTTTAACTTTAATGTTGTGTTACTTCTGTATAATGATTACCTTTTTGGACAATATATTTTATATTGTACTGAGATGATAAGCAACAATTTCACATTGGTTATCAGTGAAGATTAAATGTTCGTTAGTCTTTTTGCTTTCCCCTACGAAACCTTTGTTGTTCAGTAACTTACTCTCTAGATTTGATGAAAGCATCATCACAATAAAAAAACACTTGAATTATATAATATTCACGCCAAATAACTAAAATGGCTCTGTTTTTAAATTTGACAGGTTAATTTTCATGTTTTGAGTCAACTTTTGATGTTGAGCTGGCAAAACTTGATGGAGTACCATATTGTGCTTTCACTGGATAGGTCAGGTTTTTTTTTCGAAAAGGAAAAAAATTAGTTTTCATCTTGCTAAGGAATTAACATGATAATCTTTAGCATCTTGGTTAGCTATTGTATGTCTTGCGCTGTGTACTGTTAGTAGGCGAGAATCTGACTATTCTCTACGGTTTTGAATGTAAGGATAATGTTTGAGACCAACACACATTTATCTTGGATCACATCTGATTTCTAGGAGGATGCACATTTAGCCTCGCTTTCTTGCAACTGACTGAACCTTAACGTACACCAAAAAGTTCCTAACAGAAACTTCAAAAGGGCAACTCTTAAGAAATAAGATTGTGCAGACTAAAAAAGCAGACAATTGTACAAAAAGAACCGCATAGTCGAAAGTTAAATAAAGTCAGATGAAAAATCTAAATCATTCTTTAAAGAAGACTGTAGGGAAGCACTGTATTATGCTTGATGAAAATCAACATACACAAGAAAAAACAATATAAAATTCTTATGGGAAAAGAATAACTTACCTGAATAAGAAACAGAAAAAAAAACAATAATACTATAGATAATGCATCGGTAGTAGCCCACAATTACACAAAGAAACCAGTAAGTCAGTAACATAAACATTTTGTTTCAATTGTTATAATGCCACAGTTGAAACTGGCTCTCCTTGCTTGCCACGTCATCATTATTTTCGCGGCTGGGCTTTTTTATTTTATATTATGGGCTTCAAATTAAAATTAAAACATTAAGAGGTTTGGCCCGTATCTTCTTCTTTACAAGCCGGCTAAGGTTTGCCTTCCTCTTCGAGATTGTTCTTCAACGGAGCGGCGCTACCGATTTCGACTGAACCATTGTCATAAGTTGATCACTTCGACTCCTCCTTACATGACGAGACCATTCCTCTTCCTATAACGCTTTTTCAAGGCTCCTTTATATATCAAATTCATCAAGTTCCTCTGTTGCTAACGTAGTTTCTATCTTCACAGATACAGCAACCACCAGAGTTGTGGTCCGCATCTTAATCGAACCGCAAGTAATCTTTTACTCTTTTCAAACTTTTATTATGCTCTAAGTTGTGAAGCATTTTGGTAACATTTTAGACAGTATTGTTTAGGTTAGCTTTCCCCTGTTATATGTGTGAATCTACTGCTTCATAGCTGCCCAAATATATAGAGGTATCCCCCGTAGGTCGGGAATTGTGGTTTTTGATACATCAAGTTTCTCTCTTTCAAAACTTACATATCTGATCATTCAAGAAAATCTCCAAATCAAGAAAAGGCTAGAGAATCTCTTACAGATCTGATCATAGTTTCTTTCTTTTTGTAGCGGCTTGTCGTATGTTTTTTTACAAGTTCGGTCGATATATTAAACCAACCTCTGGTTTTGTTTGAATCATAAGTACGAATTGGAGATTGTCCATGATCCATATTTTTGGAGTCTCTTCTTGGTATGATAAATGAGAATACTACTTTTACTCTTTCCACTAAAATTTTGTGTCTAGATAGCTTCAGATTACTACTCACGGACTGGCGGTGCAGGTAATTATGTTTTGGCGAAACTCATCAATCCAGAAAAGCCTGCTTCCTTGGTGTGTTCTCTAACACCTTTTTGTATTTTCTTTATGATATCTCTCTAAAAACAAATCATTTCCTTCCTAGGTTCCAGGAATTGCTAACAGCATGTGCCCTGAGGTTCTAGAAGATGAACCATATGGATATAAATCTGACATATGGTCGCTAGGTAAGTTATATAACTTAAATCCCAATATGTTAGACTTTGAAGTTACTGATAAGAATCACATTTCTATGCTTGCTTTCTTCAGGTTGCTGTATTTATGAAATTACATCACACTAAACTGCGTTTAAAGCTCCGGTGAGCATCGTCTTAGATAAGTGTTTCCATGGGAGTATATGAAACTAAAGTTGTGAGGGGAAAAACTTGCAGGATAAGGCTGGATTCATCAACAAAATAAACAGATCTCTGATGTCTGTAAGTTTCTTCTTCTTTCATTCCAATGCCACAAACAGCATGAAACGTGTCACAACTGTTTCATATTACAGGAAGCAGATGATAAAGCTTATGCAAATGAAGAAGCCTGAACATCGGCCAACAGTAAGTTATCAACATTAGATCATTGTGTGACCGTTTGACTAACAACAACACTAATGCTATTAACTAACTATTCTGCAGGCCTGCGTATTGTTAAGGAACCCTTGTCTGCAACCATACCTCCTTAAATGCCAAAACCTGTCTCCTATCTATCTTCCTGTTTATTCACCAGAAGCTTAATGTTGCAGAGTTTTGGTGCGTATGGTGGTGGTGGTGGTGGAGAATATAAGCCACACATGTAACATATTTTTTATTTATTTGATCCACCTTTCTTTTTAAAATAAGAAACAAAACCAAAATGAACCAAATCTTCTGTCTATCAAATATGCTCCGGTTACTCTTGGTCTGCACAATAAAAAAGATTAGAAATATTATATACATGTTAATTTCGGTAGACTACATTAAAAACAAATTGTGTAAGTATTTAACCATATAATTCTGATACATTATATTGCTTGATTAATAAAGAATGTAAATTATCAAAGAAACGTTTCTCATCTTAGTATTGTTTTGACGAATCTCATGATATATAGTAAAATGTGTCAATCAAGTATGTGTCATAAATATTAGTATCATAATAAATGAACCTAAAGATATACACCAATTCACGTTGGTTTGATAAATAACTTTTGTTTTTTATTAGAAAAAACCACTTTTGGTTTTTATTTTAGTTTACAAGTTTAATTTTGTTATTCACATTAGACATTTATATATATATGAATTTTAAAGTCTTGATTTTGTTAAATATCGTAACTCTTAATTTGTTACAAAAATAAATAATCTAAACTATTTTTTTAATATTTTGTATGTCAAATGAAAATATAATATAAAACTAAAGTTATGTATTTTTTAAATTCCAAACTATTATTTTATGTTTTATAAAATATTTTTAAAATACTTAAGTTTAGTTTATATATTTATTTTCATACCTAATATATTATTTTATAATAAAATTAATTCATTGTTATTCCATGTTTTACCGGCAATCGATCCAGTGACCCGGATCCCGGAATATCATCCGATCAGTGCTCCGATCGAATTTCAAAATATATTTTTTGATGAAAGTTAAAATTTATTGATCCATCAGAAAGAATGTTATGTACAAATAACAAAATGAGCTATGAGCTCTCTATGCTATGGTTTGGCAGTAAAAAATGAAATGAATTAGATAGTGATCTCAAACCATCTCAGTAGTAATCCTCCATAAACCTACGTTTTATTCACATGAAAACGCAAACACTAATGTTAAATCAATTTATTACAAATTTACGATTTCAACCACCAGGTATGCTAATATCAACCTAAACAATTTGTGTGCCTTCCACCTTTCAACTCATCAACATTATAGAACACGGAAAACAAAAGTCTTTTTTTTATAAAAATCACATACACAAAATTACACAATACATCAACAATGTATCCGACTCCGCGCTTGCGCGGGGGCTATGCCCCTAGTTATATATTAAATAACTAAGAAATCTATTACTATTATGTAATAAATTGGCGTGCACATATAGATCAAACGATCGCTCTTGTTTGTTCACTATCATTTTAGGGTGAATATATAACAATCAATCTTATCTATATATACGATATCTAATTAAATTTAAATGATATTAATTAGATATACAATATACTTTTAATATGGATATTTATTAAATGAGGTTTCTACTTATATGATTTTATGATTATTTGCATATTTGTGTAACAAAATTTTATACCAACCAATTGTTTTTTAATGTGAGATGTTTAGTGGTTTTAATAATTTATAATCATTTAAAAAAATGAAGATTTCAAAATTAAAATATTAACTTTTCAAGTATATGCTCAATGCAAATATCAAAATATAAGTATGTATTTTCATATGATGTATAGTTTAATCTAAAAAATATGAAACATATATATATATAAACATAAACACCTATTAAAATAAAACTATTTATTTATATTGGTTTTATAATCATTGTATCTTACTACATAAAAAGTCTAAACCATGATCACAAAAGTTTATGTGACTTTTAATAGTTTTAGTAATTATACTCGTTTTGAAAAATTCAAAATACAACATATACAAAAAGATCTAAAATTTTATTATATGATTAATGTAATTGTATAATTTATTTTAATCTATAAAGAACTAAACGAAAATAATAGAAAATATACAGATTGTTAGCAAATCTTTATTATTTAAAATTATTAATTGTCATATATAAATTATAATCAGATTAGATAGTTTTGTAGGTTTAATTTAAAGAAAAGATAGATAATAAATTTTAATTTTATAAATGAATGTTCTATAATGGATATACTATATAATATAACATTATCTATCAATTTAATTTTGGACTAACAAAATTCTCAATTAATTTTTAAACTGTCACGTAAGAAAAATTAGTATAAATTAGTATTCTGATTATGTAAGAAAAATTAGTATTCTGATTACGTGACAATCCAACATGACTTTTTTGTTATTAGTGTAATCTACGGGTTATAACTTTTTACTTGTTTTTCTGGATAATAATCCACACTGATAGGGACACCTGTTCGATTCTTCTTCACACACACACAACACTCAGGGGTAGGTAGGTAGTGACTAGTGAGAGCCTTTATAGTTTACCTCCGCGAACCATGGAGCCGAGAAAAAAACAGAGAGAAAGAAAAAAAATGAATAAGATTTTGTCTATGCTTACCATTATTTTGGCTTTGGCGTCGTCTGGGAGATGCAGCAATGTTTACAGCAGGAAAGATTTTCCAAAGGGCTTTTCTTTCGGCGCAGGCGCTTCTGCTTATCAGGTTCTCGGCTAATGTATTTTTCAACATATATGACTCTTCCAAGTCCAAATCCACATTTCATTTTTTGTTTAAATTTTTCAATAGTTATTTTTCCAATTATATGTGTTGATTTCAAAAGTGGGAAGGAGCTGTTGATGAAGACGGTAGAAAGCCAAGCGTATGGGACACTTTTGTTCACTCTCGTAAGCTTTTTTTTCTCTTACATATTACACTGAAATATTACTTCTCAAGAGTATGTTACCTATATACAAGTAATATAACAATTTTGTTACTAAATTTAAATATAAAGCATCTTTGTATCTTATTAAAACAAAATAATAGTAGTATAGAACAAACGATTAGTTCATGTGTTATTTACAAAATATACCAGTATATTTTTTGAATTTAGTTATTTATTAAGAATATTAACGACAAACCTAATATTAACTAATTACTCATATATATTTTATTATAAATATAAAATACCCTTTTAATTATATAAATTGTTGATAAAAATGTAACAAAGCTTACCAATAAATTCAGTTTTTATAAATTAAGTTACTAATTTTGTAATTAATAATAAAATATTATTATAAATTAATTTTCAATAAATTTTATTTAAAAAACAAAAATAGAATTACATGCTATTTTTTATAAATTTTAAAATTATAGTCTATTATATTAATCGAAGTAGCATATGAAACTAAGTATGATAAATTATATTAAATTGATAAATTAGCATGATTTTTTTTCAAAAATATTTTAGTTTTCGAAAACTGATAAAGAAATAAATATTGTTTAATGTCATAACAGTAAAAATGAGTAAAATTTTAAAATATTTACAAAATAAAAAATATTTACAAAAATAAATATTGAGCATATGTTAAAAATTTATGTTACATTATCTAAAAAATATAATTTATTAAATAATTAATATTTTATTAAATATAACGGTGTTTTAAAATCGGGGGTTAGAAATCTAGTAAGAATTAATCCGGAGATGATATTTGGACGGAGCAATTCTTAAGATTTTTTGGAAAGAGATTCTCATGGTTCGGCTCTCTTTTTTTTGTGGTTTAGTTATTTCATCTTCAGAAATTAGTCCAGCAATGAAGATGTTCTTAAACTTTCTTTTACATTGGAGGTTTAGTATTATCCATTCAAAAAAGAAAAACAAAAATAAAATTTGTCTTTAACTTGACAGGTAACCAAGATAATGGAGACATAACATCTGATGGGTATCATAAGTACAAGGTTCTCCTTTTTACTTTCTATAAATATTTTTGTTCACTTAAATATTAGTTTATGATGACATGAAACTGTTGCAGGAAGATGTGCAGCTAATGGTTGAAACTGGCTTAGATGCCTACAGATTCTCCATATCTTGGTCTAGGCTTATCCCGAGTAAGTATGTTTTTTTTTCTTTTTACTTTGAACGGATGAAGTTTCTTGAGTTGTTATGATTTCATTCAATTTAGATGGAAGAGGTCCCGTGAACCCAAAGGGTCTGCAGTTTTACAAGAACTTCATCGAACTACTTGTAAGCAATGGTGAGACTTGAAGACCATATTTGGAAACTCAATTTGTATTATTTTTGTCCTAGGAACTGGACTTAAATAAAGTTACTACAGGGATTCAACCACATGTTACACTCTACCACTACGATCATCCTCAGGATCTCGAGGATGAATATGGAGGATGGCTCAACCGAAGAAGCATGTAAGCTTTAACAAAAATCATAATTTTAGACATATTTCTATAAAGAAAATATTTGATGTTATTTGCTATCATTTTTTTGATTAAAGGCTTTCAATTTAAAACATAAACAACGATTACAACATAAGACGATAAGTCTTATAGTTGGATAAAGTTTGCATGAAATAGGTTCTAATTATTGAATCTCAACCTATGAAAGAACCAAAGAAGAGATTAGATAAACCAAAATGCAATAAAAGACAATAGCTAGTGATAGGAACCATGGCCACAACGACTACACTTTCCGCTTCCTTGAACTGCTTTCCATTTCATGTCTTGGTATTTGATAGGAGACTTTGTTTTCCTTCCATCTCTTGTCAAACTGAGCGAGATAGATGGCTCTGTCTCAACTTCATCCATCTCTCCTAACAATGTGAATCGAGAAGGACTTTCAAAAGCACAAAAGTTAGGTATTATGGTTAAGGGATCAACAACAAAAGTTTCTTGAACCTCAGCATTGATAATGCTTGATGGAGAAAACTCCATAATAGGTTTTGCAATAGGAATAGACTGTGTATCTACTAATTTGGGTAAAGTGTTGGATGAGCTAAGCGTAGCAGCAAGGCTCTTCTGTTGAGGAGTAGAAGAGGGTGAATGTGCAAGCACTGTAGTATCTGAAGGAACCGATGGATGATGATCCGAATGAACCAACGTAGGTGACAGTGCAGGAATGGTTTCAAGAGAGCAGTGGAGACCTATCTCGATATGATGAGGGAGCTTTATCCATTTGCTGTAGAACAATATCAACATTCAGTATAGGGACTTCAGAAGTGTTTTCTGATGAAAGTGACGGGGAGACTGGAACATGGGTATTCGTAGAAGGAAGGAGACACCTCTTCGCTTTGTGTCCAAGGTTTCCACACCTCTGACACATAGATGGAATCTATGTGTACCCAACATTAATAAGAAAAATATTACCTTGTTTATCATCAAGTGCAATAACCTTCGGAAAGTCTCTATCTACCTCAATTTCAACTAAAACCTTTGCTTCACCCATAGCGGTAGGATCAAGTCGAGGTTTATGCGTAAGAATAGGTTCTCTATGACCTGAAACAACATGGTTTATTCCTAATCTTAAATAGCAACAATCAAGAACATTCTTCAAATTGGCCCAAACCGGAAGCGTAGAGATTTTAGGGATTTTAAAAGAGTCTTATAGAGTCCATGGCAGTACGAAAAGTAAGCAATCATGAATGTGTCATACTCCTCGCTGAATAACCAAATGGCGAGTAGGTTAGCGCGGGATATGAAACATGAACGATGAATCACCAAGTTTCTTACAATTTCTTCCCCACAACTGATCTTACAACTTCTTTCCCAAATCTTATTGACCAAAACATGCACCAAACCACCAGGAAGTAGAGAGTATGATATATTTGTCCTTATTCTCAAGACCTAACTTAAGCACTTTTGAAGGAATAATTTCCTCTGGTGCACCATTAAGTTGGTAAGTTGGAGTGGCCGCCCGGTAAAGATTCCTTGACTGAGAGTTCGCAGCCCACGGAAAACAGAGACTCCCATCAGCTTTTAATTCGGGTGGTGAAAGCTTCTCAATAAGTGGCTGGAGAGTTCCAGTAGGGTACTTACTCTTTGATGGCCTGTTTAAAATTTCGTCATTTAAAAATGGCCAAAGAGCGACTAACTGATTCCCAGCTATCGCAGCATCTACATGGTTCAGGAGGTGTATCCGGAGGTTTGAAGAAAAGCGGTTTTGCCCATGAACCCAAAGAAGGAAGAAATTTTTATGTTCCTTGAAGAGCATTATCTGAAGGAATTATTGGTGATTTGTTAACCTCAAGAGTTTTTTTTCTGAAGCTGATCAGATCGAGGAGGAACCATCAAGATAAGCAGCAAATTTATTGCCGACCATAAAAGGGGATGTGTTCTGAGCCTGAGCAGGCAGTTGAAACACATTCAGGTCAGGTGATGAGACGTTGCTGTTAGAAGGTACACCCAAGACACTGCTTCCAACGTGACTGATAGAGCCAAGATTCATGACTGGAGATGTCGGATAATCACCTTCAGGAACCACTGAGTTTTCTTGATTGATGACTGAAGCCTGAGACAGAGAAGCGATGTCACTTTCGTTGATATTGGCTTCTTGACTCAAAAGGAGGATCCACCGTTCCAGTTAGAGATGCTTCGTTAGTCGACTTCATTGGAGCCGTCAACGAAGGCAGAGTCATCATCGGTGACGACGAAGACGAGACAGAGAGGTTCCGACCTTCGAGTCCAACAGAGATGAATCGTTGAGTGGTTTTCGCTTCTTAGTTTGCAAATTAGGGGCGCGTGCTTGCGCATGTTCTTCTTTTTTTAATGCGTTGTTATTTGCTATCATTGCAGCGAAGACTTTACTGCTTACGCAGATGTTTGCTTCAGAGAGTTTGGGAACCATGTCAAATTCTGGACCACGATCAACGAGGCAAACATATACACTCTTGGAAGCTACAATGATGGGTTGTTACCGCCTGGTCACTGCTCCTCACGAAGTAGATGCTCGTCAGGGAACTCTTCGACTGAACCATATATCGTAGGCCATAACTTGCTTCTTGCGCACGCCTCTGCTTCAAGACTATATAAGCAAAAGTACAAGGTATATTAATTCATTATATGTATTTTGTATAACCCTCTGTTAAACGTGTGGGTTGATGTGATGAAAAATGGTAACATACCATTATATATTTCTCAGGATATACAGGGAGGTTCCGTAGGCTTTAGCGTATTTACGATAGGGATTACTCCTACAAGCTCCAAGAATGATGAGATCGCAGTTCAAAGAGCTAAAGCTTTCTACTTCGGATGGTGAGTCAGGCACCAACGTTTCCAAAAAGTTTTTCTTTTTGAAATCGAAAACATATAGATCGAAGGTTCTATTTAAGCTAAAAAGATGATAAATCATGCTTCCTCTATTTCGTTAAGATTAGATGTTTTAGAAAAATCATATCACAAAAATGATTATATATTTTTTCAGTAATCGAAAATAAAAATTAGAGACTTCAAAATTTTTTATTGAGTTTATTAAACTATTACTGTTTTATAAAAGTATATCATTTTGACACTCTTTTGTTATAAAAAATATATTTAGCATTACAGTATGATTTATATTTATTTTCATCTTAATATTAATTGCAAGATGCATTAATCATATAAATAATTTTGTTTATCTCAAATACTATTAGTTAAATATTTCATTTATCTCAAATACTATTGGTTAAATAGATGTAATTAATAAAAATCTAAATACAATTTAATCATTTTAATATGTGTGAAAAGTGTTTAAATGATACTTTTTGTGAAAACGGAAGAAGTATTGAATTAAAATTAATATAACTGATAATAAAAAATAATACGCTTATAATATATGTTTAATGTGTGTTTGTTAACATTATGTAAAATTTAATTATTTTAATATGTGTAAAAAGTGTTTAAGTGACATTTTTTGTGAAAACGGAAGAAGTATTGAATTAAAATTAATATAACTGATAATAAAAAAATAATACGCTTATAATTTATGTTTAATGTGTGTTTGTTAGCATTATGTAAAACACCGGAAATTTTATTTAAGAAAAAAAAATCAGAAATAGTATATTTAAATTCCAGGATGCTTGGGCCTCTTACATACGGAGACTATCCCGATGAAATGAAAAGAATCGTTGGATCGAGACTACCACTTTTCACAGAGGAAGAATCAGCATTGGTTAAAGGCTCTTCTGACTTCGTAGGAGTCATTCACTATCTTGCAGCTTCTGTGACTTCTGTCACACACGTCAAATCCCAAAGAGAGCCTAATTTCTACACAGACATGGGCATATCTATGAAATGTAAGAAACTGTCTTTAAAGAAACAATTTACAAAATCTTTGCTCTTTACCTAGTTATCTTTTTTTGGCTAAACCATTTCTTCTTTGTTTTGCTGCTCTGGAGGACAGTCATTGGGAACTATACATCTTTCGATGTAAGAGGCTAAGTTTTAAATACTCAAAGTGTTCTCAATCCATCATCTTAGTTGTTTCTTGTTTTGTTTGGACAAGTATGCTATTGTTCCATGGGCTATGGAAGCTGTCCTGGAGTATATAAAGGAGAGCTATGGCAATCCTCCTGTCTACATTCTAGAGAATGGTCTCTATCTCTCTCTCTCTCTCTCTATATATATATATATATATATATATGGCCTAACTATTGTTTTGTCTTAATTTCCTCAATTCCATTGCCAATTCAAACGAATGTAGGTACACCTATGAAGCAGAATTTGCAGGACACACCAAGGATTGAGTTCTTGCACGCCTACATTGGTGCGGTTCTCAAGTCCATTAGGTAACTGAAGTTTCCTAGTTACTTCTTGTCTTCTCTTGTCAATGTAATAAAGGAAGAAAATACATTATTACATGTAGGAAAGGATCAGACACGAGAGGCTACTTCGTATGGTCCTTTATGGATCTATATGAATTACTAAGCGGATACGAGTATAGTTTTGGATTGTACTATGTAAATTTCAGCGATCCTCGCCGCAAGAGAACTCCAAAGCTCTCTGCTCACTGGTACTCTGCTTTTCTCAAGGACAACACCACCTTTCTTGGTTCCCAAGTCATCGCGCAATTGCAAAGCAACTTTTCTTCTTTCTACTAGTAATGTTGCATTGATGATACATTATATTCTTATGATACTTGTTCTGTTATTCAATAAATATAGTAAAATCGCATAATAAAAGATTTCACATTTGAGAACAGCACATGCGTCACCTAGGCGTATTGTAACAACTATAAGCTTCCTTGGAATATCATTAAAAAGATTTGAAATTAAAAGGTTGCATTATCATAAAATGGACCTTTTGGATTTGCATTGGTCTGTGTATAGTTTAAATCTGGATGGAATTGTGTGGCTTGAATAAGCCTTTAGAGTTCGTCCCCTAATTTACTGATTTTGTGTATATGTTTTTGACTGGTTTAAAATGTAAATTTAATTATGTTTAAGTTAATCAACGGGACTGGACTAACAAGCAAGGACATGCTCAACAGTCTTGGCTTTGTCGGGACGTCCATGACCATCACCGTGTTGATATATGCACTGCGACATGCGTGCCAAGTTCATTGCGGCTTCCACAAAACCTCTTGGAAGTAAAGCAATTTTTGCTTCGTAATTCATTCCGTTCCAAGTGTTGCTGCTGCACGTGTAAACGTGCCTCTTCCTTAGATGCTCCGGTCTCATGCATGTAACATTGGACCGATTCATTGGCGGATCTAAAAAACAAATTAATAGGAGCACATGTACAGTATTATAAATGGAGTAGATAATTTAAATATATAATTAATATTATAATTTAAATATAATAATGTATATTAGTTAATGTTAGAAATTGGGTTGTACCGCCCCGCCTAGTCCCGTCCTGCCGCCACATTCAATGAGGGTCTTTGCAGTACAGGCCCGGGCAGGACGCGATCTCTAGAAGTGCTGCCCAATCCTGACACGCAACTTGCACAACCTTTGGCGGTATAGGCCTGCGAGAGATCCGATCTTCATAAACACCTGCGCATATCAGCTGCAAGAAGAAGAGTCCAATAGAGATGAGAACACAACATAATCTACTTAGCACACAACAACAACATTATATAGTTCATGGTTCTCACAGTATTTTGCGCTATTTTGAAAAAAGATATGGCACAATAATGTATATATGTGACGTAAATTTGGCATCTCAAAAAACATAGCAACATCTTGCTTGTTCTCAAGTTTCTTAACAGACCAGATGCCGCTAACGTATAAAGGTCCCCAACACATTACACATCTACTCTTCTTAGCACTAGTTGAACATCTACTTAGCATTAACACAACAACATCTCACTCTTACTTCTTAACAGTAGTTTTTAGTATACGTTACTGGTCTTTGTAAATATCTCATCAGCAAGTTTTATTGTTTCAATTTGGTGTTAAGTTCACGGTTCTCGCTTAGCTTTGGATCTGTTTGTTATTTAGACGCTTTGACACATACTGAAGTCACAAGCAATTGGAACAGAGACAACCTGAGGTCCTTAAGCTTATAGATCGTAATGGAAGTGTCCTTCACATGTCATTATAAAGAAAAAGTTTTAGAAAAAATTATGACTCAAGTCACTTGAGTTAACACGTTCAGAATATTAAAAACTGACATGAGGACAAAAAATAATTACTAATTCTTCTTAAACATAACAAGAATACTCATACCAAATGCTATAGCCAGGATTTTTCACAAATGAGATTTAGTTTCATTTTCTAGCGACAATCCAGAACAGAAAATAATGATTTTATAAAATGGTTAAAAACATAACATTTAATAATTTACCAGGATTGATTTTCCCATCTTCACCAACAGCCAGAAAGTGGATCTTTGAGGTCTTTTTGATTGATTCTTCACTTTGATTCCACTCAACTAGGAAGAAATCTCCATCTCTACTCGTTCCATAAGAGAACAATCTTTTAAAAGAAAAAACACCACGATATTAGAAAGAACTAACGCACAGCAATGTGAATTTTATTTTGAAAACAGAGAGATCGAAGTTTGTAATGTCAATGAGAGATCGCCTTTGTAATCACCATTTCTCTCAGTTTCTTTTGTCAGTGAGAGATCGAAGAGTCAAAGTGACACGTCTGTGCGGATCACGCCTGTCCCGCGGGATACACCGAGCCCATCCCGTTTCTGGCCCAATTCTGCACAAGCTCATCCCGCGAAGCCCGCTAAATAATCGGGCCTGAATCTTAGTAACCAGTCCCGCCCCGCAACAAGTCCAAATGGGTCGGGTCCGCGGGCAAGTTCATCTATTGCCATCTCTAATATTAGTCAAGTAATAACCAAAATCTTATCCTAAATTATTATATTATATTTTTGTCAATCATCATTTTTGACTGTAAGAAAGTACTTAGATTGTTTAAAAATTGCAAAGAGCCATGAAAATTTACAAGGATGGAAAATCATTCCATAAAGTATTGACAGTATAATCCCCAAAGCTTAGTTAAACCATTGCATAAAGTAGGATTGGCTTGAAAATGCAAGTTAGTTTTATTCAAGTCCATCTAACGTGACTGGAGTAACAAGCAAGGCCCTGACATGCTCAACGGTTTTCGCTTTGTTGGGACAACCATGACCATCGCCGTATTGATACATGCACTGTGACATGCGTGCCAGGTTCACTGCGGCTTCCACAAAACCACGAGACAGTAACGAAGAAGTCCGTGCCGTTTTTGTTTCGTAGTTCATTTCATCCCACGTGTCACAGATCATCTGCTGCACGTGTGCGTGTGCCTCTTCCTCCGACACTCCCGTCTCGTGCATGTAACATTGGGCCGATTTGAGAACGTCTCCTCTCGCCAATTCATCCTTCCATCACAAACAAACACACTGTCACACTCATTCGCTAGCATACACGGATATAAAACCATAGCCTAAAATGTGCCTGCCTAGAGAGTCGGAAAGACCACGTATATTATATCTATATTTTAATTTCTACAACTTTTTTTATAAGGGTTCTCGTTTTTAATTTAGAGAATAGCTGAAAGATAAATTTGGTACTCAAATAAAAAAAGCTGAATGATAAACTTAACCAGCTGCCTAAGCTCAAACAAAAGCAATTGTTTTTTTACCCAACTCTTCTCTGTTCTGCTCAAAATGGAAAGCGTTTGAAGACTTATCTTGTGATGTTTTGCTAATAGCAAAATGTTTGGATTGTTTGGATCGGGCTCTGATACCATGTTAACCTAGATGAACTTCACACTTAAAACCATAAGAAGATATATTGTTTACCGGCGAGGTTCCAAGGTCATTAGCCAGACGAAGGATGGTGGCCGAGCATCGGACAATTTCTTGACGGTGTTGTGACAGACTCTCCAAGATTTGAACCGATATTTGGTCAGAGAAAATGCAGTAAAAGTGAATCAATATTGTTGGGGCAGAAATCGAAATCCAAGCATTTTGGATGTATTCTTCCACGCTTGGTTTGTAACCATTTTTGTACCACTTTGCTTCAACTAGATATGCATTACATAAATCTGCCCACTAATTTTCACCAAAAAACTTAAAAAACCCTAATAACATTTTCAGTTATAATTTATTATTTTGAGTTATAATAGTTTTCAGTAATCAATTAAACTTACCGATTTTCTAAGAAAAGGGATGACGTCGATATTTTTATATTTGAGAATGTCACATCCAATGCGGTTGATTTCATTGAACAGAATAAGAAAACACAACCTCATGTACTCGGGGAGCTCTTCGAGACGATTTACATCCCAACTGCACCATATATACGATTGTTTACCAAATAACACTTTTGAACAAAAAAATCAAAGAAAATAAACGCACAATCCTTATAATTTCAGCAGTATATCGTTATTTTTAATAAAAAAAAATCGGAGCTTAAACATGGTATTCATGAAAATCTCTTTGTGAACAGGTTTCAGTTTGATAGATAGATTTTATTTTCAAACAAAAACCGAACACTATTTAAATATCCTTAATTTTCAATGCTCCTTAATTTCTTTTACAATGTAGCAAAAAAACAAAGACGAAATTTGAGTGATAGAGTCCTTACTTATCAACCATGGCAGTGAAAAGTTCAAGCTCTTCAAGAGTACCATATATATCGTAAATGTCGTCAATGGTTGTGACAAGTGCATTGACTATAGTCATGATCCGTCGTATATTTCCAAATTGAGGTTCATAAATTAATCCAACGGTCCAAAAATAATTCTCGACTATTCTGTCTCTTACAAAAGGAAGTTGGTCAACCAAACATGTTTCCTTCCACCAGCTTCATGTCATTTAAAGAGAGGATTTAATATTTACAATTAATAACATGCAAGAGATGGAAAAGCAGTAAAATATATTGTTTTACTATTCTATAGTAATACCTTGAGACGTATTTGAGATCTTCTTGATGAGCAATTTGTACGATATTGAAATCGATTTTGGCAAATTCGATCAAGACAAGATCCGTGTCATGTTCCTTCTCGTACGCATCTATGTACCATCTCGTTTCTAGCCTTCTCATTCTCCAATGGTACGGCATTTCTAGCGCATGAATCGCCTTCTCACGTACCTCAAGATTGCAAGTTTCATCATCAACAGTTTTTCTTATTTGTTCTGTTGCAAATGGTCTTATAATATCATGCATTTTAGAATCCGATTTCGTGGAGAGATATGACGCTTCGTACAAAGAGATGATACTATTTATATCGTCACTCTTGAACGTATCACTTTCAATTTTGTCGACTATCACATCAAATATATCTGAAATCGATGGTGTAAAAACGGTTCTTTTAGCTTCATATATATATGTTTTCATTTCGTTTCTATTGAATATGAAAGTACTTACCTTCTGATACATCAAAACCATGTTGTCTAAGAAGTCGGAATTCGAGTGCGGTTGCTTGTAAATCTTCTTCATGATCACATGTCCAGACGCTTCTTCCATTTTGATGATGAGAATCCATTAAAATATTATCTATTTCTATCTCAAAATGATATGAAACCCCAAGTTTTTGCAAATCGTCGATGAGCTCTAATTGCTCGAGACGACTCTTTGTCTCAACATCAAGCATCTTCCTCACTTTTTCCTTCAACAAATCTCTAGCTATCACTTTCTCTTCTTTCTGTATGCATCGTATTATTGATAAATCTTAAATACTAGTATTAAAAGACATGTTATTTTTTTAAAAAACAGAATTTAGTAGAAAGCGATGTTTAAAACGATATCGTCGTAGACGTAAATACAATTTTACCGCATATTTATTATTGATAGAGAGGAGATAGCGATGGTCCCAAGGAGAAGGCTGATAGTTGCCGGAGCGTCGAGGGAGGACATCAACAGAAACATCATCGGGCGTCGTTTTTGTCATGGATCGGCATATGTAGCGTTGAAGACGAAAGTTATTGTTATGGGTAATAGCATTTCGGTAAATAAGAGCAGACACCATACACAAACTAGCCATTTGTTTACACTTAAGAGTATTAATTCGTGGGTGAGACATAACACTCACATTCACGTTTATATAAACAAGAGTAGATTATAAACAATTCTTTTTTCAACTTTGGGATCGTAAGATAAATCGCGGAGCCCACAGTAGATTTCCGAATTTATGAATCCGTATTTGTATACTATATTCACAAAGGCGCTTACGTTTTGCATGTAATAATAATAGTGAAACCCCAAAAATTAGTCTAGATTTCGGTAGTCCTTTCTTATAAAAAGACCGAAATTATGAATTATATTATTTGCCACTTTAGGTGATGATTTTGTTCTTTCCTCTTTAAAGGAAAATAAAACGAAATCTATTTTGTTTTTTCCTATTTAAGAGTACCCGCAATGGTGTTACTATAGAGGAGTCTTTTGGAATAATATTTTCTGAATTTTTAGTTATTATTCTTTTTTCAGATCAAAATAAAAAATAAAAATAAAATATATCAACCAATCGCGGACCGACACATGTTAAGGATTCTCTAAAAATTAATTCTTATCTAAAAATTTTAAGGATCGAATTCTTAATTTTTGGTAATACCTTACGATTATTTAATTATTTTATCCCTAAAGATTCCCCTTTAAGGATCTCTATTACTACGGGTGCTCTAAAGTTATAAAAGCAAACGCGAAATCCAACTAAACCTTGCCACCTATATTAATTAACATCATATCATTTTGGGTAATGTTAACATCATGATCCTCGTGGTATCGGTTCGTGTCAATACGTCACAATTGGGTCACTTTAGGAAATAAAACGTCACCCGCCTAGTGGCATGGGAAATAATATTCACATCATTTTCGGTAATCTACAATCGAAATTCCGATATTATCCGCAGCGCCGGCTCAGTTGTCGGGGTGATCAATGCGATGGCCCCGGATCCATAATATTAGAGTCCATATTTTCTACTTTTTATTTTTTATTTTATCTTTTAAAAGAAAAAAAACATTTTTTAAGAACAAAAATAAATATAAATGTATTAACATTCTTAATTTATATTTCTTTTTCTGTAACACAAAATTTAATAACATTCTAACAATACAATTTTAAATAAAATTTGAGCTAAAATTATGTGCGTTTTAGTTATCAAAGGAACTAAAATTTTGGTTTGCGCAACGGTCCCTATAAACCATGAGCCAAGACTGATTATCCGTTTGCTTTTCACCGAAAACAATATTCTCACTGATTAGTCAATTTTTTTTTTTGATCAATCACTGATTAGTCAATTCGCCACATAGGGCTGGGACTTCGGATATTCGGATCGGGTTCGGATAAGATCCATTCGGGTCCGGGTTTTCGGATAAATGAATTCTATATCCAATGGGTACTTAACAGATTTCGGTTCGGGTTTCGGGTCGGGTACTGCCGGTTTCGGGTCGGTTCCGGGTACCCATTTATTATGTGAAACATATATATAATATTCACAAAATAAAATAATTTACAGATTTTTTAAAAAAAAAATTAATATTTTAAAGGAAAAATGAATCGGAATCGTATATATATTAATAATATGTAATTAAGACAAAGAAGATGAAGTAGCGTAGTGGTTACTAACCATAGCACTTCGCTTTCAAACCTGGGTTCGACGCTCGGGGGATGTAAATCTATGTTTTTTAAACATAGAACCTGGTTTAATCGGGTACCCGATCGGTTCCGGGTAAAAACCGAAACCGAACCGATACCCATGGATAATCAACATCAGATCCATCGGATAATTATGGTATGACCGAAACCAAACCGAACCGGTCCATTCCGGGTCGGATCCGGTTCGGGTATTCGGTTTCGGTTAAATGTCGCAGGCCTATCGCCACACATAATCGTGATTATGGTTGCTGGGCTGGCAATGTTTTTTATTTCATGGGACATAAAATATATCATGCAATTTGTAGCTAGCTCTCAATGATTGTTTCACAAGAAATATTTTAAAATATGCATTTGGCTGCTTTTTGCAGCAACAAGATCCTTAGGGTGGTTTGGGCAAAGCAAAATATCATTGCTGATCATCTGTTTTGGGATGCTAATTTTCTGCTTCGGATTCTTGGATTTAGAGAAGACTAATGAACTTGTTACATGTATCTCGTCCTTTACTGACATGTATTACACAGTAGGGAGAGGCTGCATTGTTCTGGCACGATAACTGGACCGGGTTGGATCCACTGCTCGAGCTAACTGGTGCAAATGGTCCTAGAGTTTCTGATATCTCTTCTCTATGTCGGGTTTCTCAGGTTATTTGTGATGGGCATGGATTTTGACAAGAGGTTATCTTCGAATCATTCAATTGTTGTGTGCGTGCCTTCCTCCCCATCATCCAATGCTTCTCCCTGAATCAGATGATTACTTTTTATGGAGTACTTCTGTCAATACAGCTTCTAGTCAGTTCTCAGCTTCTAAAACTTGGGAAGCTTTACATTCTTCAGCCCTAAGAGTGCCATGGTATAGCTCTGTGGTTCAAATTTGGAATCCCGAAGCTTGGGTCTCTGTTAGAGATATGCTTCCAACACGAGACATGCTTCTAAGTTGAGGAATGAGTGTCCCTTCTACTTTCTTTCTCTGCGGTGTAGCCGATAAAACTAGGGACCATATCTATCTTTCATGCTCTTATTCTAAGTTAGTATGGGATTGTTAGTATGGGATTCTCAGGAGAAAAGAAAAAAAAGCCCATTCCCCCATCTTATTTTCTTCTCTATCATTTTGAGGAAGAGGAAGCACGTCGAATGGGTATATATAATGGGCCATCTAAAAAGCCCGATTCTTTATTTCAGGCCCACTCCAGTGAACGCTTGAAGATGCTACAAAAAAAAAAGCTTCGAGAAAACTCTCTCTCTTTCTCCCAGTCCCAGTCTCGATCGGAGAATATTTTTGCATCAAGCCTCTGTGAAGGCGCAACAAACTGGTAAAAAAATCTCTCATCATTTCATTCTCCATAACGTTTACAATTGCTTAGAGATCTGTGTTAGGTTCGTCTCCAATTGATTGATTTCGATTGCATTAGGTCAAAAATCGAATAATATGTCGATGACCGACGAGCCGCTCTACCCCATCGCCGTCCTCATCGACGAGCTCAAGAACGACGACATTCAGTTGAGGCTGAATTCGATCAGGAGGCTCTCCACGATCGCTCGTGCTCTCGGCGAGGAGAGGACGAGGAAAGAGCTGATTCCTTTCCTTAGCGAGAACAACGACGATGACGACGAGGTGCTGCTCGCGATGGCCGAGGAGCTGGGAGTGTTTATTCCTTACGTTGGTGGCGTGGAGCACGCGCACGTTCTGCTTCCTCCCTTGGAGACGCTCTCCACGGTCGAGGAGACTTGTGTGAGGGAGAAAGCGGTTGAGTCGCTTTGCAGAGTTGGGTCGCAGATGAAAGAGAGTGACTTGGTTGAGCATTTCATACCGTTGGTTAAGGTTAGACTAAGAGAGGAGAGGATAACACCTAACCTCATTTTATTGGTGTTGCTTAGTTAGACTTATTTGTAATTGGTAGATCAGATCAAGATTATGGAAAGAAAAGACGAAGATGAGAAAAAGATCTAGAAGTATATTGTAAGATTAAGATAATATTAGACTCATATAAAAAATTAGTTACAGTTTGTATATGTTTATATAAAAAAATAAAGTTATATTACAATATGCATATGCTTATATAGAGATTGAGGATATATTAGACTCTCATAAGAAATAAGTTACACTGTGCTTATGTTTATATGGAGAATGAAAGTTATATACACTTGAGTTACAATATGCATACGTAGATTGAAGTTATGTTAGACTCTCAAAGTTTTGGAATAGGCAACTGCTAGGTTGAGGACAATACGACCATACTGGTTTCTAGGTTGTCTGACATATAAGTACGTAACTAGCTGTCTTGTTTTTCTGGATGTCTATGTGACTAGCCATCTTTTTAGGGACCGAAGTTCATGTTTTTTCGTTAAAAGCTTTGCATTGAAATAAGATATTACTGAAGATTTACTCCATGTGTTACAGAGACTTGCAGCTGGTGAGTGGTTCACTGCAAGAGTATCAGCTTGTGGGGTTTTCCATATTGCATACCCTAGCGCCCCAGATACGGTGAAGACTGAGTTGAGATCAATATATACCCAGCTCTGTCAAGATGATATGCCAATGGTGCGAAGAGCTGCAGCAACCAATCTAGGGAAATTTGCTGCTACTATTGAATCAGCTCATTTGAAGACTGATGTTATGTCTATGTTTGATGATCTTACTCAAGATGGTAATTTCTTATCTGATGTGGTTCACACTGTGGCTTCACTCATTGTTTAAGCATGTATTTGTTATCATTATTAATTCTGCTTTTTTTGCGGGTGGCGGGTGTAAATAAATATATGGCCAGCAGGAATTGAAATGCATTACACGCTGAGCATTAAAGATGAATATGATTGTCCATATTCTATTTAGTTATCTAACATTATTTTTCATCTTACGGTTCTTCATTGTCTTTCATATCAGAACAAGATTCCGTTAGATTATTGGCGGTTGAGGGTTGTGCTGCTCTTGGGAAACTGTTGGAGCCTCAGGACTGTGTCGCTCACATCCTTCCCGTGATTGTTAATTTCTCGCAGGTGATTATGTGTGCTAATTGCATAGTCTTTATACTGATGATAAGCTACACTTATGAGATGTTTAATCTTTGTACTTTGTCACTGAGCAGGATAAGTCTTGGCGTGTGCGTTATATGGTAGCAAATCAGCTCTATGAGCTTTGTGAAGCCGTGGGACCTGAGCCTACTAGGTAAAGAGTTTTGGATAAGCATGATGTAGTGTATGTTTTTCTAAAGTTTTTAGGTCTATTGGATAATATGCATTTCTATATCAAACATTGGATGCCCGTTCATAGGCATGATTATTGATCTGTTTGATGATGTCCCTTCTTCCTGATACTATTCACTGTGCTTTCTATATTAAGGACGGAACTGGTGCCGGCATATGTGCGTCTACTTCGTGACAATGAGGCTGAAGTACGCATAGCAGCTGCTGGAAAAGTTACTAAGTTTTGTCGGATCCTAAACCCTGAACTTGCTATTCAGCACATTCTCCCTTGCGTAAAGGTAATTCTTAAGAGACCCCGTGTGAGAATCTCAGTTCTTTATTTTTCCAAAATAATCAATGACTCAACGAAAAGAAGCTGTTACGTATTGCTCATAGTTACTTTCGATCCTACCTGTAGGAGCTATCAACAGACTCATCTCAACACGTCAGATCTGCATTGGCCTCAGTTATAATGGGAATGGCTCCGGTCTTGGGTAAGGTAAGAGAGTTTGCCAATATAGATGTGTACTGTTGACTCCACAGTGATGGGAGAGATATACATTAGTGTTTAATTTACCCTTTCGCTCAATAATAGTTATCGTTTGTAGTAAATCAAAGTGGATTTCATATACAGAGAGATTTTAGTGGATTTGAACTTTTACGTCGATTTTTCATTGCAGGATGCAACGTTTGAGCATCTCCTTCCAATCTTCCTTTCTCTGTTGAAAGATGAGTTTCCGGATGTCCGCTTGAACATTATCAGCAAACTCGACCAAGTGAACCAGGTTTCACAGATATTGTGTTACTCTTTTCACTTGACTTCAGCTTTTTTGTTTTTTTTTGTTTTTGGTTATCGGTTTTCAGTTGTTGATCCAATATATATTTTATATTTGGCAGGTTATTGGAATTGATCTACTATCGCAATCGTTATTGCCAGCGATTGTAGAACTTGCGGAAGATAGACACTGGAGAGTAAGACTTGCTATCATTGAGTACATCCCTTTGTTGGCAAGTCAGTTAGGTGTTGGCTTCTTTGACGATAAGCTTGGCGCTCTTTGCATGCAATGGTTACAAGACAAGGTTTTACTTTCTCTCTCAAACCAAAGAAAGGCTAAATAACAAATCCATTTTTCTCTTTATAAATATTGAAGTAATGGTCTCTTTAAGGTCCACTCAATCCGCGAGGCTGCTGCAAACAATGTGAAGCGTCTTGCTGAGGAATTTGGTCCTGAATGGGCAATGCAACATATAGTTCCTCAGGTTTGTCTAGAATCAGTATTTACCTATCTTATTACAGTCAACCAATGCTCTTTTTTAATTAATCTGCATGCAGGTTCTTGAGATGATCAACAACCCTCACTATCTATACCGGATGACCATTTTGCGTGCGGTTTCTCTACTTGCACCAGTGATGGGCTCAGAGATCACATGCTCTAAGCTCTTACCTGTAGTAATGACTGCGGCTAAAGACAGGCAAGTAGTTCTCATTTGTAAACTAGTTATTCTTCAAACATCTTTTAAGTGCATAAGTAAACAACGTTTGTTTTCACAACTACAGAGTTCCAAACATCAAATTCAATGTGGCTAAAGTGCTTCAGTCCCTCATTCCAATTGTCGATCAATCGGTAAGTCTATATATCTAATCAGTCAGTACATCAAATATGGTTTGGTTTTAATTTCTGGTTTGGTGATGAAAAGGTTGTAGAGAAGACGATTCGTCCAGGGCTCGTGGAGCTAAGCGAGGATCCAGATGTTGATGTCAGGTTTTTTGCAAACCAAGCTCTTCAGTCTATTGATAACGTGATGATGTCCAGCTAAAAAAAAAAAAAATTTTAAATCCTTGTCTATCTCTCTCTCCCTGGTTTTCTATTTGATGCAATATTATGAACTCTCAAGACTTTGTAACGTAAGTAAGTGTGAACTATTGTGTTCTGTTTTTTTATTTCATGCAAACACCTTAAGTGACTCGGAATTTGTCTACTACTGTCTTGCAACTGTTGTGGGCTTTTTTTTTGTAAGTTTATCCTTTTAGTTATTGAACATTTTTCGCAGAACATGTATGTTTCCCTACAGTCCATTACAACTGTCCCTCTTCGTGACAGCTTTGTATGGTTGTTCAGTCCTCCAGTTAAAACTAACCGGACCAACATGTTCCCATACGTGTTTGTTGTAAAATCCAACTAATCGTTTTTTTTTTCTCAAAAATCCAACTAATCGTTATAACTGATAAATATTGTTATATATATCGATCGTATGAATGTACGAGCTAGGCCCTGGCAAGTAAATTTGTTCATTGTTCAAAAAAAGGAGACTCGATGCAATTGTGAGAACAGTCAATTCTGAACTTTTTTCGTTGAGTCTACCCACTCGACTTCTCTCTTACGCAATTTTCCCGGAAGTATCATATCGTTGATTAGTTTAAATACATCAAATAAACTACTTACATTACACTTATACCTTACCAAATATATTTCCTTAGAAGAGTATAATTTAGGTTTAGTTGTATAAGTAGTTTTGATTTTAAAGGTCGGAAAAAAACATATGCCTGTTTGAATTCCAGTTTTATTATATTTCTTTTTTTTTTTCACAGATAATTACAATCGAATTATACGAATTTTCTGAAAACCCTCCTGATAACAATTTCCTAAAACTCGCTAATTTAATTAATATCATGATTTCCCACTCCTCTGTGGAGTAGGATGAGTTAATTATTTTTCTGGCTATATATAAATACAACAAATCCTAAACTTCCTCCTTGTCTCTTCTTGTGTCCTTTTGCGTGTTGTTCTCGTCTACGAGTTACATTATCAAGTGTCTGTAACGAGACAAATACAATGCTGCGTTACTTTATTCCCCTACCTAAAACGAAAAAGGTAAACTTTCAAAATTCTCCCTTTATCCTTCGTTACTACTTACTATTAGTCGATTTCGTTTAGCGGTTACCTTGTCATCGAACGTTTCATTGTTAGTAGTATTAGATTTTGATTAGTGTCCGAGAAAATTAACAGTAGAGCCCTCTCTGGTTTTGAACAGATTGTTCTCGGGAATGTGTTCAAGTTTACGCAAACGGATAAGAAAAAGGGAACGAAAACTGAACTTAACATAAGCTTGAGCCGTAAACAAGTGGAGGATTCCATTGATAGAAGCTCCCATGGAGTTGAGGCTATTGTTAGAGAGGTAAAATCTTTTTGAAAGGGCATATGAACATCTATTTAGGGTTTCGTTTTTTCTTAGTCAAAGTTAGAGGTATTTAATTTTGTTATTCTTGTTTTTTTTTTCCCAGGATCTTGTTAGAATTAAAGCGTACATTATTCTTCTCCGATCTGTGATAGACCACATGAATAAGCCATGTAATCAAGAAATCAGCAATCGTTTCATTAAAGATCTCAAGATACGATGGAGCAGTGGTTTGACCTTGGCTTGCAAGTCATCAAATGGTCTAAGCCTTGCGAGTATATTTAAATCTAATGCACCATTCTTCCAATCTAAAGATATGTTGTTTGAGCTTCATATGATATTATTTATCTACGCTTTAAAGCTCAGGGAGAAAGCAATGGTGTTAGTCTCCAAAGGTTATCTTTCTTTCTCATACTAAGAATTTTTTTTAGGCATGAGCTTGTCGATGTTTTTTTCTCTATAACTGGGTGATAACTTAGTTTATGTTGATTAAAAGCAGATATCGTGGAATCTACAAAGGCTTATAGAGAAGCAGCTGGTGTTTTTGACTATGTATGTAATAAGATTGATCATCGTGATTGGTCATATATTGAGAAGTTCCCGGAGTTAACATCTCCCGTTTGCTCCTCTTTGACGCTCATTTGTTTAGCTGAAGGACAGGTCAGTGTTTTGTCATTTTGTTTCCACTAGATTGTGACTAAAGGCTATAACCAACATTTTCAGTTTTGGCTATATAACCAAGTATTATTGCGATTGTTACATGAACAAATTAGCACTTGTTTTCTCAAAAAAAAAAACAAATTAGCACTTGTTTTTGATAAGTACCTTTAGGTTTATTAGGGATTTATCCTTTAAATAATCAGCTGAACATGTTCAAAACAGGCTGCGACGGCAAATAAGGCCGAAGAGAAGGGGACAAGTGCAAGTCTAGTGGCAAAGCTTCATTACGGTGTTACACAATTTGTTGCTGAAGCCAATGCTTCTCTCTTATCCAAAACTAACACCCAAGTTAAATATCTCTCATCCCGTTTTTTGGTAAGTTCTTATTTGTCGCATAATCTCACAAAATCTTGAAGAGCTTGAGTAGGTTCTTGAATTAAAGTTTCTCGTGATTTTCATAAAACCAGGATTATGTGAGAACATTGGGAGCTTTGCACGAGCTAAAGAGTGGAAAACACTTAGCTGAAAGCTTGGAATCAGAAGGGGAATTAGGAGAAGCCATCGGAGTCTTGCGCCGTACGTTGGCCAGAGCAAAAATGACGACTCAGTTCCGGGATGACACGTGGAAATCGATTTTCAAGAAGGAGAGAGAGCAGGTGACTACAATGATGAATAAGTACGAGTGTTTAAACAAAACCATGATGCTTCAGCGTATCCCTGTAGAAGCTGACTTACCTACTCTTCAAGGTGATAAGATTGTAAAGCTAATCCCTTACGTTGACGGTTGACCAAATAGATTAAAGAATTTAACTTTTGAGAGCTTGTAAGAAACCAAGCTAAATCCCTTACGTTTATACGGTTTATTTTCTTTTGGCGCCTGTTTTCTTATTCAAATAGTAAAGAAATAATTTTCTGACCAAGTGTGCATTGAGATTTTTTTTTATGAAAATAAATTACTCATTCACAATAATTAATGCATGAATTTTAAATAAGAATTCAGAAAATGAAATGGTTTATTCTTTTGATTTTTATTTCACTTAGATATGGTTGAAGAAATCTAAAGTAAGAATAATTGAATTAGAGTTTCAAATTATAATATTAGTACACTAATTAGTTTTATAATTAATCCACTTCCAAGTTAAATAAATTGAAAATTATATAATTTTTTAAAGTACTATATAAATATTAAATATTTTCATAGATAAATAATGATATTTTCCATTTTAAAAATGATGTTTCATAATATATATTTGTTTTGATTTATATTAGATTTTCAATTTACAATGATTTTTTAAAAATTAGTGTTTTAGTAACTATGTTTGGAGATTATTTTTAGGTTTTATTGAATTTTTTATAACAAATTATTTTTGGGAATTTTTCTCATGCTGTTTGAAAATATTTTTATAAATTAATAAAGTGTTACGTTTTTAACAGAGTTTTACTTGAGTTTCATACCAAATAATTTATTTTGAATAAGTTAGAGTGAACCAAACCTTAATTTAACCATAATAACTTAAATGTAGTGTAACCATTAATAATATGGAAACTAAGATAAACAAAACCATATACAAATATTTTTTGAAATTTGTATTTCTTTTCGAAGACTTAAACGAAAAGAAATAATTCAGTCTTTTTAATCTTTTCAGTATTGATTGTATTGGCATTGACTTTTTATTTATTTGGGCCATTGCAATTCGTATTATTTGAAGCTGTTGGAGATTAAATTGTTTGTCATAGTTCAAAGTTACTGATTTACGTTTTTATAGCTTGAATTCTCGTCTTTGTAACTTTTGAAAAGATATAGTTTAGTTTTATTTATTATAAAAGCTGAAATAGAAAATCGAAAGTCGAAACAGTAAAAATACATATTATGCTCAAATAATATTTAAAAAAAAAAATTTGGTCATTTGCTTGTAATAAAGCATGCAACATAACATGTAGAGATGTTAAAATAGGATTCTGTTCGCTGGTTTTTAATGGGTTTCTCAAAAAAATAAATGCCCGTTTAAAACCATAAAGATTAATAGATTTTTAAATGGATAGTTTTGTTAAGATCCATCTAATAAACGGATTCAACTTAAAATTAGTAGGGATTAACTCATTTAACTTAATATACTAGATTATGATCCGCGCAACCGCGCAGATATTTCATTTCATTTATATATATTTATAGATATTTATTTAACATCATTAGTGATATATGTTGATGTGAATTATATATTTAAATATTTATATAATTATTTTAAATACAATAATTTTATAGTTTACATGTCGTAATTAATTAATTGTTTCAAACCGTCACATATATTTATTCTTAAATGATTCAAAATATACATGGAACAAAATATTTTAAAATTAATTTGTATTTAATTTATGTTAAACTCTTACCTCCACTTCAAAGTTTGGATTAATTTTTTTACACCTTGTACCACCTATTTAATAGCAAAAACAGAAGATGCCGTCTGCTGTACTTTTTTTATTTTGGTTAAGATGTTTTCGTACTACTTCCATGATAAAAGATGTAATCAAAGGGTACAACACGTAGAATATTTCACACAAGGCACCAATAAGAACCATAATAAAAAAAAAATTGTTTCCATCTAATAACGATCTGTTTACTTTTAATACAGTCCAAAGTTGTCGGCAAAACATGAAATAGTTTCCAAACATTTTAAAATTATAAAGAATTTGTTGTTTATTTGTAGGTCTGTTCGGCTCAATTTTATGGCCATTAACCCAAGTTGCGTGCAAATGTTAAGAACACTCAACGTTGAGATAATGAGCTTTCCTAACAATAAATTCCAAAATTAAGTTTTTTCAGAAGTAATTAACTGAACAAATATACTCCATTCGTAGTTGTTGAATATTATATTACTCCAATCGTTTAAAAAAAAATCATTTTTTCAATAAAATTTGTTTTATTATGGGTTGTAACAGATGATCGGTACATCTTTTGGCACTAGTCAGAAAAGATTCCAAATTTAGATTAGACATTGTGGTAACCAATTTATTTTGTAGCACTAATTGTACTTTTCTTGAAGTTGATCGGATCAATCGATAGAGTGTATAAAAAATCAAAATTATATATTTTTATATTAAATGCGGTATTTAATTATAAATTTGTAAACTTAAAAGAAACTGTATTTATTGAAACTTATTGGCTATAAATTATCTTAGTTAAATACAAAAAAAATAATTAATAATCAAAATTATATATTAATATATATATATATATGAAGACTCTAAAACGTACATATTTTGAAATGGAAGGATTATATTTTAATTCTATGTGAAAATATGCACTAGGACTAGAAAATACTTTATTTGTTTCTAAGAGATACATATTTTAAATTAAAATTTCACTCGACGGTAATTTTATTTTTATGTAAATTTTATTAGTTGAATGATAAATTACAAATTTCAACAAATAAACTTATTAAAAATTATTAATTAAAATTTATGAAAATAGATAAACCCATAAAACAATATATTTATTATTAATTTAAATATATTTTAATAATAAACTAAAAACATGCATCATTTAAAAATAGATAAATAGTAAATAAATATAGGAATAATTTTATTTTTTAAATTTGATATTATTTTCAAATTTGTTTTTAAATGATAATCATTTTCATAAACATATTAATTTTATTATGAAAAAATAAAATTAAATCTTTTAAATTATTTGTTAGTATCTAAAAATTATTTATAGAAGGTTATAAACCAAACTTCGTTCATGGAGAACTCAGATGTTCCCATTTCAACTGGTTTGGACTGTGGACTTCATCGTAGACAGTGGCGAATCTAGAAAATAATTAGAATGGAGGCAAATAAATTAACTAATTAATATATAAATATATTTATATTTAATATTACTAAATATTTATATATGTTTGAAAAGTAAAGTTAAACTAATGCAACTAAAGTAATTGTTTTGAAAAGAAATATAAGATGAATTCACAAACAAAAAAACATGAAACAAAAATAGTAGAATAAGTTGCTCATAAAAAAATATTGAAAGTTTGAATGACAAAAGAAAATATTATATGTGAAAAGAACAAAAAGAAACAAAAGGACTAAGGAAAAGTCAATGTGACTACGTGAGACAAAAAAATTGAATAGGTGGTCGAGAAAGAAAAAAAAAATCAAAAAAGGAAAGTCATTATATAATTAAAAGCACATTTAAGAGATGTGATGGAGAATCGAATGGGAGACCAGTGGGGGCAATATGAAGGATTTAACCAACTGAGCTGCAGAATCAGTTCAAATTACTATGTACATAAATTAATCTGTAAGTTTTGTGGGGGCAGCTGTCCCCTTCCTATACAGTGTAGATTCGCCCCTGATCGTAGATAGAAGAAAGAATTTTTGAAAGACTGATTTATTACTTTACTCATAAAAGACTATATCGCATTGTCAAACTTGGTTTGATAGATCATAATATCATTTTAGAGCAGCTTAAAACAAGATTAGCACAAACTTTAAATAATGTTCACATCAGCAATTATGTTTATACGTGAATGTGACAAACCTAGAATGAACTAACATTATATAGTTACTAATTAGGTCTACTCGAATATTCCATATGGATTTAACATTAGTATATTTCGAGAAGTAGACCAAGAAAAGCATTGGTTGCTTTTTTCATGTTTTGATATCTGTCCTAAAGTTAGTCTCAAGAGCTGTTTAGGCTTTTAGTGACTGCGAAAGGTCGCATAAAAACCTGCTTTGATTAGCTTAACCCATCCCTGACCTATTAATTAATAATCATATCCCTTCTTAAGGAAACCCTAATCAGAATCCTGTACTTTTTGATCTATCATCAAAATGCTGCATTTATTAATGTATACACATATTTATAGAATCATAGATATTGTTAAAATATTAAGATTTGAAAGCATTCCAAACCGTCATATCGAAAACGTCAATAACTCTTCTCTATGTTCAGGCTCCCCATGATTTTCCTATTAAAATTCAACATCACATTTTCATCTAATTTTCCAACCAATCCACGTCATTTAATTTTATCTTAATATATTAATTGTACCATTCAACTGTAACATTTTTATTTAACATTTTTTTTCTAATCAGTTTTACAAATGAAATGATCTGTTTTTGTCCCAAAAAGTGAAAAGATCTGTCAACTTTTAAACATTCCAGCAAACTGATGAAATAATAAATAATATTGACATATAGCCATATATTTGATCTTCGATGCTAAGACTTTGAATGAATCACATGATAAATGTAGTCCTTTTGTGAAGCAGATTGGATTACATTTTTTTGTTATGCATCTTAAAATATACAGAACAAAAATATATATCAAATTAATAAGTGAACTTCATGCATCTATGTTAATGTAAAACTATATGATCTGCATATAAGAAGAAAAGGACTGAATAACTGATATGCATCTAATTTGTAAAGTTATTGATCTGTATTATTTCTTTCAGATCTATTTTTTATTTTTATCTGTATTTTTCCCATCTGCACCACATTCAAAACCTTAGCAACCATTCCATATTTCTAACCATAATAGTGGCTTTCAAAATTTTGAAGTGTAAGGTGTATAAATTCATTTTACGATTTATCTTTGATTTTGATTCGAATTAAGGTTTGCGTAGTTACAAAATCTGTATTACTATAATGCTATAATAAAAGGCAACAAATAAAGAATGGTACACTCAACGAAAAAGGAGCCAACCTGCACATTTGTATATAGGGTTAATAATCAAGCAATAAGAGAATAGTCTTAACTGGAAAGTTATAGTTATATTATATATACAGGAAAATTTAGATTATGCTCTTCAGATTCCGGCATATTCTTCCCATGAATGAACCCATATAATGTCTTCCGACTTCCAAGTTCCTGGTCTTTTTGTATAGAATACAAATATTTTAGATTTTCTTATTTTCTCCAAAGATATGGTATGTTATAACTATATTATTAGTATATATAAACGTGGCCGACAATATATAATTTGGGCAAAGAAATATTATATTTGTGATGGCTAAAGTTCTATAAATACGTCAATATCAGTTCTCTCGCTTCTGTATGCATGACTTTGTGGAGAATATTTTTTTTTCTTTTTTTTGTGGAGAATTAAAAAGATTAAAAACGAAATGGAAGAAGACGTTTTATATATTAGTAGTTTTCAGGTACCGGTTTTAATGGATTCCATCGTAAATGTGTAGACTAGTCCAAAACGACGTGGTCAACAGCTGTAAATTCAATTGTTGGATACATCTTTGGTTTATATAATCTCTCTCTTTTCACCAAAAATATCATTTAATTTTTTTTTCTTGTTAAAAAAATATCATCTAAAATTGTAAAACATTTTAATATTTAGCTTAAGTTTAATATTAATTATAAAATATATCGATCTTGTAAATAATTTTATTTATCTTAATATTATTGGTTAATTTAAATAATCAATAAAAATATAATGTACTATACGTATTTTTAAATTTTTTTGTAAAGTGTCAGAATGGCATTTTTTGCAAAAAGTAGTAACAATATATAAAAAGTTCAATCAAAGTTACAGAAGCAGACACTATCACGACTTGCACAACAGCATTCTCGCCACTGCGCCCCCGCGGTTACAGAATGGCTGCGATACCTATTTGTGGAGGCATGGGGATGATGATTTCAGAGCGGTCTTCTCCTCAAGTAGAACCTGGGATCAACTAAGAATCAAGAGAAGCAAAGTAGAGTGGAGCAGAGTTGTGTGGTTTACACAGGAGGTCCCGCGTTTCTCTTTCATCACCTGGCTGGCTATTAAAAACAGGTTAGCTACTGGAGCTCGAATGAAACAATGGGGCATGATTCAAGGCTGTATGCTATGTGGGGAAAGAGATGAGACTCGAGACCATCTATTTTTCGCCTGTCCATATTCTTACACGGTCTGGGAGAGGCTTGCGAGGCAGTTGATGGGAAACTCCATAAACCCGGATTGGCAATGGACCGTAAGAAGACTGCAGCAACTGAAAGATGCAGAGATGGATACTGTCCTTGCAAAGATGCTGTTCCAAACCACAGTTTATCACCTCTGGAGAGAGAGGAATGCTCGACGTCACAACCAAAATTGGGCTTCAACTGATACCACTCGGAAGAAGATTGACAGGGCGATTAGGAATCGTATTTATTCCCTCAGGTACAGAGCCAACCACAAGCTTACCGGCCTAATGCAACGATGGTTTGAAGTCACAAGTTAGGATTATTCTTTATAGAGTTTTTTTCATTTGCATAGAGGGTTTTTTATTTCAGTGTAAATAACATTTTTTGATAGATCAATAAATTTGAAATTTCATCAAAAAAAAAAGTTCAATCAAAGTTACATTTATCCTATGTAATATAATAGTATAATAGTATACAGAGTGTTGCTCCAAACATCTATATTAAACTCTTCCAATTCAACGCCCTATATCCTTTTATCAAATAATTCTCAAAATGACAATTTACAAAAATTATGACATTTTTGCATCTTTAGTCTTTGTACGAGTGGAAGATGACATTGCTGGTGAGCTACACCGAACAATTCCTTTGTTAGAGCATCTTGACCTTTCTTCCGAAATCTCCCGACCAAAATTTGAATGGCTCGGCCACTCTGACGGTAACGGGCTGACCATAGGCCCGTAAATCCCGGTGGTTATCTCACGTGATGTGACTGCGTTAGCCTTAGGGTGGCTAGTCTGTGGGACCCAAATTCCACCGACGACCACGAAATGTTGAGTTTGAGAGTCTCTGTTGTTAGGTATTGTTTGGCTAGGTTGTCTTGTATGCAGTCTGTATTTCTATTTGTTATCCAAGGAAAAAATAAAAGAAAAAAAATTAGTGAAAAAATGTACGCAAACTTTTTGAAGAAAATAAATTCAACTACTTGCTTAGAAAAAAGGATATACAAACCGACAACTTTAACTGTAGTATTCAAAATCCACGTGCGCAGTTGTCTTAATTTGGCATAGAGACATATTAAAATTTTCTTCCAATTATGGAAAATCTATTTTTAATTTTACTTTTACTAACCTGTAAATGACTCTTGACTTCATCATTTGTTAAGCCGTCAACCTTCATTAACTCTCTAATCTGTTTCGGCGTAGCTACTGCAAAATCTCATTACGGTACGAATTAATTGAATTTCATGAACCCTAATCAGAATATGGATGTTAAAAATGTCGAATGAAATCAAGAAACGCACCATGAGGACCACCAAGCTGTTTAAGAGTTTTCAAGAAGCGTCTGTGCAACTCATTCGACCAACAACGCCTCTGCTTTCTTTGCCCTCTCCCACTGCTACCACCGCTGCCACCGCTTCCACCTCTCTCAGCCTCCGTCTTTTTTCGACCGCTTCCGCCGCTAGTAGTCGCAAGAGATATGACGTAGTCATTTTTTTCGTTGCTCGTTTCATAGCATGGCGGCTGATGAGACCATGCTCCATTGTTATTTTCTTTGATCGGTTCTGCCACTGTTTGTGTCTCTTGTTGTGAGCGTTCCTGAAAACGCAAGACAAATATAAGCTTGAGACTATATTTTTTTATCTTTAGCATTTTTAAGCTGTGAACCTAAAAGCCAAACGAAGAACTCCATATCTGCGTTTTGCGTTTACTTTGTTATTTTCCAAACTTATTTTATAATGAACAATATCTTACATTACAAAAAAAGATTGACTCATATTAACATGAACGCCTGAATTGCAATTGAAAGTTGAAACAATAGAGGCCATAGTCTCTCCATTTTTATACATATTTAATTGTTTATCCTCAAAACAAATTAAAATGAAATTTCACGATTGTTTCAAACGCAAATATGTTGATAAAAAAACATATTATGTTGAGATTTCTAAAATGATCTATCTTAAATTTTATATATCAAACTTCTATTTGTAAACAAACAAAATATATCAAGATGCAAAGCCCTTTATTAGTATCTTTTTTTAAAAAAAGAACTCAACTTTGTCCCTTTATTAATATCTTACCGATTTATTAATGGGAACTGCCTCAGGTTGGTTCCAAAGCTGAACAGACTTGAGCCATTCAGATTTCATGTTCTTGTCATCGAAATCTATGTCTGTGTCATGAGATTCGTGTTCAACATCATCATCTTCATTAACCTCTTCTTCTTCCTCTTCCTCATCTGTGGAGGTTGAAGATTGTTTGATAGGTAGGAATAGATCCAAGACGGGTCCACATTCTCCGGTGGTCTGCTCCGAGCACTCTGGTTGTCCGTACAAGGTATCCGTCGTAGTCCCTGATATCTCCTTTTTATATGCCTCGATCGCTAAAGTCCCAAAATGAATAAAAAAATTTGAATCTTTAGATCTAAAATCAATCCACATATTTACAGACAACTCCTCTTAATATCTAATACACACTTATAATGAAAGTAGATATCAATATTCATAATCGGAATTTTCTGTTAGAATTATACCTTGAGTGACAAGCTCTAAGCAAAGAGGAAGCTCGCGTTGAAAGACATTGATCTTGCGGCGTTCTTCTTCAAGAGCTTCGATGTACTCACAGCATTTTTCACGTTTCATATTGCTTAAGCACTTAATCATGGTGATTTACAGATTAATCCACCTTTTGCTAGCTGTGCAGTACTATTTAAACAAGAGGTTGGGGTTGTGTCTCTTTATAAAGAGAACAAATATATGGCTCTATAGGGTTTCTCAAGGATCATTATCTTGAAAGAGAAGTCGAGTCGTCGCATTGCAAGTCGAATCTTAGCTTTTGTTTATAAAATATGTATATGCCTTGATCCCCCAATTTAATAGTATAATATACAATTCACAAATTATAATATGAAGGATTTGTCTTGTAGTAGTGTGGATATGGAGTAGTGAATATTCGCCGTTATGATTCCAAGTTTTGTTTTTGTAGAATTGTTTAAAAATCACTTGGGTATATCCAAGCAAGTGTGTATTCTTTTTTTTTAAAGTGTGTATTCTTATATATAGTAAAATGTCTTTCTAGCTATATATGTGGATATTAGGTGATTGGTTTGTTATGTTAGAAACTTCATATATATATTGTGCTAGCGGATTTTAACTGTAACCACTGAATTTTAAGATGGTGTTAGACTATTTGATTTGATATAAATATGTTTTTATATAATTGATGTGTGTTTCAGTAGTGATTTTTTGTTTGATATAAACCGAATAAATGTTTTTTTCAAAATAAACCGAATAAATGTTACTTGATATTTATTTTATAATGTATATATTCTCGTATATTATTTTCGCATACAAGCTCGAATCTTTCTAGTTTGATGTTTTAGCTAGGTATTATGTCTTTCTAAGTTGAAATGCAAATCCTAAATCAGCCGGCGACCCTCACCCAAGTAACATGCATGAGCTACTTTGTTTTTTCATAAGCACTAATACAAAGTAGCTCATGCACGTAATATCACTCATACAAAATCTATATAAGACGTTGAAAATATATTTTGTAATATCCCAGAATGAAAAGCCAAATGTCTCTTCGTAGATGGCCGAAACATGGCAGAAGAAAAAGCCGAGATGATAAACGGGAAAACGGCTTATTCATGCCCGAACTATGAGTTTTTGGGAAAAACATACCTACACTTTTTTTTTGTGCGAATACATATCCAAAATATATAAAATTTGAATTACATACCCGAACTTATAAAATCCACGCTAATTCATACATCGACATTAACACTGTTTAATTATAGTTAATGGTGCTGACTGTAATGATTATGTGGTTGATTAGTTAGCTTTACATACAAACGGGTCGTATAAAAGAACATTAATATAATGGGTTAAATTTTAAATTTTATAGGCCGAATATGATAACTATTTTGGGTAAAATATTAAATTGTTCGGGCCATTGTTATACGACATCGTTTTGAAAACTAATATTCATTTTCCTCTTGTGATAAAGATCAGTTTTAAAAACGACGCCATTTTACAATGGCCCAAACAATTTAATATTTTACCCATAGTAATTATCATATTCGATCCATAAGATTTAAAATTTAGTCCATTATAATATGTTCTTTTATACGTTATATTTGTATGTGAAGCTGACTAATCATCCACATAATCATCCTAATCAGTGTCATTAACTACAATTAAACAGTGTTAATATTGATGTATGAATTAGCGTGGACTTTATAAGTTCGGGTATGTAATTCAAAGTTTATATAGTTCGGGCATGTATTCGTACAAGAAAAAAGTATATGTATGTTTTTCCCAAAAATTCATAGTTCGGGTATGAATAAGCTGTTTTCCCGATGATAAACCTCAGTGTTTATATAAGAGAAAAAAATTAAAATGTCAATAAGACCTTGACACTTTTTTTTTTTTGCTAACTGGACCTTGACACTTTGTTGAATTCGTTGTAACCTGTCAATAAAGATAATATGCTTTCTTGCTTTCGTATAACGTTGTACAATAGGTTTATATACATAATAATATGACGGTTTAACCGTTTAACCCTAAAAGGCCTAAGGTACATATGTCATAGCCCAATACCCCCCCTCAAGTTGGAGCATGAAGATTAAGAATGCTCAACTTGGACACTAGACGTCGGAATTGTTGACGACCAAGAGCCTTTGTGAGTAAGTCAGCCAATTGATCATGTGTACTAACATGAATTGTCGAGATAGTCCCATCCAGAACAGCATCACGTACAGCATGACAATCTTTCTCAATGTGTTTAGTCCGTTCATGGAACACAGGATTTGCAGCAATGTAGATCGCAGCTTGACTGTCGCAAAACAAATGAATCGACTGTTTCTGAAGAAAACCAAGCTCCTCAAGTAGTTGTCAAAGAGAGAGAATCTCATCTAGGGCATTTCGCATCGAGCGATATTCAGCTTCGGCTGAAGAACGTGCCACTGTGTCTTGTTTCTTGGTTTTCCATGATATCGGAGTACCGCCAAGTAGAGACACATAGGCGCTTAAAGACCTTCGCGAGGTTGGGCAATCACCCCAGTCAGAGTCGCAGTAAACGGTGAGCGTGAGATCGGTGTCAGATCGGAACATGATACCTTGACCAGCCGTTTCCTTTAAGAAACGAACAATGCGTAGTGCTGCTTCCCAATGAGCTTCACGGGGAGCTTGCATGAACTGTGAGAGGAGATGCACAGAGTAGGAAAGGTCCGGTCTGGTGATTAGAAGATATATAAGGCGCCCAAGGAGACGACGGTAACGAGATGGGTTTGTCAGGAAGGGGCTTGTGTCTTTGGCCAAGTTATGATTTTGCTCCATCGGGAAACTGACAGGTTTGGAGCCAAGCATACCTGTTTCTTGGATAATCTCAAGGGCATATTTTCGTTGTGATAAGAAGATGCCTTCATCACTTCTTGCAACCTCAAGTCCCAAAAAATATTTCAGTTTTCCTAGATCCTTCATATGAAACCAAGTACCCAGATATTCCTTGAAGGTAGATAACGCAGCCGTGTTATTACCGCAAATCAGCAAGTCATCAAAATAAACAAGCACTCGCATTTCCACTACGTCACGAGTGTAGGTGAAGAGTGAGTAGTCAGAATAAGACTGAAGGAAACCGTATTCTTTTAAGGATGTGGAGAGTTTTTCGAACCAGCATCGCGGAGCCTGCTTGAGACCGTAAAGTGATTTGTGCAAGCGACACACCTTATTTGGTTCAGAATGTCGAAATCCCAATGGAAGCTTCATGTAAACTTCTTCTTTAAGGTCACCATGTAAGAAGGCATTGTGAACATCCATTTGATGCACTTCCCACTTCTTGACTGCAATAATCTTGAGAAGACCACGAAGTGTAGTCATTTTAACAACGGGAGCGAAAGTTTCACTGTAATCTTCACCTTCTACTTGATGGTTCCCGCGAACTACCAGACGAGCTTTAGGACGCTCAATGGTGCCGTCGGCTCTGTATTTGTACTTGTAAAGCCAATGATTGTCAAGAGCCTCCTTACCTGCAGGAAGATCGACCACACTAAAAGTTCCGTTGGCTTCAAAAGCCTCAATTTCGCTGCCCATAGCATCTCGCCAAATCTTATCTTTCATTGCTTCTTTAAAACTTTTTTTAGGTACGGCCTCAGCAAGTACTGCAGCAAGGAAAGCCTGATGACCTGGTGAAAACACAGCATCTGATACGTAATTCTCAAGTAGGTAGGGAGTGTTACCTGAGACCGGAGACGAGGACGCAGGACTGGAGTCAGGCGAAACAGGAGGTGGAAGTGTATTATCAATGCAGCGGATGTTGTAGAGTAAGTAGTCAGCAAGTGGCTTTGGGGCTTGCTTCGCCCTGTGACCCCGTCCTAGAGGAACAAATGTAGATGCACCATCAGGCGCTGTTTCGGTAGTAGTAATCGCTAATGGATTAGTGGCGCCATCACTGACCGCTTCTTCATGATCAGTTTGATCGGGAATAACCTCTGCTTCATCAGTGTGATCATTATTCGCAACTTCTGTGGTAACAGGTTGTTCTTGAGTAGAGTCGGGGACAACGTTAGGTGCTGGAGTGTCGTCATCAACGAGCACCACCGAGCTCCCCCTGTCTGCCATGGTGGGAGAGAAACACCAGTCATCGTCAGCCAAAGATGTCGGAGGGGACGGAACAGAGTCTGTACTGCTGGCGTGTGTTGGGAAAGGAAAGGTGTCTTCTCGAAAAATCACATCGCGAGATACCAAGATTTCTTCACTGTCCAAATCATAGACTCTCCAACCTTTCTTTCCAAAAGGGTATCCCAAGAACACACAGTTGCGGCTACGAGGACCAAATTTGTCTTTGTCACGAGCTCTGAGATGGGTGTAGCAGGCAGACCCAAACACTCGTAGATGATCATAACTCGGTTTCTTACCAAAGAGAACTTCGTGTGGAGTAAGTCCTTTCAATACAGGAGTTGGCGTGAGGTTAATGAGATGAGCTGCTGTGAGTATAGCCTCGCCCCGAAATTTGGTAGGTAAGCTTGCTTGGAAAAGTAATGATCTAGCAACGTTAAGGATGTGTCGATGCTTGCGTTCCACGCGACCATTCTGTTGGGGCGTACCGACACACGATGTCTGATGCAAAATACCTTCTTGTTGGAAAAATGAACTCAAGCAAGTGAATTCTGTGCCGTTGTCGCTTCGTACGGCTTTAACACTTAACCCAAACTGGTTTTTAGAGTTCACAGACATCCATGTATCGAGTTCAGTTCCACTAGTCCCGGGCTTGGTAAGCGAACCATCAATATACCCGATTTTCTTCTTTGCACGAAGTGCATTCAGCATCTCCGCAGACCATTCATTGTAGTTGTCTCCGGTTAGAGACACATAGGTGATCATTGCTCCTGGGTTATCAGACGGGAACAATGAAAACGGTGTAACAGCGATGGAATCACCAACGCGGTCCGTAGATACGACTTCCTTACTCATGTTGGCAAGTTAGGAATCGAAAAAAAAAAAACAGAAGAAAGCTCGAGCAGAAAAAAAGCTCTAACTTTAAGAGAAAGGAAACGAGAAAAAGAAAATTCAGAGGGAAAACAAAATTAGGGTTTCAGAGTTGAGCTCTGAAAGGCTCTGATACCATGTCAATAAAGATAATATGCTTTCTTGCTTTCGTATAACGTTGTACAATAGGTTTATATACATAACAATATGACGGTTTAACCGTTTAACCCTAAAAGGCCTAAGGTACATATGTCATAGCCCATTATAACCTTATCCATAAATACAAATACTTTAGTGTTTGTGTGTATATCCAGATAAACTGCGACTCTGTGATGTGAGTCCAGACTCCAGAGTGCCTGTACCTTGTGGTTTGACCGCTAACTTTTCATCTATTACCAAGTAAACCAAATATGCGAATGTTTCTTCCAGTATAATGGCGAGCCAATACCTTTCCAATTAAGAAATATAATAATGTGGTAAACAGAAATATATATATTCTAGGCTGTTGTCCATCTTATTTTCAAATTTATATGAAGTTAAATGTGATCCTAAAATCAAGGGCTCAACTAGCTGTCTCGAAGAAATGGTCGTCTCTGGAAACGATTATTTGTGTTTCATGAACTTATCTGTTTTGATTAGACTGAAATGTCTGCCCAATTAATAAATTAGCTGGCAAATACAGTCCAGATATCTGTATTATGAGCACTGGATTATAGTTTCTCCCTTCGGAGTCACAAAAAGCCATATTGATCGTAAGACCCTAATCGGCCGCAAGCAAACCACATGACACCATGATGTAATTGTGAAACCCATAAGGCCCAGTTTCTATGGGCCTTAACTTAGCTTTATTTATTTGAAAAGACATCAATTTTCCTTCCACATTTCTCCAATAATTTTTTTTTGTGCAACATCATCAAATTCATTAAATACTTAAGTAGAAGAGTCCATACAATCACTCTGTGGAACAGAGAAGAAAGAGAGTAGACTTAGCAAGACCGTTAGCATCAACATTAGCTGTTTTCTGTGTAACGAAATCCTTTGCATCTTCCATCAACTGGTTTTTCAGGTCGCAAAGACTATGGTCCAGAGTCTTTGTGTTTCCAGGATTGCTTCATATGTTTTCTAGTTAATCACGTTCAGTTGGATGAAAATAAGTATATGATAAAAACGTTTAGAAAATGTTTACTTGTTAACGTTCCACGTCGGAGAGGACTTGTCATAAACAACAGAAGTCGTATCGAAGTAGATTTATCTTAACTGTCCCCATCGTTCTAGACTCCTCTGCCTCAGTGGCCTACGAGATCTTCAAGGACCACGACATGAGCGTCTCCTCTCATGGTGCCATTGGTATTGATGAGTGCCTTGTGTTTGGAGCTTCTGGCTTTATCAAAGCTTCCTATGGAGATTACTGGAAGTTCATTCAGAGCCGTGCTTCATGTTGTTTTAAAAAGGCTTTTGCCACAGGCCCCCAAAATATATAAATTTTTCAGGGCCCCTGATTTCTAGAAAAAAATTAGTAGCATAGTAGTAGTACTTAATTATTTTTTCATTTAACCCAAGTTCAATATCATAAATTGCGTGTAGATGTTTTCCAAATTAAAAAAAAAATTATTGTCACTTCTCCAAATTTGAGAAAGAAAATATTGTCCGACATATGTCAAATTCCTAATTTAAAAAGGAAAATATATGACTAGTTTAAAGATTCCTAAATATTGTATACACAAACACAATCTCATATCAATCTGTTTTTTTCAAGCCAACACACGTTTTTGTCTTTGTTCTATTTACCCAACTCTCTCTTGCTATTTCATCATCACCAGATCTTCAAATTTGTAGTAAGGTATTTATTATCTTTGTAGAATTCTAATATAGCTTTGTTTGTCAGCTTTTTGAAGTGATGATTCTAATTATTATTTATTAATTTCAGAAATTATGCCTCCAAAGAGAATATGTCTTAGTTTTTTTTCAAGTTATTGTGTTAGTTTTTAATATGTTTTAAACTATATATTACACTTTTGGCAAAAAAAAAAAAATATTTTAAGAGGCCCTATTTTTATATTAGCCTCAAGCCTCATCAAACCTTCGCACGGCACTGAGTTCATTAAGAAGCTCATCACTACCAATATCCTCGGACCCCAGGCTCTTGAGCAGTCACGAGAAGTTCGTTCACTTGAGATAGAGAGATTCTACAGAGATCTGCTTGACAAGTCAATGAAGAAACATAGAGTTGAGATCGGTGAGGAAGCGTTGAGGCTTGTTAATAATATCCTCGGAAAGATGAGCATGGGAAGGATTTTTTCAGAGGAGAACAATGAGGAGGAAATCTCTGGATTTAGCGTCAAGTTAGCTGCCTTGACACACAAGATTTTTGTGGCGGTAACATTGCGCAAGCCATTTGAGAAGCTCGGAATCTCACTACCATTCAAAAATGAGGTAATGACTGTTTCATACAGATTTGAGGAGCTCCTGGAAAAGATTATTGTGAAATATGAAGAGAAAGTGGAAGAGCAAAGACAAGGTAGTGAGCTTATGGATACATTGTTGGCAGCCTATCGAGACAAAAAGGCAGAGTATAAGATCACTAGGAATCATATGAAGGCGCTATTAGCGGTAAATGTATATCCTTTAAATGCACGTAATAACATTTCATTGAAAATCCAGATTAGGCATAATGAATTCGTTTTTTTTTTTAGTTTAGTCTGGATTTTTTCAGATTTTAAATAGATTCTAAATTAGACTGAATTTTAGTATGGTTGATTTTTAAAAAAGAATTTAACTAAAACCTTTGATATCATAAATTCTGATTTGGAATTAGATTAGTAAAGTTAGGCTGATTTAATTATATAAGCACAACTCTAATCCAGAAGAACACACCACTATATAAGTAAGTATTTAAAATTGTAGGAGCTTTTCCTTGGAGCCGGTGACACCTCTACAAAAACAATACAGTGGACAATGGCTGAAATCATCAACAACCCTAAGATCCTTGAAAGAGTGAGACAAGAAATAGATTCCATAGTAGGAAGTACAAGATTGATCCAAGAAACTGATCTACCAAAACTCCCTTACTTGCAAGCGGTCATCAAAGAATCTCTAAGATTACACCCTCCGGCGCCTCTATTTCCAAGGGAATTTGAACAAGGGTGTAAGATAGGAGGGTTCTACATACCCGAGGGCACGTCTCTTATTATTAATGTTTATGCTGTGATGAGAGATCCTGATTCTTGGAAAGATCCTGATGAGTTTAAACCAGAGAGGTTTCTAGGGGAAGAAAAGGAGAGAAGAGAGAAGATATTGAACTTTCTCCCTTTTGGTGCTGGAAGGAGAGGATGTCCTGGATTAAATCTTGCTTATGTCTTAGTAGGAACTGCAATTGGAATGATGGTGCAATGTTTTGATTGGGAAATCGAAGGAGAGAAAGTCAACATGGAAGAGGCTTCTCGAAAAGCTTTCTTGTCTTTGGCTCATCCTCTTAACTGCACTCCTCTTCCACGTTTCCCATATCCTTTACCTTCCACTTTGTAGATTATCAATTTGTGCGTTCGAGTTTCACTACATATCTATCAAGTAATTTCTCTTGTTTTATCAATAATATTATCAACACACTGGCACATACCACTAGTCAACTGTTGACTAGTAGATCGATATACTTTCAGTTAGTTTGGTATAAAAGTGAAGTTATGTTTTGTAACTTTTTTTTTTCGTGCAAGAAAAGTTATAGCTTGTAAGTTGTAACTTACTATTGTTCTTTATTAAAAAGAATATTATTTTCATTATAAAAAGACACAAGAAGCATACTGAATTTAATTAGTATAGTTACAAATAACTCCGCTAGGCTCCAATGCCTTAGCTTCCGGCGCAGGCTTCACGTCCTTGGACGGAGGAACCGGAGTTCCGGTGAGCTCACTCGGCAAATCACCAGCAAGACCCTTGAGGTAAAAAGTGTAGAACAGTTTTGTCGGATACACAAGCTGTTGAAGCTTTACCTGTCCGTAAGCACCTTCGAATATTCCAGTGCCACCAGTGATGGCGAGGAACGAGTCTTCATACGTCAGATACTGTCCTTGTACGGACAAGTGACCGTAGTCGCCAAAGTAGAAGCTGTAAGTGGCTTCGAACCGGTCACCTTTCTTCTCCGGGACGTGTTCGATGACGACGCAGAGTCCCGCGGTGATTCCCACGCGCTTCTTGAGGTCGCCGGTGTAGAGTTTGTTGGTGAATGGGACGAGATCTCCCAGAGCGAACGTTAGGCCCATGGCGTTTTTCAGGATCTTTGGGCTGTGTCGGTCTAGTTCGTTGAGCTCGTACACGCTCAGTTCTTGAATTCTACCTGAATTTTCAAGAACAGAGAAAATAAATAATTAAAACTTAATTTGTGAAAAACTGAGATCATGCTTAAAAATATATGAAATGTCCTTAAGACAAAAAAAAAGGATCAACGAACTGACTTGGTCTGGAGTTTTCGATATTTCCGTTCTGGGAGAGAGCTCGAGACAGAGTGAGGTTCTTGGGAGTGGAAGTTGAACGAGAGGAGAAACCTGGACCGTTGGATAAGATCCCAAGATTCTTGAAGTGTTTAGAGAAACCGAGAAGAGAGGTACGATGAGATTGGTGGTTACACGAGAGATTGTTGAGAGTTGTCATGGAGATGGATTGGAGAGACATCGCATAAGAGTCCATTTAATCAAAGAGACTTTAAGACTTTGTGATTCGGGTTCAAGGCTTGTTTATGTGTGAGTGAGTTGAGTTCTAAGAATGTCACTGTGCGTGTATATATATACATGTTTCGATGAACAAGGGTGGTTTTGTTGATGAAGCCTCACGTGCGTAAATTCTCCAAGTGAGTCTCTTTAACCAAACATGATATTGAGGAAATTGGATTTGGTTTCTATGGTCGGCACGTGGAAAATGGTTGGTTCAAGTTTTTTGAACTTGGACGACTTATGGTCGGTCCCTGAACTACATAAAGAAAACACACAAAAACGTGCCATCTGTAAGGCTTTGATATAAAAGAAAATAAAATAAGACATTTGATTTAAATGCTTTTAGAGAAGTAGCTCAACTGTTTATCATAAATAGTTTAGGTTTGGACGGATAATGGAACAAATGGATTGGGCTGTTCAGTGCAGAACAAAAAAGATTGGACGAATTTTACAGTAACAAAACAAAATAAATGAATGGAACTTGTGATACATCATCATACACGTATAATAATAAAAGACTTATTCTTGGGTTCACCCCCTAGGGTGAACCTAAAGGTTCACCAACCAATAGGATTCAAGTATTTCTTATTTAATATATTTTTAAAAAAGAAACAAAATCTTATTAAATTATATTATGTTTTTAAAATAAATACTTAAAAATAAACAAAAATAGTAATAACTGAAAAAAAAGATTTTTTAAATTTTTAAAACTATGGTTCATCCAACGGTTTAGTGTTTACCCAAGGGTTTAGGGTTTCCCAAGGGTTTAGGGTTTAGTATTTAGAGTTTAGGGTTTAGTATTTTGGGTTTAGAGTTTTTATTAAAAAAAATTTTTGCAACTACAACTATTTTTATTTATTTTTAGCTATTTATTTGAAAACATAATATAATTTAACAATATTTTATTTACTTTTTAAAAAGATATTAAATATAAAATACTTGAATCCTATTGGTTGGTGAATTTAAAGGTTCACCTTAGGGGGTGAACCCAAGAATAACGTTGACTAGTACTATCTTATTGATACTAGAATTTAAGTAAATGAGAATTTCATATTTTTAAAAGGATTGCATTTGAACCCTGATACTTCGGGTCAAATATTGCTCGTGAAACACGAAATCAGGGTTCAAATGCAATCTTTTTTCTCCGTTTGTGGAACATATGGTTCAGCCCCTCCGCACATGTGGAACATATGGTTCAGCCCCTCCGCACATGTGGAACATATGGTTCAGCCCCTCCGCAACATACTTATTCCTCTTTCAAAAAGAATGAAAGTGTATAACCTCTTTTTTTACATGTATAAAAAAAACTACTATTCAACTGTATTGTTATAAAGTGGATTTATTATGGTAAATGAATAATTTACAGAGGAAAATAGTAATATAACTGAAAAATATACAGAGGAATAGTTGTTTTCAAAATACAGAGGAATAGTTTGAGAATGTTATTCTCTTTTTTTTTTAAGAATAAAAGTGTCTTCACCTCTTTGCTGAGAACTTTTGCATTTGTTAAATAACTCTTCTTAATAATGTGATCAAACCCGAAGCTATTAGCACTCCTTTTGGCAACTTGACGTTGGTGTTTGAGAATGTTACAATGAGTCAATGACACTGATGTATCAAACTTCCTTAACCCCATTGTTCTTGGTTGTATGATTTAGAAGATGAAAAACTAATATAAGAAAGTCTTGAATGGTTAATTTAACCGAAGCTACATTTTCCGTCGCAGAGAAATGAATCGTCAATAATTTAATTCTAGAACACTATTTATAGTTCATAATGTGGTGAGAATCTCTGCACCAGACTTGGTAATTAAAATCGTATGTTCAAACTGTGCGGCCGGACCACCATCTGCTGTCAAAATTGTCCATTTGTCCGGCCATGTTACAAACTCAGTGGTTCCAATGGTGAGAATTGGTTCTGCAAGCAAATTAAACAACCAACTTATAAAACATTTATGTAATGTATTCATTCAATTTCATAAGAGAATGGTCGCCTCACCAAGCGTAAACGTTTGACCTTCAATCATATAGCCAATTTCAAAATCATCTGCCAAAAAAAATGAAAAAAAGGACAGTTTCTTCAGTGAAACTCCACCACAGTTAAGAAGACTTGTTGCAGCTCTTTTGTGTTACTTACAGTTTTTGTCAAGATATATAAGAGGCTCTGAGTGTAATACCGTTCCTACACCATGCCCTATAAAGCGCTCCATGTTATAGCCATACCTTGCAGCATGCTCACTATTGAAAATTGCAAGTCACTGAAACTGTTGCTTTATTGAAAACTGGATTAGTACTAATGTTACTACCTGATGATCTTCCCAATCTCGTTGAAGCTTGCTCCATCTCTACAAACCGATATACCTTTCTCCAAGCATTCTTCTGTGACTTTCACAAGTTGTATGAGACTTTCATCGACATTTCCACAGAGGAAAGTCTTAGACGTATCTCCATGATATCCCTGGTTGAAAAAACAAGAATAAGTTTGAACGAAGAGTAGCCAAAAAAAGAAGAAGCATGAAGACTTACATCCAAGTAGACTGCGACATCTATGTTTATAATATCACCATCCTATAAAATTTTTTAAAAAAACAAGGGTTTAATTAGTGAGATTCAATCTTTACAGAAGCAGTTTCATACACCAAACCTGTAGCTGACGAGAGTCCGGGACGCCATGAAACATGCATTCATTGACTGATGTACAAACACTCTTCGGAAACCCTCCATATCCAAGAGGTGAAGGGTAAGCACCAGACTCGATAACCATCTTGTGCACTGCTTTGTCGATTTCATCTGTGGTAACAAATGGCTGCAAGCATCATTTTTTTATAAGCATAGCCAGAGACCCACAAGAAGAAAAAAAAAAACTTATCTTTACTTACTTTAACTAAAGTTCCTGCGTAGTCTAACACACGAGCAGCGAGCTCGCAGGCTGCTTTCATCTTAACGATGCCGTAGGAGTCGGGAAACTGATGTTCAGTTGATATCTTCGGTGGTTCGGTAGATTCAAGGTAGGGAGGCTTTGGTATGTGATCAGGAACAGGAAGACGAGGGGAGACTCTTCCACATACTAGAGGTGGGTTTCTTTTGACTTGTAATGTGTTTTGAAGTTCTTGAATCCTTGAAACACACACATAAGAAAAAAAAAATTATTGTAAGTTTATAAACCAATTTTTTTTTCTTACATTCAAATAATAATAATAATAATAATAAATTAACTATTAATTAATACCTTCTTATTATTCTAGGAGAGAATAATGACTTCTTCTTCTTGCCTGCAACAAAAGAAAAAATAAACATTAAGCTTCAAAGAAAACACACAAAGAATTCAAATTATGATTCAGCGATTCCAAAATGATCAATTTAGATGAACAACAAAGTCTTTGAACACTTTGCAGAATGAGAATCGTATTCATTCTTCATCATCACTTTCTCGAAACCTAAAACATGACGAAACAGACGAAGGAAATGGATAGTGAAACAGTAACCGAAAACCTGAGATCAGGAGAGAGGACAAGTTGGCCGGAGCTCCGGTGAAGTACATCGACGGCGTTAACTGGCCGCCGTTAAATAAATAATTGGATTGAGACATTCCGAACGACATTTTCGCTGGCGATATTCTAGAAAAAAACAAAATGTATATCTAACTTGGAGAAGACGACTTTAATGGGCCTTAAACCATAAGGCCCAGTTTGTTTACGAGATAGACCCGACCCACACACAGGAGTCACTGCAGTAACTAATTAGCTTGTCCGTATAATTCCACATTTACTACAAAAAAACAGTTTGTTATTACACATTAATTTTTTCAAAATGACTACATGATTGGTATCAAAACGTCAAACATTTTAGAACTGTTGTTGGACTTGGAAGCATCGGTTTTGCGATTTATTTGAAAGGTCTACAAAAATGCTATCCACGTAATGAATTATATAATGATCCATTAAAAATAAAATTTATCTATAAAAGGCATTACGTATTAGTTCACTTTTATAAGATATATATCTATTTCTATAAAATTTTGTTTTCCAAAAAAAATGATTTTCACGTGTATAATCTTTTTAGCTGGAAAAGTTTCTACCAACTTTAACTTTTTCAAGAGAAATCATGTCGGCAACACGTAGTTAGGAAAAAAAAATTAAAAAACGTTGTTTTACCAGGAAATTACAGAAAAACAAACTGTTTGATCAAAAAAAAGTTTGATCAAAAAGAGAAAAAAAAAACAAACCAAAGAGGAAAAATGAGTTGTTAAATTGTAGTTACAAGGCGTTGCTTTTTATTAGACCTTAAAGACAGCATCTCCGTTTCTTCCTTCATTACCCCATCGTTTTTAGACTTCAAAGAAGTAATGTCAACGCCGAACAATCTCACGACGACGACCCGACCCGTATCCTGATCCGACCCGGATTTCGACTTCCACCCTATATACAACTGTTGATCCTGACCGTTGGATCTTTTAAAACTGATCAAATCACCGGCACAGAGTCTCTTCTCTCTAACGAACCTGCTCCACCCTTTAGTCAACACATAGCTTTGACTACTATTCCAATACGAGTAACGGAACCTCCACACTTTTCCGTTAACGTCCTCGAAATTCAACAGCGTCCCTCTAACGGAAACGTCTCCAGCTGACGGCAACGGAAAATGTTTCTCCGCTTGGTGTTTCGGTATCACTAAACGGTTTAGTTTCCCGACGTCGCTCGGCGTTAACGCTTTCTCAAACAGAGTCTCCGCCGTTTTAAACCCCGTCGCTACCCTAACGGCAGCAAACGCCGTCTCTTTCGTGTTTCCCTTACGTTTCCTCTGCTCTAGCTCCTCCTTGTAAGTGTGTTTCCTCAACATGTCAACGATCTCAGATTTGGAATGGGCGCTCAAGAAGTCCACTTCGTCTCCGTTGTTATCTAACGTCGAGTCGGCTTTGAAGTTTGTAACGGCGTCACGGCCGCGGAAACGGTGAGCTGCGACGTCGTAGGCACGTGCAGCTTCGTCTTCTTGGTTGAACGTGCCGAGCCAGACTCGCTGGTGCTTCTCGTATATCTGAGCTCCCCATCTCCCGTTTGGCTGAGGGACGACGCCTTTGAATCTTGACGACGGGAGCTTTCTTGATTCGGCTTCGACGCCGTTCTCGGAATCCAAAACCACGCTTGACCCGCTTCCCATTCGGTATAGACTCGCCGGGGATGACGACTTTCTTGCCGGCGCCGGAGGAGTTTTCGCCGGAGTATGAACCGAATTGGTACTTGTCGAGCTCACGTCAACACTACTCGCTGCGTCCAATATTTGTTGTCTCTCTCTTAAAATTTGATTAGAATTTGGAAGAATCCACAAGAATATTGTGAATCTGAGAATGGAGAGAGATTGATAACGTGTATGAAATTGAAATGTATGTGTGAACGAGTGTGGATATAACGTGTATATATAGGGAGACAGGGAAATAAGAAAACATCAAGTGCATGTATGTATTAGTATTCAAAAGTTTATTTTTTTTTCCTTGTATTATTTGTAGTATGTTTTAACTTTTAAGGAGATAAGTATATATATGTGCTGCAGTGGCGGAGGTAGAATCAAAATTTATTGGAGTCAAAATCATATATGCATAAATTTATTAGGGATTTCATGAAAAATAAGGGGGTCAAACCCTCAAAAATGACCTAATTATTCAATATCTTCTAAAGTTATAGGCTTATATTAACTAAAATTTAAAAATTGATAGGGGTCAGTTGAACCCCCTACTCCTTTACTGCATCCATCCGCCACTGTATGTGCAGGTGTATGGGAATTATATAGGTTTATGTGTGTAGATATTGTGGGTCAATTTAAATTCACAAGAAGGTTCTGCAAATGATATAGAATATAACAAAAAGTGTTAATATATATATATATATATATATATATATGCAAATTAATAGCTATATATATATGCAAATTAATAACTCTATAAATAAGGCCACTATTTCTTCTTACCACAACAAATCAAGTCTAAAGAATTCACATTTTCAAAACTTGTTTTGCTATATGATGCATGAATCACAAACATAACTTAATAATTTATTAGTTTAAAAATATATATTTTTGTGTATATAATTATTCAGCATAACTTTGTTACCAATAAAAATGTTTCAATATTTTTATGGTTTATGTTAGAGTATTCTCAATGTAAAATTCTATTTTTTTCTCAGAAATGAAATAACTCCATAATGAAATTGAATTTTCTACAAACCTACTCTATTTTAGAATAGTGAACAAAAATAAATAATTAAATTCATGTTTATCTTATTATAGATTAGATAATAGAGTCGTGTTGGAATAGTTTTTTACTTCAAAATTTATTTTATAGTATATTATAAAGTACTATGTTTACTTTGGCACTCCATAGAATCGTAGATGCTCCCCGACTCGTCCACGGCTGATGGGCCACCCACGTCCGCTTCTTGGCCCGTGGACCCTATCCCATATGACGGTCGGTCGTTAATTTTTCCAAGGCTCGAAATCATTGTTTACTGACCCTACAATCACCACCCGACATTTCCCCGTGTTTTGGCCTCACTTACACGGTATCGCGAATCACTTCCCGATAGGTCACCCATCCTTTCACTACTTCAGCCCAAACACGCTTAACTCTGGAGTTCTAAACGGATGTGTGACGGAAAAGGTAAGTCAACTTTGGTGACATATGTAGCCAAATCAATTCTCTTAAGCCTTTTCACATATCACAATTCGGGATGTTACAATTCATCCCTTCTGAAAGAACGCAACGTCCTCGTTGCGTCCCACGACAGGTCTCAAGACGCCTCTCAGGTCAGAACTGAGACGGCTAACCAGCTCTGATACCACTTGTAACGCCCCGACCGCCCACGGTTAATGGGCCACCCACGCCCGCTCTCTCGGCCCGTCCCATCTCATCCGACGGTCGGTCGTTAATTTTTCCAAAGGCTCGAAATCATTGTTTACTGACCCTACAATCACCACCCGACCTTTCCCCGTGCTTTAGCCTCACTTACACGCTATCGCGAATCACTTCCCGATAGATCACCCATCCTTCTACTATTCCAGCTCAAGCACGCTTAACTCTAGAGTTCTTTCAGGATGTGTTCCAGAAAAGGTAAGTCAACTTTGGTGACATAAGTCGCCAAATCAATTCTCTTAAGCCTTTTCGTATATCACAACTCGGGATGTTACACTTATTTTGCATTCCATATTTACTTTGGCGTACCAAGTATCTCCAAGGTTTGCTAAGTCAGATTTTCTTTTTCAATCTTGCAATTAAGCTAATCCCCAAAGTTAGGTGGATAATTTATAACATGAAAAATTATGATTGAATTAAAGGAAATACGTTGTTAGTGTTAATTTATATTCATGACCAAACAAGTTACTTGAACATGTTATGGGCTGCATGGGAAATGGGACCTACAAGTGGGTTCGGATGGATAAAAATAAAAGAGGTTCACATGAGAAATTGAATATTGCGTTAGTAAAAGCTCATTCCCCATGGTGATACTGGTATATGGTCAGGGCCGGCCCAGAGGACAAGCCATCTAAGCTATGAATTAAGGCATCCAAATTAATGGAGTATATTTTTTGATTTTTTTTTATAAATATTTATAAACGAATAAATTTTTGTAGAAAGATCTTCGAGATCAATGACCTCAATACACCCATGAATCAAGTTTTAGTTCCATTGAATCCAGATTTTGAATAGTTCCAAAGATATGAAAAAGCTTTTGGATTTTTTTTTTCTTTTAAAAAGATAACTAATGCAAGTGATGACATATTGATGGTATTATGCTTGAATTTAGAACTTTTTTTAAAGAGTGATACGCATTCAAACATAGATGTGATGATTTTTTTTATGGAAGTAAAAATTCTTCGAAAATTAATACCAAAAAAACTTCGAAAACCTATTGAAGTGTTCGGTTTTTTCTGAAAAAAGTAGGATTGCTATCAAAATATAGAAATTTCTTAATGCATATTGTTGAACATTTCGGTAATGATAACCACAGCTGAATAAAATATTTCGAAGTTGGAGTTGGTAAACAAATATTTGTTGTCTATCATGCCACAAGAAAGATAAATATGTTGGTTATGATATCAATTGAAATGAAAATGGTTGAAAGACTTTGATTATATAAGTTTAATGGATAATTTTGTAATAAAAATGTAAAAAGGTCTATATTTCAACGATAGTGTTCTTAATATCACCATTTTTTTTTATAAATAGACTATGAACTTTGATTTTTTTAAATAAAAATTTAAGTTGTTTTAATACTGTTTTATGATTTTGATAAAATTTGTCCAAGAGCATAATTTTAACTTTTGGATTGGGGCATTATAAAAGATTAGTCCGGTACTGGATATGCTTATTAACAAGTTCGGTGTTCAAAAGAAATCAGTTATTATAATCATATCACCGATATAGTAGGATTAAAAACAACGAAAGTATGAGGCTGGAGAATTCACTGTTACGGTTTTATTCCTTACTGATACTTAAATATGTATCTGTTACAAATCTCACTGAGTGTTGCATGCATGAAGAATCTTTTGCAAGCATGAATCATCCATGGTATATAAATGCAATGGGCAATGCTTTTGTGATAATATACCTTATCTTTATTCCGTTTTATTTTCTTCTACTAGTATGGGAGCCTGCGTATGATGTGTATATGGATGGGATCGTAATATAAAAATAATGGAGTATTTAAGTGAACGAAGAGAGATTTTTACTTATGAGTTGTGAATACTTATATTTGTCGTTAAACATGAATACAATGACATTCAGGGTTTCTGATTTTTTTAAGCTATAACCTGATTTGTGTCCATAAGATATATATACAAAATTAGTACATAGATGTTAATAGTTCATATATTTTATGATAGTGGCCACTAGTCATGTATGAATAATGAGGTGATTAGTTCATATGAAATGTTGTTCGTAATTGTCAACTTATAAAATTTAAGGTGCTTATTTAACAAGCGATTTGATCAAAGGTTTAGTCGGTTTTGCCCATACAGTTGTTAGCATAACAACAATTACAAGAAACATTGTAAATAGCTTCATATCGCTTAATTCCATTATAAATTAAAATCTTGTTCCAGTTAGTGTTTAAGATTACGTAAAATTACGGTTGTGAAAAATTACGGTTGCAGAAGATCACGGCTGGATAAATATTGTTTGAATTAAGATATTATAACTACATATGTATTATACTTCAATTTACATTATAAGAACATCAAACCAAAAATATTTGCTATGACTGTTTTTGAATACTATATGTACAAATCATTTGTAAGAATATAATACTAATCTCCATAAAATAGATATTTTATTTTATTTAAATATTTTATTGTTATATAATGTGTTAATATTATTAATTTATTATTAACTTTTTGTTGCATAAAATAGTCAATCAGTAATAAATATTAAACATATTAATTTCTAGCAGTTAAACCAATCGCACATATCTTTTAACAACGATTAAAATCAAAATTATATGTATCCGCAAACTCCTTCAACCGCCCATGCAATCTCTGCATTTAAACCAGTCAGAACTCTGACTTTTCAAGCGGGTAGTATTTCTCATTTATAATTAGTTGTCTTTCCCTCTTTGTAAATTTGAAAGAATTGTTATGTATTTTATATAAATTTGTCTATAGATAGATAAGATTTATGTATTTTTCATCAAACGTAATAATTTGTTTTTTCAACTGATAATTTTTATGTATTAAAATACTATTTAAATTTTTATTTATATCTTAGTGAGTTTTAAGGTATTTTAGACGACTTAGGTACATTGTTAAGAATTGCTATCAAAATTATTGGTATTTTCTAAAAGTAGAGATTTTAATTTAACTAGAAATTTCATTATAACATGCTAGAGAATTTTCAATGTAAAACTCCATTTTTATCTCCAAAATAGAGTAAAATGGAATGTGAAGTAAAAATACAACATTTCTGCTCCATTTTTCATTCAATAATGATTAAGTAATGAACAAACAAAAATAGACTATTCTATTTATGAAGTAAATTTTATTATGAAGTAAAAATAGAATATAATTGTAATATCTTTATTACATACTTCATTTTAGTCAATTTTGAAGGGAAAACGGAGTGGGATTAGAGATTCTCTTAATCACTAAAAAATTCTCTAATCTAATATTTAAAATATTTTTAATATACTAGATTTTAAATTTTGCTCGACAGATTATAGCAATGTTTATTTCTGAGTTTTAAATAGAACTGGGAGTTTTCTGGGCCATACACATAACTAATAACTTTAAATATAATTTATTTTAGTTTAAAAAGAGAATTTGGTTTATTTTGAACATTACTATTTTTATATTTTAAAGGTATATCTCCAGCAACTAAAGAAAGAGCTAGAACTGCAATGTACCTAAACGAAAACATGCATGTTATACTATAATTCTTTAAGTTTACAACATATTTCCATATATATGTCTTATTAGGTTCATATATGATATAAAAGCTCCAAAATATAGCATAATGGAAATGGTTACGAATGTTATGAATTTGATACCAATGACATCATTGATACTATACAGGAAACGGTTTACACTTGCAGTATAAAAAAGCACACTTGTTTTTATTTTTGTCAAGAAAATACAACTTATAAAATGTGTGACAGGGTTAGGTGTATAGTAATAACTAGATTTTGATTTGTCGTCTGTGCGAATATATTTTTCAAAGATACGTTACTATTTATTTTTTATGTCACTATTATATATCATATACTATGTGCCATCGTACAATTAACCGGTTTTTATACGTACCATCATACAAGTAATCATATAATTAATAATATTTTATATATACCATTATATAAATAATTGTATATATTATATTTTTAAAATTTAACGAGAAATATAAAAACCATAATTTAAGTTAATGTTTGATATTGGACTTTGTATTGTATTTTTCTTATGTATACTGAAAATATTTTTTATAATGGTTATTGAAAAATATTTTAGTAAAAACCAATTTTTGAGTATATATATATATTTTTTTTGAAACAATTTTTGATATAGATTATTTTTAAATTATTATTTTGATTTAAAATACGCATATAAAGTTTAAGTTTTTATGATTATTTTAGACAAATGTCGGAAGCGGAAGCGGGTACGTGGAAACGAAGCGTATGGAAACGTAAAAGCGAAATTTTTTTAAAAAATCGGAAGCGTGTATGTGTTGGAAGCGTATATCCATATATACATATATATATATGATTTTAATACATATATATATATATATATGTATTAAAATATAAGAATTTTAAATAATTTAGGACTAAATATCATATGATTTAAGTTTAAAACAAAGAATTTATTAATGTATAATAATTTTGAAATGACTTCATATTAAAACTATAAAAATCCACATAAATTAAGTTTAAAATAAATTATTATATTAATTATTTTTAAAACTTGATAAATTTATTGACATAATATATTTGAATATGTGTTATATCTTTAATAAAAACTTCAATGCATAAAGATAATTTAATAGTATTCGTTTTAATATTTATATATTTCTGTTCTCTTTAATTAATTACTATTAAAATTTATATTTTATATAAACTATAAACTATGATTTTATATTTTTATGAACTATGACAATGGGTTAAAAAACGGAAACGTGATTCCAAAACGGAATCGTAAGCTTTCAACGTGATTTTAAAGAGAATATTTTAGAAACGTTTTGAAAACGAGTTTTCGTAAGTTTCCACGAGATTCCGATTCCGATTTGGTTCCAAAACGGAAAGCGGATATCCGATGAAACTTCCGTACAACCTAGATTTTTAGGTAATTAGATTTGATCATTTTTATATATTTTATAGATGACCAGATATATAGTTTATCATAATATAATGAACTTCTAATTTTTTTAATAACAAAAATTTACTATTTTTTTAATATATTGTTATTGATTTTTGCAATTAACATTATATTTCGTTTTACACTATTATTTATGTTTTCAGACGGTTCCCAAAGATATTTTAATTTTAATAATATATATGTTACTTGTTATTCAAATTTCAAGCAGCTAAAGAAATAATTTTAAGTTTTATCTTTTATGGGAGATATCTTATCGTTTATAAGAAAAGGAGGGAAAGGGATAGACGTGGAGAAATGGAAAATTATGCCACGTCAATCTCACGCATTTGCTTCCTATTTATACGGTTTTGATTAGCCAACTTGTATCTTCAAGTTGTTCAGTGTTCACACGTGAGGATTAAGTCGATATAATAAAAAATTTCTACGCCTGCTTAACAATTATTATTCGCTGTAATATGCATCACTTTAAATTTATACATGCAGATTAAAATATCATTTAATTTTGCATATTTCTATATAAAAATATTATTATTAATACATTTATTCATATTTTAACCAAATATAACAATAAACTGAATAACAAAATTAATAAATTATTGATTAAAATACTAAAACATTATTTATTTTGCAACGAATTTTTTTTCTTAACAACATTTAATACAAAACGGAGAAAATATTTAGAGTTACAATCAAATCCGTCGCGAGCAAATAGATTTTCGTGTATTTTTGTGAGAGTAATGTAAACTAGGCCTGGGCACGGATCGGATATTCGGGTTTTTGAAGGTATTTGTGATTTGCTTCGAATGTTACGAATCTCTAATTTTCCGATTTGCTTTGCTTCGGAAAAATACGGATATTCGAAAAAACGGATATCCGGAAAATAAATAGATATTTGCGGATATTTGCGGATACTTACGGATATCTCATTTGTTTTGATTAATCTTAAATAATCTTAAAAATTTGATACAAATTTGTCTTTCAAAATATTGATATAAAAGATAAAAATTAAAAGATATAGTGAATCTACATATTTTTGTAAATTTTTAAATTTAATTAACAGTTATAATAACACAAAATTTAAGAAAAAAATATAATTGTCATAATATTTTCTTTTCCTTTTATGTAATACTTTTATATAAGTAATAATGTGAATATAATCTGTTAAATCATATGTTAGAATAATAATTATATAATTTTATACATTTAAAACTTTAAATATAATCAAAATATACATGTATTTATATATTTACGGATCGGATCGGATATTCGCTTTCCAAAATTTTAATATTTGTGATTTGCTTCGATTTTAACGGATATTGAATTTTAGTATTTGCTTTGCTTCGAAAGCTTACGGATATTCGGAATTTTCGGATCGAATATCAACGAATAACGAATCGAATCAAATTTCACGGATAAAATGCCCAGCCCTAATGTAAACTGCCGGTTGGAATATTCGTACTAGCTGCTGGGAATCTTTCGTATGTTAGAAAAACATACAGAAGTATAGTAGGAGCTAGTTAGGATATAAGAACACGTTATCGTTCAATTCATTGATACGCGAGAAACCTTAAAGTGCATAACCTGATGCGAATTCGGCATCAGCTAATTAGGTAATTATTAACTTAAAAATTTCATATTTAAAATTATCAAGTCACGGATTATCAATTCAGAAAAGTATGGGCTACTTGTGGACCAGATAACATACAAAATCAAAAAAAATCAAGTCACATAAAAAAAGTGTTTAGAGAATAAGATATTCAGCTATTTGATGACTAATTAAGTCCAAGAGCTCGTTATATTCCTCGTGTTTCTTTCACTCCAAGTTGCTTTTGTTATTGGTCGAGACAATGGGACCAACCACCCAGACATAAATTTACATATCTCTGCTTCTTGCCATTGGTTGAGAAGCTAAATGCACATTATTGTCAGACTAAAACTCATTAGTTTTTACGATATGTCTTAGTAAGTTTGTGCAATCAAGCAGATTTATTTAGACTATCTCCGATGTATTTTATTATTTTTTATTTTAAATAGAGAAATTTTTAAATATAGATGAATTTTGCATAGTTTAAAAGAATAATAATCCAAATATGTAATAAAAAAGAAAATCACATTAAAAACCTTGAAAACAACACCATACTACTTTAGCATTTTAAACCATTAAAGTGATATTTGTATCACACAAAACCTTAAACATGTTTTACTTATTCATAAAGTAAAAAAATGATTTGTCATAAAAGTAAATCAGATGATGTGTCAATTTTTATTCTAATAGACATTTAATTAAAAATAAATAAAAGTCAGACAATTAAATAAAAACCAGAAAACTAAAGTAATTCAGAAAATTTAATAAAATCCAGAAATTGAAAAATTCAGAAAATTAATTAAAATTTCAAAACTAAATTAGAGTTAACTAAAATACATAAAATTAAATAAAAATTCAAAACATAAAGATGATTAAATTAAAATACAGAAAATTGAATAAAAATTCAGAAAATTAAACAATGATGTGGAAACTATCGTTAAAGATATGTTAAAAATGTCATTGTTAATAGTTATGAGAGAAACCATCGTCATCAGTGGTATGTTTGAAATGGTTATTGTTAATGACGGTATGTTTGTTTTCTTTAGAAAAATAATCTTTTAATTTAAAATAAAACTGTACTAAATTTATCTATTTTTTTAAAAAGTGATTTTTCTTTATTTTTTGTTCAATTTTATTAATTTTATGTATTTTGATTCAATCTTATTTATTTATGAATTTTATTTAATTTTATGTATTTAGTTAACTCTAATTTACTTTGAAATTTAAATTAATTTTCTAAGTTTATGTTTTATTTTCTGAATTTTATTTAATTTTATGAATTTTTATTTAGTTTTCTGATATTTTATTTAATTTTTCTTTATATTTAATTTAATTAAATAAATATTTTTCTCCAGAAAATCGATGTATCTTCACATTTACATGTACAACATGTCAGTTTTTTTTATGAATAAGTAAGTCAGGTTGAAGGGTTTTTGTGATATAAATGTCATTTTAAAGGTTTAAAATGAGAGAGAGTTACATTGAAGGACACTTTCTCATTTTTTCTATCGCTAAAAGACACAATACAAACTTAGCACATTTTTGCTTGCCAACTATTTATTTTCGGACAAAAGTAACCTTGATATTGTTTAGAGGGGAGTGTGTTGGTTTTAAAAAAACACCCGAAACACTTTCTCTTTGTAACTAAGTTTCTTTTTAGTTACACTAAATGACAAATGGGTGAATTTAAAAAATAGGTATATGGGATGAAGAGAATCATTTTTGGTCGTTTGATCTGATCTAAAGAAAAAAATCTAACAGCTGCAGAAAGTCTACAAAAAATTTTGGTGGATGGTGTAATTAATAAGGATATGACTGTGGTGAAAGTAACGGAAGGCAAATGTTTCCTTCCTTTTTCCTAGAAAAACTTGAAATTGTGTTGAGAGATATGGTGAAACTGAAAGAGAAGTTTAGCAGAGTTGGCAAAAAATTTGTAAGGCGTTTTGTGATTCCGTTTGAAATCTTCTTTGCAAAGGTAGCACCGTATGTTGGTTTGTTTTAATTTAATAAGAGATGGTTTCATCTATTTCATTATGTTGGTTTGTTGAAAGTAATAATTTAGTTATTTGTGGTTCTGATGGGAAACTCGGAGTTCGTGGTGGACAAGAAGACGATTGGATTGTCTCAAGTGTGTTGTGGATGGAACTCTCGTGGTTAGTGTGATTGTTGTGGTGGTCGGGTGTGTTGTGGATGGAACTCTCGTGGTTAGGGGGAATGTTGTTGTGGTTGTGAGTATTGTGGTCAAGGCTCTTGTGTGGTCAGTGGGTTATATGGATGCTGATGTTTTGGTTTTCAATGAGGTGACTTTTGCAGACATTTCTGCTAGTTGCTCGTTGGACATCCACCAAATAGATTCAAGGATCATGGTCTTTTGTTTACCGAACCAATCAAACAAACAAATTACATACATATACCACTTGTATAACAAAATAGAAATCTTGTAGATGTGGTTATGGTGGATACATATTTGGTGGATATGCAATAAATTTGTGGTGAATTTGAGTTTTTGTTGCTACTCTCTTTGTGGAAAAGGATCTTGGCAAATATAAGATATCGATCACATGGCAAACACCATTTGTTTCAGAAATCGTTTTACCATAGGTAATACAAAAGAATAATGATCAACACATGAACCAAACTCCAACAAAAGTGATCGGTTCCTTTTTCATTTTTATCGGCAAATTCAAAACTCAATCCGAGCTTTATATTCTTTGTTTTATCCTCTTTATCTCCTAAACTTATCTTTGATATCTCCTCGGATGCTTCTGAATCTTAGTTCCTCTCACAGAACCATTCCATTGTCCAGCTCATCATCTTCTTCTTCTTCTTCTTCGATGTAATTGTCTTTCTCGTTCTCTTCATATTGTCCGAGATCTGGTTCATCCACAACCACTACAATCAATCTCTGTATCCACAACCTCCGCATCCATAACCACCACAACCTCCACAACCGTCGTATCCTCCACCATCTCCTCCACTCAAGTAGCCACCTCCACCAACCACCACCATTGTATCCACACTCACGTCTTTCACCATCGCCTCCATAACCACCACCGCCTCCATTTCGGTATCCACCACTTTCTCTACCACGGCCTATATCGCCACCGCATCGTTTTCACGGGACTGAACCTCGTTCATAGTAGTTGTTTTGAGGTTTGGAAGAACCTTCCATGGAGAATAACAGTCGCCGGTATGTCTATGGAACAACAGCTGCTAGGAAACGAACCGTCGGCGATTGAGAGAGATGAAGTTCGAGTGGAAACCGGTGGATCTGGAAGATTTAGTGAGTATTTAGAGGATTACAGCTCAGGTTTCTAAGACTTTAGCTATATCTGAGAGAATGACAATAGAAAAAGATCAAGAGTACGACGAAGGAGGAAGGAGACAAGGGTTCGCTTGTCGATTTAGAGATTTGGTGAGTTAGATAAGAGAAAAGGGATATTGAGATTTGGTACGAATAGAAGGAAATAGAAAAAAATAATAATATTTTAATATTTTTAGTTAGAGGTAGTGACTAAATGTATCAACCGTGTAGTTAGAGGGTATATGTGTAAACTTGCTTGAAGAAAGTGTGTCATCTAGAAAAGTGTTCTTTAGTGTAATATGTAAATCATATTGTGTCTGTGAGAATAACATTCTCTAAAATGATAGTCAAAAAGTTAAGTGTTTAAAGTGTTAACAGTTTTTTTTGTTTAACATAGGGTATCTCAGACCGAGACCCAGATTAATCCCCAAAAGGAGGTTCAGCCCACATATTGACTATCTCTCTAGGTTTTCTAATAGGCCGAAAGCAATGATTCCATATCTGCATGGCCACAAGTCATGATAATCTAAGTGACAACAGATTCAAACCTAAGATTCTTAGAGATCCTAGAACGCTATATAACACGACCAGTGACTCTTGATTTAAAGTGTTAATAAATGTTATGTTTAAGGTTTTTTTATGCTATTTTCGCTTTAGTAAAATATAAAAGATTACTATTTCTTTCAATATAAATAGAAAAAAAATCAATGCTATTAAAACAGAAGCATAACTTTAGACCCAACTTAAATGTAGGTTAATTTTTTTTAAACTATACTTTATACATTTTTGCCAAACTTTAACATAAAATATACACTATACATTTTTTGGCCAAAAATTTCCACAAACTATATCGGTCCTGCTTTAATTATATACTAAAATTTTCTATAAATCAAATAATAAGAGTTTATGAACATGGAATTATTAATTTCGAACTCAAAACAACTAGAGTATACGACAAAACCAAATTAACATCATATATTACAATTCTTTCTTTTAAGGCAAATAAAATGTTTCTAAGTCATATTACATCTTTAAGTGCAAGTTGTACTGTTTCTGTTATTCCTTTTTTACGGTTTAATTATGTTGCTATCGAACGTAGAAACATAACGCAAGGCATTGTTTGTGAAAACAAAAACACCCAAGTATGAGATTTCCCCAATTAACATGTAACCCAAATCATGAAACACAGAAACCAAATGTGAATTTTAATTCATGGACATGTAAACCTTTTTCTGCAATGATTTTTATTCATTTTAGTTCATTGATGATCAATAACATCACCATTCATCGTCGATATAACTCTTTTGTTGCTGATCACCATTTTTAAAATCATAACTACTTCTAGTGGCGGATCTAAGGGCAATACTATAATTTTTTACACCAATTTTTTATATTAGTGAAATAATTTTCTTTATTAGTATGTCAAATATTAGTGAAATAATTTTTTATTTTCGTATGTACTAATATAAAAAATTATTTCATCATTTATACACCAATTTTCTTTGGTTAACCATATAGCTGCTCCCATACAACAAAAAAATCGATGCTGGCAAAAATAAAATAATGTTTTTTAGTACATACTAATATAAAAAATTATTTCACTAATATTTGACATGAAAAAGTAAACCACGATGTCGCATTAGGCCTACGAAAAAAATCCTAATCCGAAACTAACCAAATCTGATCTAAAAAATAATATCAAATCCGAATTAAAATCGTTAAAATAATTGAACGGGTTTAACAATTTGGTAGCTAAAAACCTGAACTAAACCCAATCCGAACCAAAATATTTAGTGTATCCGAAATATTCGAATCAGATTTATATACTTAAATGTATTAACTATTTTTAAGATTTAATATCCAAAAATATTCAAAATTTATAAGTTATTTTGAAATTGTCTAAAATATTTGAAAATATATAGAGATATTCAAAAGTAAATATATTTGAAATAGCTAAATAATACTTAAAACACCAAAAATATTTAAAATATATCTTTATTCTCCATTCAATATTCAAGCCAAAACAATACATAAATTTAAGTCTTTTGGTTTACATTATTCTATATTATTTTTATTTTATTTTTAAGAAATTTAAAATATATATATATATTTTAAAAATAATTTAAATGGATTATCCAAACTCAACCGAATACGGAAAGATCTGAACTGAAACTGAACTGAACATGAACTTTTTGATTGAAGTTAAAATTATTAATCATAAAATCTGAATAGATCTAAACTTATTTTGAATACGAGAACGCCTATCCCTAACCGACATGATACTTCTGAAATCTTCTGCCAAGAGGAAAATGCTTAGCAATTTTTTTGTTATTGTTTTTATTTAATAGTTCTTAGCAACTTGCAATGCATATAATTACTCTTCCTTTAGATATTTATTTGCCGAATTTTCTCTGTTGTAAAGGAGCTCAGCGAAAACTCGTGCTCCCATTATACAAAAATGTCAAAATCATAAATAATTGCAGCGACATAAATTTTTATCTATTTATATTCTATCAATAAACAATGACGAACGCAGTGGCGTCACCACAAAAGAAAAGGAAACTTTAAGGTCAACTAAGTCAACAAGCTCTATAAATAGTAGGTGTATACATTTTCTATTTTGAACGCAAATAGTAGGTGTATACATATTTATCAAATAAGTATATGGGCGTAACTCAAATGGACCTACATGTTTTAACATCATTTACATGTTTTAACTTCTTAGGTAACATCATTGACATGTTTTAACTTCTTTTTAGGTGAAAATATTATGTGACATCATTGACATGTTTTAACTTCTTACGCAATGCGGTATATCATTTTTAACCCTACTTCGTATTTTATTGTAAAATAAAGTGAAAAATAAATAATGAATAAAAATAAAAATATTACTCTGTTTATATAACTTGGGTTCTACAGATATTATATCATTAAAGTTTTGATAAAATAGTGGATTCAGACTTGATGTTACCAAGAAATTTGAACTTTAAACAAAAAAGAAAAAGAAATTTGAACTTCAATCTTCAAAGTAAATGGTCCATAGACCAGCGTCAGTAGTGTACAATCTCTATATATGTCGTAAGCTAATAGCCTTAGCCTGATCTTACGAGTAGTCAACCTATAAGAGCTGGTATCAATGGGCTAAGCTACTTGTTGGTATCAATGGGTCAGATAATACTTTACATCTTTAAGCCCAATATTGTCAATTCTGAAAGGAGTACTGTAACTTCTAACTTTTGTGTTGGCAATACACAGCCCAATATTGTCAATTCTGAATAAAATATTAGTTTTGTTCCTAATATTATAAAGTTAGATTAAAATTGTATATAAATATAAGTACAACATGAAAGTCAAAATGCGAACAGTAGTCTGTGTATTTAACCATCTTATATTGATTTTAGTTTTATTTTGATTAAATTGAAATGAGATAATATATTATTTTTTGAATTATACAAGGATATCATGTTTCCCACCGAGTTGAGTCTAAAATAATCATATGTTAACAACCAATTTTTCCGTTCATTTGTTTGTACCCTATCCCTGACGATGCCGAGAGATATTATATTTTTGAACCCTATTTCGTTGGTTAAAATATGTTTTAAGGTTATATAATAAAGATTAAAATGTAGATTTGTTCAACATTTTCTGTGTTGCTAGATTTTTTGTATGCTTGATGAGTAAATTCGCAAAAACACTAAGATTATAAACATCAACTGTATCTGACCCAGTATATATATTTTTACTAGATAATTTTAATATTTTATCAAGTAAAAATATATCAATTATAATAAATTGATCTTTTTCTTTAAAACATTGAATTTTGTGCATAATTATTTAATATTATAATAAGAATTTATTTGAAATATAGTAAGTTGAATACAAATTTGTAAAAAATACACTCAATAAAAATATTTTAAATTTGAGTTTAGAGTTTAATGATATGTTTAGGGTTTAGTATTTAGGAGGTGGAGTTGAGTTTATAAACTTCTATAAATAGTTCTTAAACATTTATAATGATTTTGAAGAGTTAATTTTGTTCTTTTCATAATAAAATTAACATATTTATAATAATGATAATCATTTAAAGGTAAATTTGCATAGCCATATATAAAGTAGTTATTATATTTTAACTGATTCAGTTATATTTATTATCTAGTATAATGATAGAGATACTCTTATATATTCATATAACTTATTGTGTATATATATATATATATATAATATTTCCATTTTATTATTAATTAAATCAAATTTTAATTGATATTAATTTAAGATATGATTTTAGTAAAAGTTACAAATTATGTAGTTAGTTAAAAGTAAATATTGATGAAAACATATTTATATTTATATTTAAAATAAAAAGTATGAAATTTTTATTGAAATTTAAACTCATAAGAATATAAAGGGTATATTTTAATTATTTGTTGAAAATTTTAAATATTTTTTATTTTATGAATAAGTTTAATATGATAAAACTAACTTTAGTGAAATATTAATGTTTGATATTTTAAGGTCTGGTAAAGATTGTGAAAAGATAAATTATTTTGTTGATATTTGATGAAGCAATTTTGTGTTGAACAAATTATGGATATGGAATATATTTCTGAAGTATTTTGTTAATTTTATTTTAGTCATAATTTTCAAAAATATTTTGTGTTAGATATGGGAGGAGTATTTTTAGAAAATTAATGACTGCCAGTATTAATAATTTTTTTTAAGGGTAGACATCCGGATGACCGTTCGGATTCGGTTTCGGTCTATTAGGATTTTAGATTTTAGAGACTAAATATTTAAGCTCCATTCAAATATTTAAAATTTTAAACCTTTGATTATTTGCAGGTTTGGTTCAAGTTTGGATATTCATTTAACTAAGTAAACAAATAAAAAATCTCAATATATCTTAAAATCTTTAAATTTCAAAATAATATAAATTTGAATAATGTATGCTAAACATGTAAATTTAGCATAACAATTGATTTGCTTTGAAGATTTTACTCAGCATGTTCTATTCGATACGGGTAGTATATATTTGGAGGGAAAACCAATAGGTATTTCTATTGTTTTGAGTACTTATGGATATTTTCATATATTAACTTTTAGCTATTTTCATGTATTTTAGATTATTTCAAGTACTTTTAAGTATTTTGAATATTAAATTTTAACATAATTAATATATTGAAGTATTCAAATTAAAATATTTTTGGGATCTGAAATATTCTGGTTAGAGCCAGGTTAAGGTTCGAGCCAGGTTCGTTTTTTAGATACCAAAATTTTGGATTCATTCAAATAGCTTACAAGTTTTTGTTTAGATTTAGTATAACTTTTTTGAATCGGATTCAGTTCGATTTTTCAAATTCAGATTTTTTGTCCAACCTTAGTTGTTGTTATATATGATTAAGGTGTTCAAAATGGAATATACTAAGTATTGTCAATTCGTTTTCTTTAAATATAAGAAAATAACATGTAAGATATGTTTTAGAAGTTAACTTATAGTGTATATAGCTTTTTTTAATATCCCACCTAAAAACAAGTTGAGTATAGTTGTGTTTACAATTGTAATAGTATTAATTCCATAAACATATACTCTCTTTGTTTCTAAATAGATGATGCTTAATGAAGTTTTTGATGTTTTAAAATAGAAGATGTTCTCATATTTAAATGTAACTTTTACCTTTATCAAAAACTGTATAACCAAATAGTTTTTTTTGTAATTGGTTAAATAGTTTAAAATTTATATTTTAATCGTACCTTTTAGATAAAAAGACAAGTCTATGATTAAATGTGCACTACTCTAAAACTTCAAGTATTTTGGAGAGAGTATATCCATTGGCGAACCTACATAAAATAGAAAGAGTGCAACTGCCCCCAGTAAAAAATACAAGAAATGCACCAAAATTTATATGTATGTTATAGTTTAGTTAGTGAAAAACTATTATTTACACCCACTGAACCAATGATCAAATAATTCTTAGTTCCTCTTTCACTGTTTTTGCCCCCATTCATTATATTTTCTAGATCCGCTACTGAATATATCTTAACTTCTTCGTAATCATACTATTTGAAGAAATTCTGAGATGATTTGATGAGTCTAATAATAAAATTGTTTTGTGCGATTTAGGAGGGTTTGGAGAAAACAACTACTACAAAGGCTTTGAACATGATAATCGTACTTGTGCTATAAAGTTTGATTTAGTTATGTTGGTTATATTATATAGCCAGCGTATGTAACAAGTTTGTTTGAGTTGAAAATGTTTTGAAGACTTACATATCGTAGAAATTGTGAGTCCTACAGAACATTACTGCAGATTCTTTTTACGAATATTAATGCGATGGACAAAGTGATGCAACGATTTGAATAATATGTTCTTTCATACATGAAGAATGGCGCTACGATACCTTATTATCAACCTACGATCCCCATGAAACAAGAATAAACCAACACGTTAGTCCCACTCACAATTTCCAGAAAACAAGGGAAGAAACCATGTCTTAGCCTTAGCCATGACCTATGACCTCCATAAATGAAAGAACATACATATTATTATTTAAGAACACATTTAAATGAAAACATTATAATTTGTTTAACTCACTAAAGTATAACCTCTTTAAATTAATAATCTATAAATTAATATCTTTATAAATTAATATAATTTCATAGTCAAAATTAAGTTTTTGGTTCAATTAGTATCTCGATAAATTAATAATTTCTATAAATTAATAAAAAATTATAGGTTTGGTGTAGTCTCAACATTATTAATTGATAGAGGTTTCACTGTATTTCATAATGGTAACATGACATTTTTTTTTAATAATCCGGTGTATCCTAGCATCCACCGAGGTGGATCCAGATTAGCGGCGAGTGTCTGTATCAGTCTACATTATTGGCCGGAGTACACCTCGGTCATCAGACGCTGGAGGAATCCAGATTTTAAATTTTTACCCCCAGTAGCCAGCGGGATTCGAACACTCTTTTAAAAAAAATGGTAACATGACATTAATCATTAACACTCTTTAAATTTGTTGACATACATGTGAAAGACAATTTTTTTGATTTAAAGTTAAATAAATAAAATTCCACTAAATTTAACTCACTTTCATAGACAATCCAATATATTAATCAAATACTATAAATTAGTCAAATTACTAGACTATTATTATATACTTTTTATTTCTACTTTTATAACATTATTAACAAACAATTTTGTACTAAAATATGATTTTATACAATTTTATCATATTATGAAGTGTATATTTTATAGACTTCAGATTTATAGAAACTACATAGTTTTATGTCAACCATAAGATATTATTTATTACACATAATAAAGTATAAATATATAATTTTATGATATAATAAATTATATATAATTCAAATTTATATGAACTATATAGTTTTATGCCAAATTATTTAATCAGTGATTTGCTTATAAATTTTAGTATTACTTTCTAAAAATATTTATCATGTAACTGGTATACTATTTTATAAGTATGTATTGTAAGTTATAATATAATATTTGTAACATATTTATATGATCATTTTGTTAATTCAAAATAATTTAAATATTTACAGTGGATTTGTCAACCAAAAATTTGTTGTTATCTGCTCTTTATTATTTAATATTTAAATTTCTGTAGTGAGATAAGTCTTATCAAAATCAGTTGATTTACGAGATTTTTTTTCTTAATATCATTCATTTAATATTTAAATATATATATAGCAACATATGCTAATTAAAATTCTGGTGTAAGTTATTCTATTTTTATTATTCAAATTCACCTTTATTAACAAAATATTCCAAAAATAATCTTTTTGAATATTTTTTTAGAATTTATTGGAGAATATTCTATTTCATAGAATTTATTTAGAAAACATCTACCAATTTCTATATAACTAGGTATTTTCCTGCACCATGTGCAGTAAAAGAATTTTAAAATATTTTTTAATAGATAAATATAAATTATATTTATTTTTTTATTAATATTATAAAATTTTCTTTTTTCTTATCAATATTTTAATATAAGTTTGATTTAACTGAACATTAAAATTAAGATATAAACAATTTTATTTATTTTGAATTATATTTAAGAAAAAGCATGTATATATTTAAAATTATAATCTTAGGTAGATTTTTCTATCTATTTATTTTAATTAAATATTTAAATAAATATTTAAAATTGCATAATTGTCAAAAATTAAAAATTAAAAATATTTATAAAATCTGTAGATATATATAAGAAACTAATGATTTTACGATTTAATTTGATTTTATAATTTAATTTTTATAATTTTCTAAAAATATGTATATATTTTTGAAATATTTTTAATTTAAATGATATTTCGAAATTTGAAATGCCATAATTGAATATATTTATTTTAATGATGATTTATGAGTTATTACCATATTTTAAAAAAGTTCAAAAATATAAATCGACAATAAATGTAATATATGAGTTATGACCATATTTTAAAAAGTTTACCAAAAATAGAAATTAACATTAAATACAATTGTCCATGTCATATTAATCTATAAGACATGTCATCAATTCTAATAGTCATATCACAATTATTAATTTAGGTGTTTTTCTGCACCATGTGTACTGATGAATTTTTTAAAAGTTAAATTTTATATTTTAAATGTAATTTATTAATATTATTTATTTGATTATTTTGACCAGTAATTAATATAAATATCATTAATTAAGCATAAAATCAAGAGAAAATATTTTTTTATTTTAAATTATATTTAATAATATATATGTATATATATATATATAAAGTTAAAATCTTAGATAAAAAATTATTATTTCATTTGGTTAAATGTATTAAATCAACTTGTACAAAATTACTAAAAATCATATAAAATTGTATAGTTATCAAAAATTAAAACTAAATAATATTTACATAATTTGTAGATATTTAAAAAAAACTAATGATATTACGATTTATTTTTTTTTTAATTCAGAAAATTTAGAAAATTTTAAATAATAAAAAATTTATAATTATTAAAGTAAAATTATATATTATTTCGAAATTCAAAATGTCATATTTGAATATATTTATTTTAGTGATGATTTATTAATTATTACCGTATTCTACAAAGTTTACCAAAAATATAAATCAATATTAAATGTAATATATGAGTTATTGACATATTCTAAAAAGATTTCCAAAAATATATATCAGCATTAAATGTAATTGTCCATGTCACATTTAACCATATGACATGTCATCAATCTTAATAGCCACGTCACAATTTTTTGCTGAAAACGATTTTAGAGAAGACATGTGGCAAATCACTTCGCAAATAATGTCTAGGGGATAAGACACTCTCGACATAAAACGAACCATTGAACTTTTTGTGTTGTGAACATTTTGGTGTTTTCGATTTAATAGATTTATATTATTTAGAATGTTAAACATCTTATATCATACATATCTTCTCGGTTGGCTAATTTTAATTTTGTTTTTCTTATTCACATGAACTATTGTGCTTTTGAATCTTCATAGAATCACTTTGTTTCTTGGTGTCTCCGAGAACATACGATGAAGGTAAATTTTTTTGTCTTTGAAACAGTCTTTTCTCTTTTCTTATTTTGTTTGTGTAAAATCATCAGACTCGACATCTTCATTCTTATATTAGTTTCATCGGTTAATTGAAAAACTGACTATTTCAATTTCTAATTTGGCTGTAGTTGAAATTTCTGCTCTAAGTAAGAAGTAATCAATACATGAAGAGAAATCAAACAAAACTGGTAGTATTATTAAATATTACAATTATATATATAATTATGATCAAGATTTATGTTGATTATTTACCATCAGAGATTCCAAGCTTATGTCTTGATGATTAGCATCTGTTTTTACCTTCTGTTTTTTATTCAGTGAGAGTATGGTGATCGATAGAGAAGAAAGAAGAAGAATAATCATGGTAAGAGGATCGGATCGCCTAGCTCTAAGCACATGCCAATTACATAATGTTGATCCTTCGTCGCCATTGTTTTCTTCCTCATCATCAACTTCCCACCAACGCACATACAGCGAATCTTTCATGCCACAAACTCAAATCTGAGCATCTTCAGACTCAAGAAAGCCCATCTCTTAAGTATCAATTCATAGGTACACAAACTATAGTATGTTTGCTGATCCTGTTTTTTCTTCTATTTATACCTCCTTTTCTGGGTCACGTTTACATGTTATAATATTTTTCTTTCACCAAGTGAAATTCTTATGTTACCGTTTCAATTTTGTAATTTGTAAGCTCAAAACTATACATAAAATCCTTAAGTTTGTATTTTACACATTGCAATTTATTAGTGTTCGTATAAACTTAAAAACAATTAACTATGAATGTGTTTAATTTGTTTATAGATTCTAATTTATATACACTACAAGAAAACAGCATTTTAGCTTGGAAAATTAACGAGGAAATATAATCCTCGTTATATTACGACGACTTTACGAGGAAACTACAAAGAAAGAAGAGAAGGTCGTTATTTCCTCGTAAAGTAACGAAGAAAATATTTCGTCGTAAAACCCACGTAAACTTACGTGGTTTTAACGAGGAAATCCTCTTTCCTCGTAAACACCACGTAAAACTTGCATTATATTTACGAGGAAATTAGGAAATATACATTTCTCGTTAAACCGACGTAAATTGGCGTCTTCTTTACGAGGAAATGTTTTACGTGAACATAACGAGGATTTTAAAGCACGTTTTTTTTTGCTACCTACCTATTCCTCGCAAATTCATCGCAAAACTTCAACTACCAGATTCGAAAATTTTCTATAAATATGGAGTTTCAACATCATTTTAAACACACCAACAAGAACAAAAAAAAGAAAAACGTGAAAGGAAAAAAATGTCAGGCTCCGGGAATGTCTACGAGTTGCGGAGGTGGATGTATATGCATAGAGATGCTAACGGGAGAGTGACGAAAGAATACATTGCGGGACTGGAGACATTTATGCATCAAGCAGATTCCACACCGCTCGCCCTAGAAAGCGGTAAGATGTTCTGTCCATGTCGGAAATGCAACAATTCGAAATTGGCAAATCGTGAAAATGTTTGGAAGCATTTAATAAATAGAGGTTTCACGCCAAATTACTATATCTGGTTTCAACATGGAGAAGGTTATAATAATTATGATCAGAATGAAGCTAGTAGTAGTAATAGCAATTTTCAGGAAGAACCGGTTGCTCATCATTTGCATAATGAACATAGTTACCATCAGGAGGAGCAGATGGTAGATTTTGATAGGGTTCATGATATGGTAACTGATGCATTCGTAGCTCATGATGAAGATGAAGAACCTAACATAGATGCAAAATTTTTTTATGAAATGTTAAATGCGGCGAATCAACCACTTTACAGTGGTTGTAGAGAAGGTCTCTCTAAATTGTCGTTGGCTGCTAGAATGATGAATATTAAAACTGATCACAATCTACCTGAAAGTTGCATGAATGAATGGGCAGACTTGTTTAAAGAGTATTTGCCGGAAGACAATGTGTCTGCTGATTCTTATTATGAGATTCAGAAATTGGTTTATAGTCTTGGATTGCCTTCGGAGATGATAGATGTTTGCATCGACAACTGCATGATCTACTGGGGAAATGATGAGAAGTTAGAAGAATGTCGATTCTGCAAGAAGCCACGATTCAAGCCGCAAGGACGGGGACGTAATAGGGTACCGTACCAAAGGATGTGGTACCTACCAATTACAGACAGATTGAAAAGATTGTACCAATCAGAGCAGACTGCTGGAAAGATGAGATGGCATGCCGAGCATACTCAGACGGATGGTGAGATGACACATCCATCAGATGCAAGAGCCTGGAAACATTTTAACAAAGTAAATCCGGAATTCGCGAGCAATATCCGGAATGTGTATCTCGGATTATGCACAGATGGATTTAGTCCATTCGGAATGTCAGGGAGACAATATTCATTGTGGCCAGTCTTTCTTACGCCATACAACCTGCCACCGGAGATGTGCATGCAACGGGAGTTGCTATTCTTGACCATATTAATACCTGGTCCGAAACATCCTAAAAGGTCGTTGGATGTTTTCCTGCAACCACTGATAAAAGAGTTGAAGGATTTGTGGTCAACAGGGGAGAGGACGTATGACTGCTCAACGAAGACGAATTTCACGATGCGAGCGATGCTTTTGTGGACCATAAGTGACTTTCCTGCCTATGGAATGTTGTCGGGATGGACTACACATGGGAGATTAGCTTGTCCATATTGTAATGGAGCGACAGATGCGTTTCAACTGAAGAATGGGAGGAAGACAAGTTGGTTCGATTGTCATCGTCGATTTCTTCCCATTGCCCATCCGTACCGAAGAAACAAGACATTGTTTAGGCACAAAAAGGTTGTGAGAGACACTCCTCCTCCATATTTAACTGGAGAAGAAACTGAAAAGCAAATCGATTACTATGGAGCTTTGGAAACAGTTCCTTGTGGTGGTAATTGGCATGTCCCCCCTAATATGCCTGATTCTTACGGTGTTCATCACAACTGGCACAAGAAGAGTATATTTTGGGAGTTGCCATATTGGAAGGATCTTCTTCTGCGCCACAACCTCGATGTTATGCATATAGAGAAGAATTTCTTTGAGAACATCATGAATACAATATTGAATGTCCCGGGGAAGACAAAAGACAACATAAAATCGAGGTTAGACTTGCCGGATATTTGCTCAAGAAGTGAGTTACATATAAACAGCAATGGGCAAGTTCCTGTTCCGATATTCAGATTGTCTTCAGAAAAAAAGTCGGTGTTGTTCAACTGGGTAGCATCAGAAGTGAAATTTCCCGATGGGTATGTTTCAAATCTGTCTAGATGCGTTGAAAAGGGTCAAAAGTTCTCCGGGATGAAGAGTCATGACTGTCATGTCTTTATGCAACGACTACTTCCCTTTGCTTTTGCGGAGCTACTTCCTACAAACGTACATGAAGCACTTGCAGGTACTATATATATTATTTATTGCAGTATATTTATATATAATGATTTAGTTTGAAATAATATATGACTAATAATGTGTATAATTGTTTTTGGAATATACAAGGCATTGGAGCATTTTTCAGGGATCTGAGCACCCGCACTCTTAAAGTAGAAGTCGTGGAACAGCTTCAAGAGAACATTCCCATCTTATTGTGCAACTTGGAGAAGATATTTCCTCCTGGGTTTTTTGACGTCATGGAGCATCTAGCTGTCCACCTCCCATATGAGACATTGCTTCGTGGACCTGTACATTACGGATGGATGTATCAGTATGAGCGAGCCATGAAATATTTGAAGGGAAAAGCAAAGAACCTTGCAAAGGTTGAAGGTTCTATAATTGCTGGAAGTTTGACGGAAGAAACTTCTCACTTCACATCGTACTACTTTGCGTCAAAAGTACGTACCCGGAAAAGAGCTCCAAGGAGATATGATGATGGTGGTGTCGCGCCAACATACGCAGTTGCTGGTGTTCCAGACATCTTTAGCCAGATTGGGCGACTGGGTGGGAAATCAAAAGAGGTTTGGTGGTCGAGTGAAGAAGACGCTCATAGTGCACACACCTATATTCTACTCAATTGTGAGGATCCACTGATTCGTTATTTTGAAAGGTAACATAAATGGTATATAAATTAACACATATATATAATTGCCAAATATTAATTAATATAAAATGTGATTTTACAGCCTATTTGTTTCACAAGTCGAAGAAACATTCCCAGGTATATCCACAACTGACGTAGACAAAAGGAAAGATCAACACTTTATAAAGTGGTTGAAGAATCAGGTATTAACTCAAACTCATTATTCATAAATGATCTGTATTTTAACGTTCACTTTGTCTTTGCAGGTTGATTGTGACGACGATGCAGATTATCCTAAGTGGTTACACGAAGTAATTCAATCTCCACATGTAAAGGTCACCACCTCACAAATGTATTTCACACGAGGCTATACTTTTCACACATATGAGTATGGTAGACAGCGGGCGACCAGTAACTATGGAATATGTGTGAAAGGGGAAACCGATTTCTACGGTATCTTGACAGAGATTATTGAAGTGGAATTTCCAGGGATATTGAAGCTGAAATGCGTCCTCTTCAAATGTGAGTGGTTCGACCCCGTCGTCAACAGAGGTGTTCGGTTTAACAAATTCGGTGTAGTTGATGTCAATGGTGGACGAAGGTACAACAAACTCTTTATTTGCCATACATGAGCAGAATAAGCTTACTTCTATGTTTTCTTTTTTTTCAGGTACAACAAATTCGAGCCTTTCATCTTAGCTTCACAAGCAGATCAAGTTAGCTACCTTCCATACCCTCGGATGAGAGAATCGGGAATAAATTGGTTATCCGTGATCAAAGTTACACCTCGAGGACGAATCATTAGTGGAGAAGAACCACCATTGCAAGAAGAACAGATAAATGAAGTCGAAGAACCTGAACAACAAATTGATGACATTCTTCTCATTGATCCGCATAATCATGAGTATGAAGATCTTACCGACGATGGCACAGACGAAGCTGTTGAAGACGAGTTTATTGAAAATGATGATGTTTCTAGTGATGACGAAAATGTATCCGATTGATGTATTTCTGTTTTAATATAATTGATTTTCAGACTTAATGCATGTAATTCGATTATTTTAATCATGAAAACTATTTAATGTATTGAGATAATAAGAATTTGGGAATGTTTATAAAGAAAAAAAAATATTGAGGTTTGAGGTTTTGAATGAAAAATAAAAGATTGAGGTTTGGGGATTGGAATATGAAGAGTAGAAGATATGAAAGATGGTGTTTGTGGTTTGGGGTTTTTGATTTTAGGCGTTTAGAAAGAAAACCTCGTTAATTCCTCGTAGTTTACGACGAAATAACGAAGAAATAAAAAAAAATAAAAACGCGGTCCTCGTTAATTCCACGTAAGACGAAATCGTCGTAAAGACCTCGTCAGCTTACGTGGAATTACCGAGGCTTTTAGTTTTTTTTTCTTTCCTCGTTATTTCCTCGTGAGTTTACGAGGTTTTAACGATATTTATTGTCTAAACCCCTAAACCCTAAACCCCAAACCCCATCTTTCTTATCTATTTTTTTCTAAATCCCAAACTCCAAACCCCATTAATAATTTTATAATTTTCAAAAGATTATATTTTCAAATCTTCAAAAAATTATATTTTTGTTGCAAAATAAAAAATTTAAATAAATAATTTGATTTTGTATAAGTTTATATTAGAAAGAAGAGATTGATATTAGAAGTTAAAGAATTGTGGTTTTAAATTTTGAGGTTTGAAATGTTAAGAAGATATTGAAGTTAAAAGGAAGATATGTTTTGAATATATGAAGTAGAATATAAGAAAGATGGAGTTTAGGGTTTGGGGTTTCGATTTTAGAGGTTTACAAATTTACCTCGTTAAAAACTCGTAATCTACGAGGCTTTTACGAGGAATAGAAACACGGGCCTCGCTATTTTCTCGTTTGATTTGGGACGGGCCTCGCAATTTCCTCGTAAGTTTACGAGGTTTTTACGAGGAACAGAAAGACGGGCCTCTTTAATTCCTCGTAAATCTACGAGGAAATTGCGAGACCTCCGTAAGTTATATATACAACCACACAAACCTCACACTCTCCACTCGTCCCAACTTCCTCTCCATTTCCTCCCAATTTCGTCTCCAACTCCTCTCCCAATCCTCTCTCCTTCGAAAATGGTAATTTCCTCGCCCCAATAATTAGTTTAGGGAATTTAGATAGGTCGTTAGTTTAGGTGGTTAGTTTAGGGAATTTAGATAGGTTTACGGATTTTATGTTCGTTAGATAGATCTTTAAATTATTGATGATTGATTTTTAATTATTGATGATTGATTTTTAATTTTTAATAAACTAAAAAAAAATTATTTTTGCAGGTTCGTAAGCATTTGCTTAGTGCTCACTACAGAGAGATGTTCGGTGAGCCTGGTAGTCAGTTAGACCCGCCAGGTTCTTCTTCAGGTGCCGGTGGTTCCGGTTCTTCAGATCAGGAGTCTGTTCCCGAGACTCAGCATTTCTTCCCTCCGATGGCTCATCCGATGGCACCTCCGGTGGCTCCTCCGGTGCCTCCTCCGGTGCCTCCTCCTGAGATCCCCGCCGCTGTTCATTCCGATCTCATGGTGCCACCTACAGTTCCCTTCTCGCAGTACACTGTCGAGGATATTCTCGGTATGCCAGGCAGAGCTGGTTTACCAATCATAGATCCCGACAGACCCGACGGGACTATGTGGTAAGTGCATTATTTTTTAATTAATTATTTTAATTTGTAACTTCATTAAATAATTTAAATTTTCTTTTTTTTCCAGGTTTGGGGTTGACAATTGCCTTGCGACAGATGTAACCGAGACGATTAAAGGTTACTTCTCCATGGCGCATCCAAACTGGAAGTTGACGCCGATCTACATCAGAAAGACGTGGTTCAAGATTTACGCTGTAAGTAATTCTATTAATTAATTATTTTATATTTTTTTTTAAATAACAGATTATTAATTTTTTTTTTTGGCAGCAAAAGTATCATTGGTCTATCGGGGTCAGTGAGAAAGTGAGGAAGGCGTTTTACGCGAAGGCGCAAGTTCGCTTGGCGGACACGGTATGCAACTGGAAGGCTGACTGGACCATCAAGGGGTACACCCGTGGCAAACCCTCTGAGCTTACCACGGATGTTTGGGACGGCCTGATCCGTTACTGGAAGGATCCTAACTCCATTAGGATCGCAAATATTTGTGCTGCCGCTCGTAACACGGTAGACGAGCACGGTAACGGCCCTATGCTACACTCTACGGGCCAAAAACCCCATGCCGGTGTCCGTTTGAAAATGGTACGTAGTTAAATAATAATTTTTTAATTATTATTTTTAATATAATTAAATATATTTCTAACAATTTTCTAAAATGTTTTTAGGCCAAAGAGTTGGGACGTCTCCCGACTCTTCCTCCCGACTCTTCCGGAACTTTACGAGCGGACCCACAAGAACAAGGCGGGCCAGTTTTTAGATGGCAAGTCCGAGCAAATCTACAACGACGTAATTGCTCGGGTTGAAGAGCGCCAGACTCAGCTGACCCAGCAGTCCGCCGACGGATTACCCGTTACCTTATCCACAACTGAAGTGGATAAGATTTACGAGGAGGTAAATTTTTTTACATTATATCTTCTTAATTATTAATTCATTAAATTTTTTAAATTTAACTAACAAGTATTTTTTTTTTGTTTTTAAGGTTGTCCCTAAGAAAAAGGGACGTACGTTGGGGATCGGTTCCGTCAATGATGTCCCGAGAGCGACATCGTCTTATGCTCAGAGACGGACCGAAGAAGTCACTCAGTTGCGTTCCGAGCTGGGCGCGACCCAAAGCCGTGTGACTGGACTCGAGGCCTTCATCGACTTTATAGCGACCACAAATCCGGAATGGGAAACTTTGTTGAGGAACATGAAACAACAAAATCCCATTCCAGGCGAGTCATCGGGCACACATAACGAGGAGGATGTTACGAGGAGGAGCGAGGAATTCTACGAGGCGATGAACGAGCCTTAGTTTTTTTTTCTTTTCGGTTTATGTATTATAAAATCCAAAACTTAATTATATATAAAATATTTTGTTGCTTCTGAATTTTATTTCAAAATTTAAATATTTAAATACTTTTATTTGATTAAATTAATAATTATTCCATTTATCAAATAAAATATAATAATTCAAAAATTGGCAATATACGACTGATTTACGTCGAAAGCTTTCCGAGTAATTGACGAGGAAATCTTTACGAGGCTTTTACGAGGAAAACTTTACGAGGTTCTTACGAGAAAACATGTACGAGGATTTTACGAGAAAAAGTTAACGAGGTCTTTACGAAGAAATTTTATCAAGGATGTTACATGAAAATTACGAGGATTACTTTTCAAGGATCTTACGTGCAAGTAACGACGCGCGTTTCGCGTGGTTTGCACGAGGAAACGGAGCGAGTGATTTACGAGGATAGGCGGCGAGGAACTTACGACGAAACCTTTACTTCGTCTTTACGAGGAAAATAAAGACTCGCTACTTTACGTGGAATTGGCGACGAAATGTCCGTTACGACGGACGATAAACGACGAAACCCTTTTCCTCGTTAATTCTTCGTAAAGTCCCTTTTACGAGGAAATAACGAGGAAAATGGTCCTCGTTAAACACATGTTTTCTTGTAGTGATATCAACTTGTTTTAGATGGCAAAATCCAAACAAACTCGAATTGAATCCTACTATTGGGTCCATAATACCGGAACCATGTCAAATGAACTCTCTTAGAATGTAACATGTTTAAAGCTCATGTAATTAAAACTTAGTACTAATGGGATACGAATAAATTGGTTTATGTCTTTTCTACATTATTTTAGATGTCAGACATTTTATTCTTTGTAACACAATTTTTAGATGTCAGACTCATAGTACATTTGTGTAAAAGAAAATATTTTATGGAAAATATTTTATATTTCAGTGCTTAGAAGTATAAACATCACTAAATGATTGCACTGACTGAATAGCTATACTGATTAATGGTTATTGTCCCTAATTTATGCCCATGATGAGTGCAGAGGAAGTAAAGCCAAGAGAAGAACCAAAACTCTCGACCACTCTTCACAAACCCATTAAAGGTGAACAAACAAAACCAGAAGAAGCACGATCGGTAAAGACTCAAATTCAACAGACTAGGAGTGTCTTCAGCTCACTCAATGCTAGCATCATAAGCTCAGAAAGAAGTCGGAGACATTACTCCCTCACAATAGATGTGTTTGTGATTTTACTCCCGATATTGAACATCATAAGATCAGGCACTATCTCGTTGAGACCTCCTTGGTTACTTCTGCTTATTGCGCTATAGTAATGTCTCATCTAAGTTCTAACCATGGAAGCTTCGGGAGGAAGACAACAGAAGAAGAAGTTAAGAGTAAGATGGTAGCAGTGGTGAAAATTTGTCTGAAGTGCAGAGAAGCTTCTAGAAAGAGTTGCTGTATCAAGCTCTACGTACGTGGAATGTTCATATATCGTAGTCTCTATATGGTGGTTGTTATTTGTGGAGCCTCCTACTTTGAGTTCTTTTTTTTTGTTTTCAAAATCTACTTTGAGTTCTTATTTTCAGTTTTTTTTTTGTTTTTTTGTTGGATTTTATTTGATTAAGATTATTTTATTTCCTTCTCTTTGGTATCAGAATTATTTTATATTTGGAATTTGCTTTGATTAAAGAAAACACTTTCAACTGGTAGATTACTTCTAGCTAAGGAAAACAAAAGTTGCATCAAAGACGGTCGATATCGATTTCATAAAGGACAATGATTTTTTTTTTGTTCAAATCATAAAGGACATTAATCTTTGCAAGATTAAGCCATGTGATCTTCGAGGTTTGCCAAATCCCATGATCCCTATAATATTTTCTTCTTTATATTAATTTTCTAAAGACTATTTAAACAAGTGATTCCATTCTTTTTTCCAGATAACAATCTTAGTTCTAAGTAAAAGCAGGAAGAGAACTTTTGCTTGAATCGGCTAACTTGGCTGTGTAGTTCGAATAGTTGGATCGGCTAATTTCAGTGTTGTACCGAACTTTTGCTTGAATCCGAACTGTAACCTTTGTAATGATGCCCTTTAGGGAAGAATTAATAAAGTTGAACTTCCTAAAAAATAAAAAATAAAAAAGTAAGAGAAAGATAGAGATTGTCATGCAAGCATGGCAAATACTTTGTTGTCGAAGATATGTACGAAGCATGGTGAGTGAAGATCTTCTTCAATGGCTATTATAATTCAAACCTATCACACTATTTTTTGTTGTTGTTCTTTGTATGTGTAGTAGGTTAATGTTGTTGAATGATTCAAGCTATATGAGAAAATGGTTGACACAAAGAAAGTTTCTCAACTCACTTCTTTTGTGAATCTGAGGCTGGAGGAAGAGTTCAACTTCATATGCGGGTTATAAACTGCTAAAATAGAGGATATGGACTTGAGATGATTCCACTCGGTCTTCCCTCAGATAATGGCAAAAGGGACGGAAGCGAGTCATTCAAGTTAGTTGGACGAATCGGAATTGTTATGTAAACAACAAAGACGATGATAATTTTGTTTCGTACTTAAAATTTAAATTATATTTATTTATTTATTTTAAGAATTTTATAATATCTATTATTTCATGTTACAATATTTATATTAAATGACACAATATGTTTATTTTTTAGAATTTGAAAAAATCATCAAGTCACAGATATATTTTATTATATAAAGTAATGTAATGATTGAAATGTGTTAAAGATGATTTTGGTTTACTGAGTTTTTGTATTATTCTTTGGAGAGAGAGAGAGAGAGAGAGTAGATATTGAAGAACAAATTTAGTTTTTTTCTATCTATTAAAAAGCTAAAGCATCAAATATAAATTAATGTTTCGGATATTCATTTTAGTGATCAAACCAATAAGTTTAATTTTTTTTATAATTGTTTTTCATTTGAGTGATTTTAAAAATGAATAAACATAGTTTTGTGTATGGTCACTATAAAGAAAAAAAATATTAGTTTCATGATTTTGAATTTTTTTTTATGGAAGAAAGAGGGACAACGAGCGATATGGAGAAAAAGAGATATTTAGAGATAGAGAGAAAAAGAGACTTAGAGAGAGACTAAGATATATATATATATATAAAGAGGTGAAATATAGAGAGACGGATTGGGGGATATATATAAAAAGGTGAGAGACGGATTGGGGGAGAGATATATAAAAGAGACGAAATGAGTGAAATAGAAAGAGAGAGAACTAGATGAGTGACATAGAAATATACAATGAAAGTGCGAAAGAATTACAATCTATTTATACACTTATAATAATAGTTATACATGCAATATATGAATTATATTAATGTTCGTACTAAAAGATGAATTTCGTCATGAAATTCAATGATCCAAAATACTAAGAGAGAGAGAGACATACAAATCGCTTCAAATTATTAATCCATCTAATCATATTTTTAAATCGAATTATATTAAATATGTTTTTAGAAAATATGTTTTTATTTTTGACAGTTTTATTATATTAATTTATGATCAGTTATCTAAAATATAAATTTGATCTTAAAATATAAAATTCATCTTTAATTATATATATATATATATATATTTTTATTTACTTAGTTAGTTTTTAAGGATAACAAGAAATTTAACTAGTATAACTTTTAACATAAAGTTCATAAACAAAAAATATCACTTCGAAAATAATAATATAGATTAAATCAAATTATTACATATTATCTCATCTTAAATTAGAAAATTATTCAAAGATGTACAAATAACAAATAGTAGAAATATTATTTCAGCTCAGTTTCCTTTTGAAATCACAGTTTAGCAGAATAAAATACAAAAAAAAATCTTTTGTTTTATAATTCATTCAATCATGTTTCGTAGATAAATTGAGTAAATATGAGATATTTAATTTTTGTCAAAAAAATATGAGATATTTAGTTTAAGAGCTTTTGAAATTTGCATTCTCGCGTCGACATACAGACTTTTTGTTTTCTTTCAAATTATTGAAATTAAATAACTCACAAGTATTTGGTGGAAAATAAAAGAGGAAACATAGATGGCATACATGTTCGGGGTTTGTGACCATATAAAATAAAATAAAATAAAACTCTTTAAAAAGAACTAGATTAAGAGTGGGTATACTTTTTTGAGAATTTTAATTTTTGTATTCGAGTTATTTTATAACTATACTTGTGTTTATCAATACTATTAAAGCAAGAAAATGACCTGTTGATATAATTGTTGTCCAACTATTTTAATACAATTATTAAAAATTCTTATTAATCATTTAAAAAAATATCATACAGTAATAAAACACAAATATGACTGAGAAACACAAATAGAAAAATTAAATTTCTAAAAATATATAAGACAGAAAATATATTCGCCCTTTTAAAGGCGGATCAAAATACGCCATTGAGATTTAAATCACTATTTCTAAAAATTCCAAACCTGAATAAACTTAAACCAAAATTGCATCACTTAATAAACTTCATATTTCATTAATAATAAATATTACAATATCACCAAGTTAAAAGATTTAGGAGTCAACTATATATTTAAGCGGATAAAACATAAGAATGATTGAAACATTACTGACATAGTTATCCATGGTCAATCTTATAACTCAATGACCGAAAACTAATCAAATTGAACATCTAGACGGTGTTTTGAAACATTAATTAAAAGGAAATTAGGTGTAATAACCAAAAAAAAATTATAACTCACTAACTAACCAAAAACCCACCCTCTCTCCTACTTTCTCTTCCTATCTCTCTACTCTCTTTTCCAAAATCTAATTTCCCTTTTTTGGTTATTAAGCAAAGAATCCCTTAATTAAACCATAGTTCATTCCTTTAACTTGTGTAGTGAAAATAGTATTTATTAAAGTATAGTATCAATATTATTGTTTCTAGGTGATATAATTTTTATTTATTGGACTTCGTAAAGTAGTCGGCAGTTTATAATATTAAAAGTAGTGGTCACTAATATTTTGGAACTAAAATGTGATTTTACAGAATATGTATACATCTAAAAAGTAGTTACAAAATTATTTAATTAGTAAGAATATTCACTGGAACTGAACTTATCTGATGTATCCGAAAAAATAAAAATGTTCACATAATATTCATAACCGTGTTAACATAATTGATCCGAAAATTTTGGAACAAAAGTGGTGGAAGTTACAAAACTAATTTATTAAAGTGGTTACGTGCTATTTTAAATAACTATCACTATAATTAAATATAAGCTTATAATTTAAATTGGACATGACTTTTATCAACTGGTCATGATCCAGTTTTAATAGTATTGATGATACCGATGGCTTAACAAAAAAAAATTTTAGGCTTATAAAGATTTTTTTTACACTTATAAATACTGATTTCGAATACTGCGAATGATTAAATTATTGGAAAAAGGGAAGTTTTTTAAAATGTTTAAGCGATAATCATTTCTTATGTAATTAATTTTATTAGTAGGTTAATCACTAAATCATGTAAAATGAGAGAATCAAATAACATAATATCAGAACATAATGAAATCCTGATCTAAACATAAAGTATATGATTAAAGAAAGAACTATAAAACCATACCGTCGTTTTGTGTACAACCAATAAGAGTTTTGATATCGTAACATTATACATATTATTTTCATAGAACTCACACATACATTTTCTCCGACTGAAATTCTGATACTGGTACTATGGCACACTGATACAAATCACCACTAAAATCATCTATCTCTGAAGATTGAAAATGATGCGACATTTAACACAAGTGGATGGTGAAAGACAGTGTCGGGTGAGTTGGGGTGCACTTCCACGCGCGACCTCGACTTGTTGTCCCTACAAGTACTCTCGCTTCTTCAACTTTCTCTTCTATAAAAGAATGACCTTTCTTGGTTAATTTACTCTCTTATCTTCAGACTAAAATCTCTATAATATTAAAGATGGGAGTTTTAAAGAGAAAAGTTTCAAGTAGTAGAGGACTTGGTGGTGTTCTCAGAGAGCAAAGAGCTAGGCTTTACATCATCAAACGATGTGTTGTGATGCTCTTATGTTGGCAAGATTGATCTTGGTTGATCCAAGTGGTGATACTTTGAAGCTGAAACGGAGCAAACCAATGATAGCGAGAAGATATGAAGGAGAAAGTGGTTTAGGTTTGCTTGCCAATCGTCGATTATGGGGGATGAAAGTTAAATTTTGATATGGGTATATATTTACAGTTGGTGGTTGTTAGATTGTAAAAATGACGAATAAAACGTTGGGATAAATTTTGTAATGGCGTCTGCCTTAGTTCTGTAGCTCCTTGTATAAATTCAGTTATCTCACACATAAACTAACCAAGATGTGTTCTTGTTTTGTTTTTAATTTCTTGCTTCCGTAGTTTTATGAGCTTGTGATTAGTGTATCTGGTTTATTTAAAATCATGTTTTCTAATATTTGAGTTCGCATTAATCTAAAGAAAAGCTAACCGCTGAGGTTCACTAAACAATTTCAAATGTTTAAATTTTAAGAAGTGGTTTAGCTACACGATAACTAGTCCAACATATAGAGCAGGATTTATAAATTGTAACCAGCTAAAAAGCTATTTAACCAATTTAACCAAAGATAATCACTTCTTCGTGTGCAGAGCCTGCATGCCCAGTGGGGAGGCTCACAGACATTTTCGCGGGGCTCTCGTTTTTTTCTTTTTTTTTATAATATGTATGTATAATAATATATAGTATAGTTATATTTAAAAGATAAATAAAATTAATTATAGAAATGCTAATAAATTATTAAATTAGTTTTATAATATTATTATTAAAATAGTATACTATTTTCTTAGTGTTGATTAAATTTATAATGTAAAATTTCTTTTAATATTTTATTTTCTGATTATTACTGCTAAAAAATAACTATACTACTTCGTAATAGTCATGGATCTGGAAGTCCAAATAAGCAGTGTGTAATCAACATAGTATAGAGTAGATTTTTTTTAAACTAACAAATTATTTAGATTATTTATTTAAAAATAATTAGTATAGTAATAATCAGTTTATATAACCCAATGATTAAACTTATAAGTTATTATGTGATAATGTGAGAGGGAGTACAAGTTTGCATAAACATGCTTGCATGTTTCGATTCTACTAATTTCAGTCAAACCAACAACCTCTTCCTAGTTCCAATGATTAGCCAGTTGATTTGTAGATAAATAAAATTATAGATCAAATAAATACCCTTTTGTTACTTGTCTAATCATATGTAGCATTAGTGCTCCACACAGAGGTTGTCAAAATATCCGTAAAATTTGATCGATCCGTTATTCGTTTCGATCCGAAAAATCCAGATATCCGTAACTCTACGAATCAAAACAAATACTAAAATTCAATATCCGTCAAATAAAGAGTAAATCACAAATATTCATTTAAAAAAAAAACGAATATCTCATCCGATCCGTAATGTACATATACATATATATGTATATATAAAAGTATATATAATATAAATTTCAATATATATATTAATTATTTTATCCACTAAATTAATTACTTGATCATTAAATTATTAAATGTGCCTAGTTTTTAAATAATTTGTAATGAAATATTATTATTTTATATTAAAAATTTTAGTTTTCTTTTAATTTATTTAAAAATGATTTTTATTATTTTGTACCGGATCGACGTATCGAATTGAATATCCGGTAAAATATACTGACTTTTCCGGATATCCGTAAAACCGAATATCCAGAAAATCACGGATCGAATCGGATCAGAAAAAAACAATTATTTATATAGGACGGATTGGATCATCGATATCCTCAAAATTCCGGATATCCACTCCGTTTGTACCCCTAGCTCCAAATATGAGACGGCTATTCTTTGTACTTTTACGACTTGACTTAACTTTAATTCATGATGTGTGTTTGTTTAGTTTCTGTTAAGTAATAAAGTTTTAATGACTAGATATAGATCAAGGGACAACACAAGTCATACACCACTTAAAATATAGTTGGGGACCCTCTTATTTAATCTGACGTGACCACTAGGTGCCAAATTTATGATGGAAGACATGTATGAAGTACGTCGAATTTAGTCTATTGAAATATAAAGTGAAGTTCCTTTTTATTAATCGCGTCAAGAACATCTGAAGACTAAAACAGATTATACAACCAACCAATCACGCATATTAAAAGGCACATCAATGTTCAAATAACTTCGTAGTTATTTGAATCGAAATAGTAATAACATGTATTAGTTGATGTAAAGGGTTTCGACCGAGAGTGTTTCAATTCGATGGTGAAACAAAATTTTAATTCAAGAACGTGAAACGGGAGAGTATCAAGCAACCAGTCCAACCACAAATATATTATCATCTAATCTATTAAAACTGAAGTACAAGTTGGAAAATACCCTAAGACTTCTAACTTACTTACAAAGCAATGCCACTGAATTAATAAATAGACTTAATTTTAGCTATTCATTGTCTTTTCCTAAATTAATAAATTGTTTCCTAAATCAAATCTAAACCAAAAATTATCCCATATCAAAACAGTAAACACTAAAGTCAATAAATAATAAACACAAAATTGATGATAATAAATTTTAATCCACACCACAATAGTTTAATTTCGTCTTTTTGCGTAACAATTTCTTTTCTTCCTCAACGATAACTGTTTTATTATGTACCAACAAAAACTTTTTTTTTATGTTCATTCAAATCAGAATTTTCGTTAAGTTACTCCCTCAACACGACAACTCAAATCAGAAACAATATAATATCATATTTTAACACACAAAATCATCACAGAGAATATTACATAGTAATCAAAACTGAAATTTCTTTTTTAAATATCGTGCTATTTCCTTTAGTTTAAACTATTTCCTATATTTGTGCTAACTAATAAATATTATTCTATAACCTAAACAACCTAATATATTGTGTGTAACTTAATATTGTTTTCAAATTTATGTAATTATATTTTTATTATTTATGATAAATAAAAATAAAAGTTACATGAAAAGAATCATTTGTATAATATATAAATATATTATCTTACATATATTTTCATATAAATAATACTGATATATGGTGTTTTATACATCATTGTATATATGTTTTCTAATTGGTTTTCAAGTCTTTATCGAGTCTTTCTAGTCCTTTTCGAGTCATTACAGGTCTGGAGTTGCACTGGATGGGAGATGGACCTGCTGGAACAAAAGAAGCAGAAAACAGTGCAGTTTGGTGATTTTCACGCAGAACAGTCTGATGACTGTTCCCGATCAAGCGGAACAAGCAGACGGAGTGATCCCGCGGTTGTTCCCGACGAATAAGGAAAATACAACATCTCGGGATTTGCCCTAATTATCCTCTTTTTCTCTCCCAGCCGCCTGTGGCTTTGATATATCTTATTTTTCTATTTTTCTACATCATTCTACGCTATTCTAGACACAAGAAACCATTTGGAGACTTTTAGATTATTGGATTTGCTTATTGTAAAGGGAGAAGGCTCCATCTCTCTCTCCATAGAGAAGATTACCCTGAACCCTCTTTCTATCTCTTTTATTAACATGCAGTATTATTCAGATTTGATCTCTGTGTTTTCTCTTGTTATGATTGAGTAGTCGGCTAGCTTGTCTAGGGTTCTAGGGTGTTAGATTGTGAGCTAAACATAGATAAGTGAATCCATTGATTGTCTTCATTCATAATTGTTCTTATTGCTTGCATTAAACTGGCCGCTTAATGTTAGATCATAGGTTTAACCTGTTCATTAACCGTGTAATAGGTTGCTAGATCTGTTTTGAATGAGCACTGCATCCCTAATCAGCGAAAGTAGATATTAGGGTGTTCTGTGAACCTATCGGACCTGATCTCTATTGCTTGCGATCGCTTCTCACCTCAACGACAGTTAGACGGTGAGATCGATCAGCATAGGGAGCAGTACCACGACAGTGGACTGTTCTACTTGAGTGATCCGAGTTCTAGACTGTTCTTATTAGCACTTGAATAATTGTTTGGCTCATGATCGTAAGCACCCGATGAACTAACCCTAGGCTGGCTTCTTCTCTTTAAATTGAATTCTCATTTATATTATTTTCTTTGCTTGTTACGATACCTTAATCTCAAAACCCCCATATTGTTTTAGCTAAGTATTGATCCCATAAAGATAAAGTGTAATAGTTGGTCTCTGTGGATTCAATCCTAAAGTGCTACATCGACATACCATTCGATTGTGGTAGTGTGCACATTAGGTTAATTGGTGTGCGTGAACACGAATATCAATTTGGCGCCGTTGCCGGGGACCATCTTTTTACCTTTATTTTTCGGTTATTTATTTAGTCTAAGACCTCTAACTTGCTCTTTTCTCTTTATTGCAGGAGATCGCAAGGTTTAGAAAATCAGAACAGACAACAGCCAAGGCCTACTGACACCACCATGGGTGATCACGGTCATCAGGATGATCTCGCTGCAGCAATGCAACTGATGCAACAGCAGATGCTTCAGATGCAGCAGACCATCCAAGCTCAGCAAGCAGCTGCAGAACAATCTGCTCAACAGGCTGCTCTCGCGCGGCAGGAACAAGCAGCGCAGACTGTTCCAATCGGGGAGAGAAATCTTCCGCGGAACATTCCTACTACGCGCTCTGCCATTGTTCCTCCACTCTGCACCAGACAGGACTTCGAGATCAAGCCTGCTCTGATTGATCTGGTGCAGAGAAAACTGTTCTCTGGTCTCTCTGCAGAAATTCCAATGGAGCATATTGAGAATTTCGAAAAAGTCTGCAGTTTTACTCGTGCGAATGGTGTGCCACCAGACTACATCAAGTGCATGCTATTCCCATTCTCTCTTGATGGAAAAGCTGCACGGTGGTTGAACTCCCTCCCTACCGGCTCTCTCACTTCATGGGAACAAGTCCGATCAGCGTTCCTCAACCATTTCTACTCTAAGGCGAGAACAGCTGCATTGAGGAACAAGATCACTTCATTCAGACAGCTCCATGATGAGCCTTTTTGTGACGCATGGGAGCGCTTCAATGACTACCAGAGAGAATGCCCTCACCATGGATTTGATGATGATTACCTCCTGGGCATTTTCTATGATGGGGTGGACTGGAAATACCAAGGTGCTCTAAACTCTTCGAGCAATGGAGACTTCATGACTCAGACCACTGATGGAGCGCTCAAGCTGATTGAGAACATGGCAGCTAGCTCAGCCAATGAGAATCAGGAGAGCAACCGCTCCAAGAAAGGGAACAGTGTACACACCCAGAAAATTGATGAGCTAACAGCTAAGGTCGATCAGCTACTGCAGAACAACCAGGCACAAGGATCTGGGTATCAGAACACCATCCCGCAGAGCAATCAGCAAGTTGTTCCAGCCGCGAGTGCTCCGACTGCAGGGAACAGTCCGCCAGATGATCTGAAAAATCTGAACATTATGATGCAGCAGATGCTCCAGAGCCAGCAACTTCAGGTCAAGGCACTGAATCAGGTTACCACAGACATCAACACCAGGATGGACAGCATGTTCACCGAGCTGAATTCAAAATATGATACTGTGAGCAACCACATAAAGAAGATTGATGTTCAGCTTGCTCAAACTGCTGAAACTGTTAAAAGACAGCAAGAGATCATTCGCGGAAAGAGTGTGATGAATTCTAGGGTTGAGCACTGTAATGCAACCGAGCAGAGAAGTGAGAAATCTGAGGAAAAACAAGTGGAACAACTGTTCGCTGAGACTGTTCTGGGCGCAGAACAGAGAACAGAGCAGTCTACTAGCTCTAGAGTGACTGCTCCCGCTCCCGACGGATCTACTGATATTCCACCAGTGCGAGTCTATGTTCCTAAGATTCCCTATCTGATTCCACCTACATATCTGAAGGTGTTGCCTAAGGTTGATGACCCTGGAAAATTTGCTTTTCCATGTTCCATTGCTGGAGTAGAATTTGAGGAAGCTCTTTGTGACTCCGGATCTTGTGTGAATCTTGTCTCAAAGGCGATTGTAGACAAGTTGGGCATTGCTGATGTTGAGCCTTCTCAGGTGACTCTGACTTTTGCAAACTCTTCCAGAGCAGTTCCCTATGGCACTATTCGCAACCTTCCTGTCCAAGTTGGGGACTGTGTTCTCCATACTGAATTTCAGGTTGTTGAGATGAACAAGGATCATGAGATGCCTTTGATCTTAGGAAGGACATTTATGGCTACAGTGGGAGCAATCGTTGATATGCCTAATAAGAGAGTCTCCTTCTCCCACATCAACAAGAATGTCTTCTATCTGGCTGTTCCCACCAGATTTCAGAAACTACACGCCTCTTGCATCTCAGTGTTCAGTGGAGAAAAGCTGAAGGTTGTTCCAAGGAAGGATCTTGGTAAAAACAGTGAGTTCAAGGAAGTTCTGAATGGAGATCCTCACAATGATACCAAGAAACTCAGTGGGAATGCAAGGGTGAAAGAGAAAGTCCAGAAGAAAAGGGTCAAAGGAGATCCTACTATGACTTTGACACCTCACTGGTGTGATGAGAAATCCATTGAGTATGAGGTAAAGTGCAAGGGTACCTCTAAACTTTTCTCCAAGGTCAGAGTTATTCTCATTGATGAGCTGAAAGAGAAAGGAGAAGCTGCTGTGAAAGGGTTGTTGAGCAGAGTTTTGAAGCTGAACATGTCAGATTGTGGAGCTTGTTTTGGAACAAGCCCTCATGCTCAACCCGACTGATCCTTGTCACCAAGTCAAGCTAGTGACTTTAACCAAGCGCTTGGTGGGAGGCAACCCACTGGTAAGTGTAAATATAACTTGGTTTTGTTTTTGTTTGCTTATTTTCGTTTTAGTTTATTGAGTTTCAGGTCAAAAAGCAGAAAAATTCGAGATACTTCGAAAAATTCTGGGTTGCAGAAACGGAGCTCCCTGTTCTGCAGGAGCCAAGAACAACCGCCCAGGTGAAAATCTGGCGACAGAACACCCAGAATTTTTCGGAGCGCCCACTCCAGGTAAGTATCTCGACCCAAAAAAAAAAAAAAATTTGTAAATTCTTGTTTTCACCTTCTCTCTGATTTATTTTCACACCGAGACGTTGTGAAGTAAGTCTGGGGGAGGGTCTTCGTAGTTTACTAACTCGTTTCTTTCTTTTGTTTTTCTTTTGAGTCAGTCCGAGTCAGTTTTTAGGATCGAGTCAGTCAAAGTTTTGTGGGAATTATGACCTTATTCTGTGTTGATCACTAACCACCTCGTGCTTTAGTTGTCTTATTCAGTGACCTTAGCAGTGGCGAAAGACACACATGTGGACCCGGAACACCCTGACATATCTCACTTGATTCTCCAGAAGTTCTCAGCCGATCAGGTTACACTGGGTAGACTTAACTCCAAATAACTTGAACCTAATCTTGACTGAAATTCTTCTTGTTATGGGCACTAGATCAGGGAAACGAGAACTACACTCAGGACTTCTTATTCTTTTTATCCATCTTGCTGTTCCTGAGTGGCTAGCTCATCTTTAGCTAGTTCCCACCCTGAACCTTAGCCTTTACTCCACCTTCATGCATTTGTTTTTCAGTGTTATATGTGCAGATATGTGCAAAAAGGTCGGAGAGGAAAGGATCGACGCAGCCTCTTACTCGTTACTGCTGCGCAGATTCAGCCAGAAGGAGAACAAGCAGATTATGGGAGCAACCACTCCATAACCAATGAGTTGTTCAAGAACATGGGTGGAGAACCAGAATGATTTGAATCAAAACCACCAGTGGCATCCTTGACATCACATGTTACCTCATTCTTCGTCACCTCACCATCTTTTTTTTGTCCTTGTAAAAAAAAAAAGAATTAAAAAAAAAAAAAAAAAAAAAATTAAAAAAAAAAAAAAAAAAAAATCTATCTTTCATTTTCTTTAACATATGGTGATGGAGAAGGAGAAGAATTAAGGATACATGAGCCATTGGAAAGGTCGAGCAGAAGAGTAGGTATCAATATGAAGAGATGAGGAGCAGACAGATGAGCGGAGCAGTCTGATGATTGTTCCCGAACGAAAAGAACAGTCGCTCCTGAGATAGCAAAACGAGTAAGGGGCTGTGGACATCAATGGAGCCGTCCTCTCACGACTATTTTGCGCGATATCCTGCATCCACTACGAAAAGTTGGTAGCCCCTAAACACTCTTTAGCTCCACCATAAAATTAGCCTGTTCCACACCTAGCCCGTCTACTCTGAATAGTGCCTGTGATGAGAAGCTCACGCTGCTCTTAAATGAATGTAGGGAGTTCTGTCTCGATAGTGTTGCTTTTTCAGGTTTGAGATGTAGAGTATGGAGCCGATTTTCGAACAGCAGTCAGTGGGGTTCTGGTAAGGGTGTGTTGTCCTAGTTTACTGCTTGTATGGTTCAAAGATTCGTGGTTAAGGTATGGTTGCTGAGAATAGGAGAGTTCCCACACTTTCAAACCTTTCTCCCTGTTCTTGATACTTGGTCTTGTTCGAGGACAAACAAGGATCTAAGTCTGGGGGAATTGATATATGGTGTTTTATACATCATTGTATATATGTTTTCTAATTGGTTTTCAAGTCTTTATCGAGTCTTTCTAGTCCTTTTCGAGTCATTACAGGTCTGGAGTTGCACTGGATGGGAGATGGACCTGCTGGAACAAAAGAAGCAGAAAACAGTGCAGTTTGGTGATTTTCACGCAGAACAGTCTGATGACTGTTCCCGATCAAGCGGAACAAGCAGACGGAGTGATCCCGCGGTTGTTCCCGACGAATAAGGAAAATACAACATCTCGGGATTTGCCCTAATTATCCTCTTTTTCTCTCCCAGCCGCCTGTGGCTTTGATATATCTTATTTTTCTATTTTTCTACATCATTCTACGCTATTCTAGACACAAGAAACCATTTGGAGACTTTTAGATTATTGGATTTGCTTATTGTAAAGGGAGAAGGCTCCATCTCTCTCTCCATAGAGAAGATTACCATGAACCCTCTTTCTATCTCTTTTATTAACATGCAGTATTATTCAGATTTGATCTCTGTGTTTTCTCTTGTTATGATTGAGTAGTCGGCTAGCTTGTCTAGGGTTCTAGGGTGTTAGATTGTGAGCTAAACATAGATAAGTGAATCCATTGATTGTCTTCATTCATAACTGTTCTTATTGCTTGCATTAAACTGGCCGCTTAATGTTAGATCATAGGTTTAACCTGTTCATTAACCGTGTAATAGGTTGCTAGATCTGTTTTGAATGAGCACTGCATCCCTAATCAGCGAAAGTAGATATTAGGGTGTTCTGTGAACCTATCGGACCTGATCTCTATTGCTTGCGATCGCTTCTCACCTCAACGACAGTTAGACGGTGAGATCGATCAGCATAGGGAGCAGTACCACGACAGTGGACTGTTCTACTTGAGTGATCCGAGTTCTAGACTGTTCTTATTAGCACTTGAATAATTGTTTGGCTCATGATCGTAAGCACCCGATGAACTAACCCTAGGCTGGCTTCTTCTCTTTAAATTGAATTCTCATTTATATTATTTTCTTTGCTTGTTACGATACCTTAATCTCAAAACCCCCATATTGTTTTAGCTAAGTATTGATCCCATAAAGATAAAGTGTAATAGTTGGTCTCTGTGGATTCGATCCTAAAGTGCTACATCGACATACCATTCGATTGTGGTAGTGTGCACATTAGGTTAATTGGTGTGCGTGAACACGAATATCAAATACTCAAGTGCAAGTTCAATATGATAAATATTGATAATATAAAATATATAGCACCATATATTTTAAATAATATATATAACAATTTTATCATACATTATCATAAAATTTTGATCCATAAAAATAAAATATATTTATACGGATATATTGGTCATATTCTAAAAAGCATGGATGATACCATTGATGGTTTACAAGACAAATAAAATTACTCGAAATAAACTATAAATTATTGTGTTTAAAAATGTCATATTAAAAAGTTATTTAATCAGAAAAATTTAAAAATATAAATTATCTCTTATATAAATAAATACTTATTAAAATTTTAGATTATGTTCCTACCTATTTTAGCTAATTAAAATTTTCAAAAAATCTACTTTTTGAAAATATTGCTAACCATGCTTAAATCCATATATCCAGTATCTTCATAATCTTTAATATAACTATAGTGTATAGAAATTTAACCAAGAAGCAACTGAAATTAAACATTATACTTATTGCAAATCATTTATAACATTTAGTACAAACATAAATAAAAATGAAAATTGACACCCGCTCGGTTGAGCGGGTCAAAATCTAGTTAGTTCATTACAACACTTGTTATTTTTATTTGTTTTCACACAATATTATTGTTGATGACAAGAGAAAGCATGAAAATGGGGTCAAAGTGTCAGGTTGGAAGAAACTGAATCTGCATCATTGTCTCATTGGTATTCTGTTGTCGGCCAACTTAACTATGCAGCCAATATGTTTATGTACTCATATACACCTTATGTATTCTTTTTTTCTGTCACGTTCTTTATACATATCTTTTGATGAATTGAAGAGTTTCGTAATCAGCAAATTGAGTTCAGTGAATCCTGTGTTTCTTCCTACTGATGTATGTTAATGCAGTGATCACTAGATTTTTTTTTCTTTCAGCAGTCACTAGAATTTGAATCGTTACTTTAGATGATTTTATAAAATCTGTTGAGCAGTAGAAAATCTTTTGATACATAAAGCTACTGAGGAAGAGACAAAATAAGTTGAACTGTCAAAAAGACAAGAGGATAAGGTCGACCACGTGCGGCGGCCCTACACGACTGACCTACCACCGTCGCCGTCGTGGCCAGAACCATCGACCTCTTCTCTTGTCGCTTTCTCACATCCGGTCCAACTCTATTTACTGATGTTCACACAAAGTTGTCTATATTTACACTAGCCAATTAAGCTAAACATTCTTACGTAAGTGTAAACCACTTCTTTTTTTCAATTTTAGATCTGTTTCAAGAATTCAATATCTTGTATATATTATCAGAACTGTACTACTTAAAGGCTTAAAAGGCTTATATGATATATCGTTTATGATGGTGAAAACAACAAGTGAAGTAGATATACCATCTCGTTAGGCTGGTATCATTGTGCCATTTCACAATATTGTCAATAGGAGGCGGAGCCTGTATATCTTTGTTTCACATCACATGGTATGTTTAAAGTTTAAACCATGAGTTCATTGTTCCGAATAGTGAACAAATAATTCCAATGGTATATCCAACTGTACGTAATATCACAAATTCAGCTAGCTAAAGTATTTTTGGGTCTGTATGTAAATGCTTTTCTATTTAACATTATTGGTCCATAATATTGTACGTACGTACTTCAACACTTGTGGACTCATCTCCAGGTGTGTTCATATTTGTGTTCTTTCAAAACTGTGCATTGCACATGATTCCCATATGGCTTTTTTCTTGAAAAGGCTTATAATTGTCCATGGCTCATGCTAAGGTCACCTTGTTACTCTTTATAATAGATTAATTATTGATTTATAACCAGACGGCCTATTAGCTCAGTTGGTTAGAGCGTCGTGCTAATAACGCGAAGGTCGCAGGTTCGAAACCTGCATAGGCCAATTATTTTAATTTTATATTTGGGCCTAAATATATCAACTACCCCATGTGCTAAAAACGATAATTAGAGATAGCAATCAAAGACCTGGACCGCGGGCCTGTCCCATAAAGGCTTGCTGCGGGGCGGGATTGGGCCTCCATTTGATAAGCCCGCAAAATTGCAGGCCTCGCGGGACGGGCTCAAAGCGGAACGGGTTCAAAGCGGGATGGGCTCAAAACGGGACGGGCCGAAAGCGGGATGGGTTAAACCGCGGGATTTTGAAGATGCGCAATCCTAAGTCTCTATTTCTGCTTTCACTTAAGAGAGAGAGAGAGAGAGAGAGAGAGAGAGAGAGAGAGAGAGAGAGAGAGAGAGTCGATGATGCCCGGCTCCCAAGCGCCTCTGATCTGCACCGATGGAGCTTATTCAAGCCATCATAAATGATAATAAAACATTTGTTTTGTATAAGCTTAATGTATTGATCTTGTAAGAATATACTCAATCGTGTGCAAGCTGATACTCAATTCTTATCTATGTTTGTTTGCGCATGTAGAAATAAACAATGTAATATTCGATGTCCCGCGGGACAGCCCGCGAAGGCCTGTATATTTTGCAGTACGGGATTGGGCAGCTAGTTTGAGGACCGCGTCCCGCGCGGGACAGGCCCGCCGTGTACCGCCAGAAGCCAAACCCGCAGCGGTTCGGGACGGGACGGGACGGGAGAGCCCAATTGCCATCCCTAACGATAATCATGCCCCACCGTTTTTTCTTTCAAGGAAAACACATACAGTACTAAACATTTAGTATACATGTTTGTTCATTCAGGCCCATAAAACTCCGTACACCATTGGGCCACTCTTTAACTTGTAATTCATATAGATATCGTCATGTGGTATGAATAAGATTTAGTTGAGATAGGGAAGTCGCAATTACGGAACCATATTTGTTATCATAGACAGAACTAAAATCTGAAAAGGAAAAGGGAAGTCGCAGTTACGAAAACCATAATGTTATTATAAGAGGACTAAAATCTGAAAAGGAAAATAAAACCATAGTATAATCAAGGTAATGTGTAATTATTTTATTCATGTAAAGAAACCTTTAATTTATATGTTGGGAGTTAGGACTGAGCGAAAACAGAATATAAACAAAAAAACCTATAGATGATTCTCTTATTAAAAAAAAAAGAAACCTATGGATGCACAAGTGACGAGATCATGACGTGATGTGTTTGTGGTATCAAATGTATTTATTATTTTTTTAGTTTTTGAACACTGTGGTATCAACTGATCTGTAGTAATAATAAATAACGTAAGAAGAAGAGAGGATCTGTAACGGTGAAAGGGACAACATTGCAAAGATCCCGAAACTAAAGCTCACAAGAGTTTCCATAAATAGAACAAAGATCTGAGTCTTCACTTCCCACGAAAAAGATTCTATTTACTCCTCTCCATATCACTTGTTATACTAGGTACTCTCTACCTCAATCTGATTTAGGAAATGTAACATTTACTACATATATATGAAGTCAAAGCTGTGTATTAGTCGGTGTTAGCAAATTGCAGATAAATATTAGTGTAGAGACGATTTTTTTCCCATGCAGATTTAAATTTTGATTACGACATTATTTTTATGGTCATCAGAAATTTAGCAACGGATATGCAAAGAGAATTTTCTGTCATTACAGATTATAGAAAATTCATATATAAATGAGTCCTCTTAGCAATAATAGAAAGCAATTGACAATTAGAAAACGATAATGTTAAGTTGCATATAGTATTAGTCAAAAATAGTTGCATATAGTATTAGTCAAAAATATTTTTTTCTTTTTTTTTTTGCTAAACTAGTCAAAAATAGTTGCATATAGTACACATCAAGATCATAATAAAATAAAATCTTCTTGATTCCACTCTACTGATACAAACCCAAACTCTTTACATAACCTATATCATTAATCAAGACCAGAAAATGTCTTAATTATAGTACAATATACAAACCAAACCCTAAATAAAGGGTCCATAAATTAAAAAACATAGAAGAAGAAACCCAAACCACATTTAAAATATTAAAAATCCCCAAAAACATACTAATATTAAGACCACCAACCCGTAAACCCATTTTGCAAGTCCAATTAACTAACCCTAATTAGTTAATTAATGACTTAATGATATAAACAATCATTTTATGGAGGAATTAACTAATTGTAACATCGATTTGCCATCTTACTAGTCCTTTGCCTCTTTATACTCCCCGACGATGATTTCTCCAAGTTATTGTTATCATTATTTTCATCATTATTATTGACACACTTCTCTATAACCGCCTTTAACGCTTCTTCTATCGAACTCACACAATTATATCTCTTCTCTTCATCATCATGCTCCACGGCATCGTTACGATATTCAAAACCATCATCTTCATGGTCATCTCGGCTCAAGAAAAGGACGTTCTTGACTCGACCACCTACGGTCGCGATCTCGGCTTTGAGAGTTCGAAGATGAAGAGACTTTAAGGCATTTATGACGTCATGAATGAGGTCAGTCCTGTCTCCGCAGCAAAAGGAAGCTCTTATCACCAAGTTTCCTTCTTCATCGTTGTAAGTCGAATCTACGGTCAGATCATCGGACTCTGTTGGGACTTGACACGTCTCGGTGATCAGTGATGTCTGTCGTTTTAACTCCTTCATGTGTTGGATCACTTCCGCTAGCAACGAAGCTTTGTCGGTCTAAAGAAAAACAAGACAGAAAATAATAATAATAACGATTATAATTACAAAAACATCACATGTATGAAGTATAGTTACATACCGAAAATATTGTTATGATGTAGTTACTGCTTTTAAAAAATGAGAACTACAACTACTTACTTGAATAAATGTAACATTTGAAGTAGATCATTGATTAGTTTCAAAAAATTCGTTACTTTTAAGTTAATTCTCCTTCCATTTTCCAAATCGTTGTTAAATTTCAAAACAACAACTACTTGAATAAATTAATGGAACATTTGAAGTAGATCATTGATTAATTTTTAAAAATTCGTTACTTTAAGTTAATTCTCCTTCCATTTTCCAAAACGTGGTTAAACTTCAAAACATCAAAGCCATAATGAAAGGGAAGTGAATAATTATTACAACTTACTTTTGTTGTGTTTGGTAAAATGCTACGCAACTTAGCAAGATGAGTGTTGATTCTCTCTCGCCTTCTTCTCTCGGCTTCACTATGACTCTTTGAAGCAGCCAAAGCCTTAGCATCCATGACTTCTTGTGCACTCATTTTCCCCATAATCTCACCATCAAACCCGAAGGACGGGCCACGACGCATGATGGGTCCAAGAGCTTCGGATAAGATCCTTAGATGGTTCTGATGATGATAATGATTATCCATGGGAGGAGAAACAAAACCATCAGTATTGTCAAAAGAAGAAGAGGAAGAAGAAGCTCTCTTGTTGAAGTAGTGGACCGGGTCAGAATAACGGGTCGGGTTGGATGGGAAATGGGTCGGGTCAATAGAAGGTAAAGATGACCAGGGGAGGTTTTGTGGATGGAGATGAAGAAGAAACTGGTCTTGATAGTCTTGTAAGTTGTGAAACGTTTGAAGACAGTCTTCTTCCTTCATTGCATACATTTTTTGGTTTTTTGTTTTTGGAAGCAGAAAGAAAGCTAGAAAGGAGAAAGACAATTATAGAAGAAGAGACAAAAGGTCACAAACATCCCATTTGATAATGCATACGCATATATATAGTGCTATATTATGTGTCATTTGATATTTTACTAGTACTATTTTTTAATGGAAGGTATTTAATATTTTAATATCAAATATTTCTTTTCAAATGAATGAATAACTCATACATTGAAACATCTTCACCGGTTTGTACAATCAGATCGCCATTATCTTTGATAAATACACATTTGGAGCATATAATTTTTTCGTCAGAAATATTGTTGATATTTTATGATTTCTTTTACTCCAGTTCCGGAGAATGGCAAAATAGTACATGGATTTGTGATTCTAAATTTTTTTTTCTAAAATTATTTCTCATAGAAAAGCGAATATTAGTTAAACAATTTTAACAATGTACATCAATTCTTAAATTTTGTAACTACACCAATTTGTTCTGTCTAAAACAGTTTTGGTGACTTTTTATTCTATGTTTCATTACTATTCAATGTTATCCATCATAGTTCATATTGTTTGATAATTTTCAATTTGGGACCACGATTTTCTAGTATACTTTTTATTATGAATATATAACAAATCTGCAAGTGCTGCACATCTTCTTTACTTTTCTTCTACGACTTCTAAATGGGAGCTGTCATTATCATGTGGATTTCTCTGATGGATTTTGCTTGCTATGAACAATAGCTAATTATTTTTTTCTAAAAACAAAAGTTCATTATTTAATTTTAAAATATTGTTTTGATGTTAGTAAATCTGTCTACTTTTCTACCTTGTAATAGAAGCATTGTAGCTCATTTTTCACCTATATATAAAAGGACTCCCTGTTTATACGAGGAATACCACGCCACGACCCTTAATTCTACAAACTATATCAAATTATGTATAACAGGATTTATATAACTTTATAGAAGTTAAATGTTGTGATCAACTAAACGCAACTGATATCAAAATAAAATTAAAAAATCAACTAGATGCAACTTATATTATACTGTATTTTGCAATTTGCAGCATGTATCAGGACGAGGGGAAAAAATAAAATTTACGGAAAATAGTCTCAGATGCTCGTGAAAACTCAAGTTGCATCTAAAAAGATGAAAATAAAAATAACATGATAAAAATGTGAATATAAATGGAAAAGTTCATAAATTTATAAAATGTTGTTTCAACTTTTTTTTTAAATCATCCTTTTATTTTTCTTGCTTTTTTTTTCTTTGTCCACCTCTCGGTACCACTATTTTTGAAAATATCAAGTTATGCGATGATATCAGAAAGAAGAGAAGATTAAAGTCGATATATAAATTAATGAATATACTTTGACATGCATTTAAAGGGGGAGAAAGACGAAGAGGACATGATTATTGTTTTCAACAGGTTCTGAAACAACACGTTAAAAGAATTACATTTGGCTGCTTAATGTCTTGTTGTTTCAGTAGAAAACATATATAGAAACTCAAAAACTAAACTAAGAAATACAGTAAAAAAACAAACACTGACCACAGGACACACGGATTGTCGACCGACCAGAGACCAAAAAGAGTTTTACTTTTAATCATTAATAATCCCACACTCGTTTTCTTAGCCAAACCCACTTTCTTTTTCTTTTCTTCCTTCTTTAATCTTTTTCTGGGACAACATTCCTTCTTTAATCTAATCAAGCCAAGATTTTCTAAGTTCTAGATTTGTCTTAAATGCACCGGAGAGATCCTCGTTTTCTATTGAACAAAATACTTAGATTTACCTCCTGGTGAATCTTCAAATTCACCTCATCTATTATCAACAATTAAAACATTTAGTAAAAAAAAACAATTAAAACATCACATAAATAAACTATTAATTTCTTTCATAAATACGAAATAACAGAGAAAAAAATTATCGCCAACTTTAAACCGCTAACCAAACTCTAAAACTTAATTTATAAATCTTAATCCAAATCTTAGACCATAAATCCAACTCTAAATCTTAAATGCTAATCCCTAAACTAAATCCAAAACATAGATCCTAAATCATATACAAGACCCTAAATCTAAATACTAAATTTTAAACTCTAATTCCTATATTGTAAACATAAACATTAACATCTGTGTTAGTGTCAACATCGTTCCTTTAGAGTTCGGGTTTAAGGAATAAAATTTGTTTTAAGATATGTATATAGTTTGAATTTGAAGTTTATAGTTAAGGTTTGGATTTAAAGTCCATAGTTGGGTTCATGGTTTACGGTTTAGGGTATAGGATTTGGTTTAGAGTATATGATTTGGGTCTATGATTTTAGTTTAGATTTATTATTTATGGTTTAGAATTTAAGGTTTAGGGATTAGCTGGCGATATTAATGCTTTAAAGTTAGAGTCACTTTTTCCAATTATTTTGTATTATTTATTATTTATTATTTTATTTATTTATTTATCTATGTGATACTTTTTATCGATAAAAAGTTAAGTAAATTTGAAGGTTTGCGATAGGGAATGAATCTAAATATTTTTATTTTCTATTTTATTTACTCGTATATATCAACGAATATTGTATGTAGTGATTTACATATATCAAGATTATAATATTATATTTATTGATATATAAGTATTTTATATGTTTTAAATTAAGTGTCCTTTACAGACTTTTTAGTTTTACAAAAATATATTTACACTGAATTTTTTTTATAGAAAATTATTGTTTTACCGTTCATAAAATTTTTTACATAAAGAAAATTGTAGAGCTTTCCTTGATAATGATAAAATAGAGTTTATATATTTCATTTATTTTTCATATATTGTGTCAAAATAAACTTAATTAGAAGCTAGTAAAATCATTTTAGAATATATAGAACATGAAAATTATGTAGGACATGTAATAGCATAGTAAAATAACTAATCAATGGAGTATATAAAAATATATAGTATATTTTAAGTGACTGATCGTAGTATCACTCCAATTAAATTAGTTATCAGAATGTCTCTTTATGGGAAAATACTAAACGAGTAACTTCATATGATTCACAAACTATTTTATCAGTGTCAATAGATTGGAAAATTGGTGAAAGAATATAATAGGATTAACAAAAATAGGACAAGTAATGAAGCTAGGGTTTTGGGGTGGTGGTGGTGGTGCAGAGTGAAGCCCACACGACGTTCAACATTCTGGGCTCTTTCTCCACGCTGTCTTCTTCTTTTGCCTTCTCCAAGAATTTCAAATCATTTTGTCTTTGAATTTACTCCTCTTCTTGTTTTTTTCCAATAATACTTCTATTTTATCAGTACTTGATTGATTTACATACATGATTCTTTTCTGTTTTTCTTGTTGAAACTTGAAGCAAACCTGGCTATTATTCTGTCTTCGGTAACTTTCTTACATAGTTCCCAGTGAAAAGATATCTAACTAATCTCAAATTTTCCTTTTTATTGCTAAAGTTCGTCTAACTAATTATTATTTCACATCAATCTTTTTAATAAATAAATAACATTTGTTGAGGATTTGCTAGTCTCAAATGTTTAAAGCATATTTCTTTGTTGATTTTTCTTGTCTTTTTGTCTATAAACTTTTAACTGTCAACACATTTTGGAGTTTTTTTATTAAAGGCTTTCAAATTTAATGAGTTTGTTTGGAAAGGAATTCGAGCAAGCATGGAGTCTGTTTTGCTGAATTTATTTTGCAGGAACGAATTGATCGTGATGAGGTTCCAGTACGAGTTAATTATAGTATACTGGTAATTAATATATTTGCACATAGTAATGACTTGAATGAGAACAAGGGCAGACAAAGTAAAGATAATCTTTTATACTCCCTCTGTTCGGTTTTATTTGACGTTTTAGTGCATTTTCCTTGTGTCAATTTATCTGACGTTCACATTATTCAATGCAAAAAATGATCAAATATGACTTTTTCTACCCTCAGTAGTTAATGCTCTCTAGTGGTAACGATACAAAACCAAGTTGATATTAAACACAAATGACAAGGTTAGAATAGATATTACATTAGGTTCCTTAATTTTTGTGTCTAGCTGTGAAACGTCAATTAATTTCGAACGGAGGGAGTATTTCATTTCGTTCCCCACAGACTGTGCGGGGCTGAATGATTCCCGAGGCTCAACATCGGTCTTTAGTAGCTAAGCCATCTTGAAAAGCAAGCTAGGTAATGATGCAATTCATTTGAAGCTAGAGCTTCAGCTTCATAGTTCTCTGAGCTCGGGTCACGGAGTACTTGTTCTTTTTTTGGGTAAAATTCAAGTACTTTCTAACAAATGATGATTTTTTCAACTTCAGCGTCGAATAGATGATGACTTGTGTTTCATGGTTTATACATGTACACGACCTGGTTAATTTGATTCTTAAAATGACTATCTATTTCAAAATATAAGGAGGAATGCTCCATTTAAATACGCCAATTAATAAACATGTTGATCAGCCAAACTTACCTAGGAGACTTACTTAAATTTGAGGATACCAAAAGAATAAACCTTGCATCATGATCCAGTATACGAAAGCAAAAGCCTTTTTACATAAAAAAGGGTATACGAAATCAATATCATGAAGCCTATTTTTATACACTGAAAAAAGTAATAAAACATCATATTAAAAGTAGCAACAATAATACTAGTTCCTAATGACTATGGACAATTGGACATAACCTGATAATTTTCACGGTATCCAATACTAGACAACAAAAATAAAATTTATTTATAATATTTGTCCCCAGACCATGCCCTTCGCCGAGTATGTGCTTAAACTGTTGGTCCATAAAATGTTATATTTTTAGGGTGAAGAATTATTAGATAACAAACAATTGTTGGAAGAACACTGTAATCATTACCTTTAAAATAAAGTCAGTTTTCTCATGTTCAAAAGGCCTTTCAAAAAGCTAATATCATTTACTCCTTGACAAGTATGGCTCATTTGAAAACCATCCAGTTAGTTACTTTGTCTTTAACGAGTGTGCTAAAAACTGCACAATAAACAATACTAAGCGAGACTAATTAAATGAAACTCACATAGCAAAATTTTTGAAAATCAATTATAAATCTTCCAACTAGTTAATAAAACACCTAATCTTTTCTTAATTTGCAAACAACTCAACTCAAAAATCACTAATCTACAGTTTTTTTTTCCAAGTAAACACTCCATAGACCAGAATCAGAAATCCGCTACTTATCCTGTAATTCTATGAAAAATAATCAGCGAAACTTCCACAGTTAATTTTCTTAATTTTGAAAAGATACTTATTACTTTCAGTAGACTTAATTGTCAAATAAAAACTACTATCTGGGTGTTATTTTGAATCTCGTATAATCAGCTGAATAATTTCCAAAGGTTACTGTTTAGAAATTAGAATTACTAAATTCGTGTAATGCCACAACAAGTGCAAGCTATTAAATATTTAAATTACAGATCTTGTTAAACCGGTCGAGTTGACCAAAAAATGTTAAATGGGTCGAGTTACTATATGTACATATAATATCATGTGCACAAAAAAAAGAGTTGATATGTATGTATAGGTTTTTTTATCAACTATATGTATGTATAACTTTTCTAAAAATCAGAAGCTGTCCTTTTACACGTGAAGTTGTGACTACACAACTCACGTATTTATGCAAAGGTCTTCTTCACCACCAAATCATTACATGTGTATGGGTTGCATATATGTAAGGGTCTTCAAGTGTGTCGTTAGACCAAAATGCATTACATGTAGTATTTTGTGGTTGCATTTCCTCCACTTAACCCATATTTGTATCCGATGATTGGAAATATTGTCGGACTCCTACCGCAGGTAGCCACAAGGGACAGGGTAGGAGTAGTCTAAGTTATTTTTAGAGAAGTTTTATGTAATTTAGGTATAAACAAATTGTCCACAAAACTTTTGTTATAATTTGTTAATGAAAAGGGTGTAAAGAGTTCAAACTTATTTTTCGGACATACAACTTTAATGAGTTTTTGGATATTGTTTTTCGTGTCTCAGAATCTAATTTGTACAGTATAACCCTAAAATGTTGGGTAATTAAGGATTTGAATTGTGAACGTATAACCTGCCCCAACCCCCACTACGCAAGGTTCCTATAATGGTACGAATATTTTATACGAGTATGACTATAATTACACATTCCTAGCTGACATCCGTTACATATCGTATCAAACAACGGTTTACCAATAAGACTAAGCTAGCAACTATATCAATCACTTAGGAACATGTTTTCTGAGAAAATGCTTACCAGAATTTGGATTGAAATACCGTGCCAATTTGTATATGCACAAACTTAAACAATCCAACCAAAATATGCTGATTTGTATGAATGCATCACTTTGTCATCATCCATATTCAAATCCGGTAGAAACATGTAATTGACAAAATTACCAATTGAATTTACAAAAAAAAGAAAACTTAAATTCACACTTAAAAAAAATGGTAAACTGTTTCTTGGAGAGAGAATGTAAAAGTCTTGGTGGCCAAGCGTTGTGGAAATTTGGTGTGGTACGGATTCGAACTCGGGTCTCTTAAAGATCCACGGAACGCCTTGACCACTCGACCACAGACGCGTGGTTAAATTCACACTTAAGAAATCTGCAATTTGTTTTGTAGGTTTCATGTTTTAAAAGTTTTTTGGTATGTCTTCTCTATTCGTTACAAAAAAAAAAAAAAAAAGTATGTCTTCTCTATTAAAGCAATAACATATAAATGAAACTGTTTGACCGTGCTATAGTGTAATTCACAATTGTATCAGTAATATAGGGTATGTGATATGTAAGAGTAACTTTCCATTCACTGATTAACCAACGTCCCAACATTCATTATACTAAATATCATGTTCAAGTAAACGAAAACAATATTTATTAATCGGTAGCTAAGGTTTTGTCTGTTTGCATGTCGCTGCAACGTGCAACTGCAAAGAGCGACCAAATGTTGTTAGTTTGGTTTCGCCGCTGTAGTTTATCGCATATTATAAAATTTTCTTAATTTTTAGTTATTATTTTTAAGCGACTTCGCGATTAGTTATGTGATAAAAAACGAACAATAAGTTGCAGTTAACTTGTAGGTCGAGGTTTATGTAACCGCTTATGTCATAACGAAAGTCTTGTCCAAAAAAAAAAGTTGTAGGTCGAGGTCGAATGTCGTAGAGACCATAACTTCACTATTAGAACTTAGAAGTTTGCCGGACAAAGTAAGGATTCACTCATCATTCCAAAGAATAAACCACATACTTTGTTTGTGTTAAAAAAAAAAGAAAAAAAAACCACATACTTTGTATAGTCCAAATATGAAACCGTGACGTGAGATGATCGTATGTCTTATGGAAGCAAATATGAAAATGTATATTTGTTTGCTTGTATATGGAAGTGCTTGCACATGAGTGGGTATGTAAAATAAAAATATAGAATGTTATATATAAATAAATTATATAAGCACAAGGAATAAGTAAGCATCAGTTTGTGGTCACACGCATGGGCTGTCTCTGGTCCCTTTGCGTTTCACTTTTCACATTCGTGGCCATTTGTAGCCTTCTTATGTCACCTCGTCACAAATATATTTTATACACATATATGAGTGTGTTTAGCACTTTCTTGATATTAAAAGGTTTTTCCAAGTGAATATAAATTCTTAAATAGAAAAAAGTTTGGTTACGATTTGTGAAAAAAAGCTCTTCTAGGGCTTTAATCATCATGACGGCATGCTTACTCCATTCTTTACGTCTTATTTGTCTTAAGAATACGTCTCAGATTGCAAACATTTTGTGAGTACTAATATATATTTCTAACTAGAAGAAAAAGACATAGTTTAACAAACAAGTGAGCTCGTACTTTATACATCACAGCATACAATTCCCCTTTAATCTATAACATATTCAGGTTTCAGAGCTTTCAACTAAGTTGTATTCATAGTTTATAGATATGCTTTTTAGTTTATAGATATGCGATCAAAACAAATATTAGTATTCGCATTTCGCAAGACGCTTTTGTAATTTGGCTGGTATTGTCATTCTAAAAATTGTTTAATATAAATAATAATTTGGAAATCATGTAGCTATAATATTAAAACTATAGTATATTTTGGTATTAACAGAATAAATGATAATTGTCTGGAATTATGAATAGAAAATTAAATATTTAATTTTATTTATATTTAGCTATTGCATTTATAATAAATTAAATATTTTCTTTTTGTATTTCTTTTTATTTACAGATTCTATCACTGCATTTAAAATCATTTTTTAATTAATTAGTTACAATACTTGTTGTTTTTTGTGGTGAAAATAAAAACATAAACTGAAACATATAGTATATATTATATAAAATAATTTTTAAATATAGCATTACCTTATTCAGTTTAATCAAATATAAAAATTCTGAGAGTTCCATTTTTAGTAAAACAAAATATCATAAAATTAATAATAATTCATAGAAAACTAATGCAAAAAATTAAAAAAATATAGTATGTTATTTCATTTTAAATAAATTAACAAAATAAAACAAGTTAATATATGAATAGAAAAAGTAAATCAAATTGAATCAATTTATAAAAAAATTAATATAATATTATGTACAAATAAAAATATAATTATCAAATATTTATATTATAAAATAATATATTCTAATCTATATGTAAATTACGAAAAAAATAAAAAATAGACATGAAAATATTTTATAAAACCAATGGTTTATGAGTTTATGTTGAATACAAATTAAATCAAACATCTAAGCGGAGTCGCGGATCAAATCCTAGTTTATTTTAAATCAGTTGGTTTTGGTCCGAATTCTAGATTCACTTAGGTCAGCTTATTTAGCTTTTTACATTTTTGGTAATAAGAAAAGGCAATTTTTTTACAAATAGACAATTTTCAAGTTTTTGTTACAGAAAAAGCTATATTTGTGACTAACTATTTTAAGATTATTCTATTCTAGGGTATTTCTCATTTAAAAAAAATAGTCACCAAACTAAAACATCTATCTATAGTAAATGGATCGGTTTTATATGATTCTGGACTATGATACATAGTGGGTCAAAACATGGTTTCCTATTAATTCTTAGTTCAGTTTTTTACAGATGATAATCTTGTTTGTTTGGGGGGATCAATTTTTCAGTTTATATGAAATAAAATTTTGGACAATTTTCTCAAATAACACTTTTTAAATTTTTGTCACAAAATAGCACTCAAAAAATAAAATGACTAAAATAACATTTTTTTGTTTGAAAATTTTAATTTTAATTTTTTATTTTTAAAAATTTGAACACATTCCTAAAACCACATCCCTTTAACTATAAACTTTAAATCTTAGATTAATTAACTCAAGAGTTATAAATACATATTTACCCTTCAATAAAACTTTTTTTGGTCATTTTTCTCCTTATGATGTTATTTTCGTGACAAAAACTTGGTTTGGTACTATTTTTTTTATTTTTCTCTAAAAGTTTTTAATTTTAAATGTTGGTAGTAATTTATTTTCCTTCAAAATTCACCTGTTTATAAGGCTTTAGTGGGCCTTAGTGTCACTTGTCATAGAAAAAGCCGATAATAGACAGTTTGGGCCAAGAAGTCATTTGGGGCAAGTTAGGCAATTTTCGGCCGGCATGTCACTTGTGGTGATTTGTTAAACATCAATGGTCGTCGGTGCCTGTATACAAAATAAAAGTAACGGGTTGTTCTATAGTCCTCGTTAACAACTCGATTTAGACGTTAAATAATTGTTTTAATTAAAAAACTAGATTTTGATCCCCACATACGTGCAAATGTATTTTCTTATAAAATAATGTTGTTATTTATTTTTCATGTCAATATATTAGTTGGACAAAAACTCGAATCCAAAAAATCGAATCCAAAAAATCGAACTAATCCCCATCTAAAAAGAAGTACCAAACCCGAATCGAAATTGATTAAATATTCAAATTATTAAAAAATTTTGTATTTAGAGAACTGAAACCGAATCCGATCCGGATCGAAATATTTCGGATACCCAAATGTATTCGAAATAGATATATATATATATATATATATATATATATATATATATAATATATAAAAATAGTCATATGTAAATATCTAAAATCGTTAAAGTATACTCAAAACACCAAAAATATTTAAAATAATTATTGATTCTACATCCAAATATTTAAATCAAACCAATTTATATATTAAGTTTAGGTATTCTGACATATGTTATTCAAATTTATATGTAATATATTATTTTGTTTATATATTTTGAGAAATTTAAAATATATAATGAATTTTAAAAACAGTTTAAATGGGTTATCCGAACACGAATGAACCCGCAAAGATCTGAATCGAATCCGAACCAAAATTTAGAAATATCCGAATGAGTCTGAAATCTTTGACCCCGGAAACCCGAAACCCAAACAGACCTGAAACGAGCCCGAATGGGTACCCAACGTCCAACCCCTAATTCACGATCTATTTTTTCCTTTAAAAACAGAGTAAACATATAATTAATACTATTTTATACGTACTATCATATAAATAATCACATATTTTATATTTTTAAAATTTAATGTCAAATAAAGAAAATCATAACTTAAGTTGGTATATGAAATTTGATTTTTTATTGTATTTTTCAATAATGGTTATTGGAAAATATTTTAGTAAAAATAAAATTTTGAATATATGTATATGTTGAATCAATTTTTGATATAAATCATATTTAAATTATATTTTTGATTTGTAATATATGTAAAATTTAAATTATGTTTTATGATTATTCTAGACTAATGATTTTTTAGATAATTAGATTAGCTAATTTTTATATATTTCAAAATTGACCCAAGTAGATCTATAAATCCGGTCAGGAAGGGTTAATATTAATTAGGAGTTTAAAATATTTAGGATCTATGATCTGATATCAATGTTAGATTCATGTTTATTATGAGTTTCCAACTTAAAACCAATTATATATCAGGTGAATTGTCTTTTTTTTTGTCACGACCCTAATATATATCCCTAATTATATATTAGGTGAATGGTCATAACCCTTTATATATTAGTTAATATCCTTTAGAATTTCCGATGTGGGATATATATCCCTAATATCCCTTCTCGAGATGATTGTTTTTATTGGCCAAAAATTTCGGAACTTTAAAACAGTTATACTCGGTCGAGCTAGTTAATTACGACCTATAAATCCGGTCGGGTATGGTTAATATTAATTAGGGGTTTAGGATATCTAGAATCTGGGCTCTGATAATATGTTATGTTTGGGTTAATTCTAGGGTTCTAACTTAAAACTAATTGTTAATTAGTAGATTTGTCTTAACCTTTTATATATTAGTTAATGTCCATTAGAATTTCTGATGTGAGATATAATATCCTTTATAGAATTCAAAAAGATAAGGCACCAAAAAACTAACACATCGCCCACACAGTTTAACAAATATATTGCTGCTTCAGAAGCGGTTTAACGGAGAAGGAAGGCTCCGTTTGAAAATCATCAATCTCACTATCTCAGCTTTAAGAGAATGAAGTTGGGACTGTAAAGTCTTGTCTCTTCTCCTCAAAACATAACAGTTTGCTTTAATGTTCTGTCAGTATAGTAATTTTCTTGCAAAACACCTATGCATAGAGCATCTGCAACCCCACTATAAAATTTGAATAAGTTCAAACCAATTTGAAATTTACGCAAAGGCTAAGTCACTTGCAAACTCTTAAACCCAGAAAATCATTGCAAATCTACTGATGGCATATATAAAATATACCAAACACGTTGCTGTACAAAGCAAAAAAAATTGCTATTTTACCGAAGGAAACCCGTGTACACAATCAGTTATAAATTCATCAAACGGGTATGCAGTTAAACTATAACGGAAGGTATGGAATGGATTAAACTTGCCACAATGTTGTGATGGAGCTAATCGGGGAGCTTCATGATGAGAACAGAGCTAGTAGGAGAGCTTCTTGATGAAAATCGCCCTAAGATACGGAATGAGATTGTCGAATTAGATTCGTTTAATATATTCCTAAGGGAATATTTAGTGTAAGCAGTATTTTATATATTTAGTCACAACTTAATTGAATGGGTCCAATAAAAAAAGTATGCCGTGGTAGAGTTTAAATAGGATTCTATTTAGAGCATCTCCAAAAGACATTCTATAATTTCAAATATGAATTTTTTTTTTTTCAAAAAGAAACTTCAAAACTTTAAATTTGAAGTTTTGAGTATTGAAACTTCAAATATAGAATGTCACTACTCAAAACTTCAAATTTGAAATTTCATATTTTTCATTGCATTTTGATCTTTACATTTATATATTATATTTATAATTCTTAAATATTTTGTTCTTTAATCTTTTTAATCTTTCAAAATTTTATAATTCATAAATATTTCAAATTTGCTTTTATAATTTTAGTTTTTACAAATAAAACTAAACAAAAACGTTAAAAAAGTTTTTTTTAAACTAGATTTAGATAACAACAATCTTAGACATGAAACTTAACAAATGCACTTATTTATCATATATGAAAGTATTATGAAAATAGATTTATAGAATAATGTAGTATTTTACTTGTAATTTAATATTTAATTATGTATTTCTATGTAACATTATATATTTTACTGTATCATTTTGTTAATTAATATTTCTATAGTATTTTTATATATGTGCCATTTATTTATAATTTTTTATGAATTTATTTAAATTAAGTATCATAAGTATAAGGACCATAATATAAAAAAATAAATTCTTTTGAAATTAAGTTTGAAGTTTTGCTTTTGGAGAAAATTAGCTTAAAACTTCAAATTTTGAAGTTTATGAAGTTTTGCAAACTTCAAAATAGAATGTCTTTTTGGAGATGTTTAACATGGAAGATATACTCACCAAAAACATGTAACAAAGGATATAAATCATATTTCATTATATTCCTATATTATGTATTTGCCTCCTCATCATAAGGACATTTACACTAAATATTGGAACAAACTTAATCGTCTGATCATACAGTTATTGAAATACAAGTTATAATCAACTTTTTGAAACATTTTTTCATTTTATTAAAGAATCAGATTATACATTTTTAGAAAATACATTTTCAATACGTTTTCAAACATCCATTATATTATTAAAATAATATTTGTGTGTTTTTAATAACATAGTAGAACAAATTACAATTAATAGTTTTACGAATAATTTTTTAGGTTATTTTATCAAAACATCCAATATAGATTACAGAAATATGAGATGGTCCACATATATTGACAACAAGATATACTACTTATATTTTAATGAGAATTTTCAGTCTGCATATATTGGCAACAACCAAAATTTTAAGAAACAGTACACAAAAATACATTTAAAAAATGATTTTGGAACTTTACTCAAAATAATTTAAATAAATTAAAACCGGTTTAAATGGAGAAACATATTCATCATGGGTCTAAATAACTAAACTTATTAAGATTTTAAAATCAAACGGATTTAAATGGGTTTAAATTTAAATGGGTCAGTCAAAAATAAGACCTATTTAAATATGACATGTTGTTTTAACATATTTAATAAAATATTTGATGTAATTTTATTAATGTAAAATGTCTATATTTTAAAAGCGTGAATCAAAAATTAGTTATAATCTTTTAATCTTAGATCCGTGAATGTATTTCTTTTATTATATAAGGTCAGGATGATATGGGTGATTATTATGACAATAGTTATTAATTTTTTTCAATAAGTTTAACTCTCTTATTATTCTCTTAAAAAAAATTCTCTCAAAACTTTAAACTCTCAGTCTGATAAAATTTATAGGTTATTTAACACTCTTGCTTCTCCTTGTATTAACACAATTAGGATTAACACAACTAGATATTTCTTAATCTATGACAATTATAAATGTAGATCTGGTTTGGACGTGAAAAGTACTATACCCAATTTTAGCAAAAAAAAAGTACTATACCCAAGAAATGGACCCTGTTTGTTAGATGGTGGCAGCAAGTCCTTATTTTCAAAAAATGAAAACATGATAATTTTTCTTTATATGATTACATAACAACAAAACATTGTTACTATTACTTGTTCTATGCTTTTTTTGGGGGTCAAACTTGTTATATGCTACAAACCCATTTTTGTTGATTTTTGTACGTTACTAAGCATGGAAACAAGCTTTTTACCGTTTTTGTGATGGATTTAAATAATAAAATTAATAAATAATATAAAACATTAAAGAGGATGAAGATTCGGATGATAATGTTTGCATGGCTGCACATGGTATGAAACATGTGACTTTTATGACAAACTACAATTATTTTATCTTTTTGCAGTAGTTTGGGAGATTACAAATTTATTGCGAATTTATTATCTATAAACTAGGAAAAATAACAAAAAGAACTTACAAAAAAATCTCCAAGGAAGTTTTTTTGTTCTTGTTTTTTCACAACAATCTATAACTTTCACTGTACTACTATAAATCATTTTCAATCTGACAAGTATGAGGTGGTACAATGATACAGGGAGACATAGAAGTGAAAATGTAAATAATAAACTCAGTTTACAGATTCTTCATTGTTATTATTATTGTCTCCTCCAGATTCAGTTTTGGCTCTGCTTCTAAGCTCTTCAAATGCTTTCATGCTTTCTGCATCAAACCCTCCAGCAAACTGCAACCATACATCATAGAACAAAACATTTACAGTTATATATCCAAACCATTGAGAAATCTTTTCATATGATTCTTAAGTGTTTTTCTTTTTACCTGATGAACTCTAAAAGCGAAACGAACACCTTGGAGAAGCAAGAACTCTCTGTTAGGATCTTTATCAGAACCACTCACTGAATCAAGCTCATAAGCTACTCGTTTCATGTACTTCCTCGCGAGCTGGACTGAGGAAAGCTTGATCTGCGTGACAAAAGAAACACAACATTTTAAGACTCTTTTAACAGAACTAATGCAATAGAAGAAGATACATAAAGAACAAAACTAAAGTACCTTTCCCACGACTCCAGAATCAGACAACCAATCAACAGGAATGCCAAACTCTTTGTATCGTGAAACCGCCATGTCTCTTGTACGTAAAAGAGCGTATACACTTTGTTCAACCCTGTGAAAAAAAGGAGCAGCAACCAAACGGACCAAACGGTTTAGTAAATAAAAGATACTCTTTGCCTTTGCCTTTGAGGTTGGTATTAACTTACTTTTCAAGCAACTTATACATCTTCTTCAACGCAGGTTCACAAGGGAGATTCGGATCATCGACAAAGGAAGTTACTTGCTTCTCAAGTTTCATGAGATCTTGATACTCAAAAGCTGCTTCTCGTAAGGCATCAGCTTTGCCCTCAGGCCAATCAAAGTGTTTAAGAACCGCCCTCTCATCAACCAAGAAGGAGAGCTCTTCATCTAGCCAGCTAACGAAAGCCAAGAGATCTTCTATGTCAGTGAAGGAAGCAGCTCTAACTTCAGTTGCTAACGACTGAACAAAGTCACCTTGTGTCTCCACATCCGCTTTGACCTGTAAATCAAAAGTTTCAAAACTCAACGTTGCATTTGAATCTATTAAAGTAAAGTGAGTGAGCTTACTGCTAAGAGGAACGTTGATCGGTTCTCGATTTCACCAATCATATTGCTCCTAGCTTCAGATGAGTTACCAGTTCCTCCTGAAGAGACCAAAGAAGGTGAACCATCTTTCTTGGCTTCACGTTTCATCAAAGACTGATAAAACTCAACAAGCTCAGGAGCTCTGTGAACTTTGCTCCCGCTTCCACCTCCCCTTCCAAGTGCTCCAGGAGGAGGTGGTGGCGGCGGCGGTCCCCCACCACCACCAGGTGGCGGAGGAGGAGGTGGTGGACCACCACCAGGCAAAGGAGGTCTTGGAGAAGGCATATTACTACTTTTACCACCTCCAGATGATCTTGGAGGTGGGCGAGGTACTCTAGGAGGTCGTTTCTCAATGTCTACAAGCTTCATTTTCGCCACGGCTTGCGCGGCGTTTTCGCTAGCTTTACCATCGTTTCCATCACTAGGTTGATCACTTGTGGTCACTGTCCTGCTCATGGAAGGAACAGAAACTGGTTTCTCCTTGAGCTGAGCTAGTTTAGGAGGCAAAGCCACGTTACCTCCAAACCTCTCTGCTCTCGCTTGATCAGCTTTATGCTTAATATGCTTCTCTCTCTCAACCGCAAGCTTATGCCTATCTTTATACGCAGGATACTTCTCGTCCAGTACATTATCAACAGACTTAGACATCACTTGAAACGACGCCGCAACGTTATTCAAAGGCTCACCAGGAGAAGAAGGAGCTTGCTGCTGTTGTGTTCTGATTCTCGCAAGATTCGGAGTTTCAGGTGTACCAGGAGTAGTATCCTGATCCACTTTACCAAACGTAGTTATGGCAACAGACTCACCTGCGTTTCTAATCATCAGAGACTCCAAAGGACCTCTCTGTTTATTCATACTCACACTAAGTCTTCCAGGTGATCCTCCATAGAACGATCTCGAAGGAGATGACTGAACGCTTGAATCATCTTTGCTTTTACCACCCCATCTCTTAAGCTTCTGAATCAAACCTGGCTTCTTGCTGAAGCTACTAAACCTACTCGTGGAACTATCCATCGAAGCGTTGTCGAAGTCATCGCTTCCGGGAGACGAAGGCTGAGAGAAGTTGCTCTCTACATCGGTGTCTCCTTGTCCACGCTCTGAGCCTGCGTACTCCAGCATCAACCGTTTGGCTTTGGCTTGGGACTTGGGGCTTAGGTTCTTGCTTAAGTCACGTGCAGAGATTTTACCAGCTGGTGTCTGGTAGTTTCTTAACTCGTAACGTAAACATGCATTGACCCAACGGAGGTAAACGAGTTCCTCAACTTCACTGAACCTATTCATCTGAAGCCCTTCCACTTGCTTTAACAAATCCTCATTGTTATGCTTCAAGTTGTTTACCTCTTCTCTTACTTTCGCCACTTTATCACTCTACAGAAAAAGTGACAGAAACATTAATCTACAGATAGAAACAAACTTTGATGTAAGAATCATTACATTAGTCAATGTTCAAGAAACCGCTAGGCACTAGAAGGCGCCTAGACTAACCTTAGATGTTAATAGATTATTGACTTATTATTTTACATTTATATAAGATTTTTGTTTTGGGTTAATTTATAAAATTTGTGCTATAAATTATCAAAATTCTACATACAAAACAAAAGAAATTAAACAAATTTGTAGATTTGTATTAATAGTATTATTTTGTTAACCAATTTAGAATAATTTAAACTGATTTAGAACCATGATTACACTTACCTCAGTCATGTTTGAAAGAGCTGAGATTCTTGCTTCTGCTGAATCAAGTTTAATGGTTAACTCTCTCTTCTCATGTTGAAGCTCTCTGTTCTTCCTCTTGAGTTCCATAACTTCCACTTCCATCTCCTGCACAGCTTTTAGCTTCCTCTCAACCTCACTGTCTTTATTCATAGCGTCTTCTTCTTTCATCTGAAGACTCGACACATGCTGCTTAAGCAAAAGCAACTGTCCTTTCGTCTGGTTAGCGTCGAGCTGTATCTGCCTCTGCAACTCCTTGATCTTGTTTCTCGCACCTTCAAGCTCCTTTCTCACCACACCGTTCTGCGAGATCTCTTCTTGAAGCTTCTTCCTCTCTGCTTGGAGAGAGTTTATAGTGATGTTCAGCATATCTATCTCAACGGTCTTGATCTTGAGCTGTCTTTGCAACTCAACGATGTCGGATTCTTGCTCCTTGAGTCCGTAATACTCGAGCAACTCTCCTTCTAGCTTCACTTCTCTTTCTTCTAGCTCTTTGACTAGTTGTCTCAGCCTCTCCAGCTCGCTGTCGTTATAGGCCATCTCGCTCTCGTACTTCCTCTCTTTCTCTGCTTTCTCCAAGCTGTTGTCATCACTAGGCAGTGGATACTCGATCTCACCGGATAAAAGATTTTCAATCTCAGCATCTAAATAGTCTGAGAAGCTTTCACGATTCTGATTGATCACGCTGTTGATCAGTTTCACCTCTTCTTCTTCCTCCTCTTCCACCTGAAAACGTCATCTTATCAAAAACATGACAACAACAACAAACAAACAAAAATAAAACTGTTGGTAAGTACACTTACACTTTTATCATTGAGATTGTTGTTGGGAGACACAGCCTGTTCTGTATCGCCTCCTTTGCCATTTTCTTAAGAGTAAACAAAGAACAAAGTCAGAATCTATAAATGCAATCAAATGGAGAAACTCGTGTGCTTTGTGTACCTGATGGTTTGCTAGGTTTGGAGGGTTTACGGTTGAGCTGCTTAACAGCAACTGCTGCAACAGAAGCAGCAACAACAAACCCTACCCGCACAATCATATATTAAAGCCTTGGATTGAGAATAAACTCTCTTCTACGTATCATCTACAGATCTTCTCCAAAAGATACACTACCAGTAATGACTTAATCCATAGTTCCTCCAAGAAAAACTTTAGTCCCAAATCCAGTTCATGAACCTTGTAACATATTTGTTTCAGTGTAAGAGAAACTTCCAGATACTGACAAAACTTTATACAACTATGTCCACCCAAAGAAAAAAGAAGAGACTTATCATCAGAGAAAAAAATTCAATCTTATCAGCTTTATGGACCTCTCATGCATCAAAAGCCAAAAATCTTCAATAAATAAATAGTGGCTGTTATTTAGCACAAAACAGATGAGGAAATAGACATGTTTGGTTAATAGATGGAGTCTTAAAAGCCATGACCAATAGGCTAAAGTACATATGTGAATCTAAGCAGCCGTTAGAAAAAACACTCAATAATTGCCTGAAAAGTTATCCTTTTTGTCTCTTGTGTCAAACCACTTTACCAAACTAGCGGTGGACTAAACACAAATCTACTCAATATAGAGATTAGTTATCTCAAAAAAAAAACGTTTTCTTAGAGATTATGTTGTGATTTATGGGACCAGTACCAAGTAGAGGTTTGTTGGTACGCTACGTAGCAGTAACCAATCACAAGAAAACAGAGAGGTTGAGGTTTTACTTTAAAAATGGCCTTTTCATTATCTTCTCAAAAAAAAAACAGTTTCTTCTCAGCCATAGATTGTTTTTTGCCCTTTTAGCCTTATCTAACTAAACATAACTCTTTCTATGTGAGACTGAGAAGAGATAATAGAAGAAAGAATCTTACATGATATGGTGTGGAAACTCATATTAGACCTTTCAGTAGATTCTGGTTCTCTTTTTTTTTTTACCAATCTGCATAAAACAGTTAAAGATTTGGATGAAGATAAACACTATTTTGATTCAGATATGTGCCAGTGAGGATTAGGACAAGTGGAGAGAATGGATTCCATATTATTCAGACATTACCTAAGTATCTGTTTTTATTGTATGGCAGAGGAATTTTCTGGTGTCAACAGCTCACCAAAGACAAGAACAGCTTTTAATTGTTGGTGAAAAAAAATTGGAATTCATAGAAACTTTCTTTTCTAAAACAGAAGACGTAACGTAACTCTTTAACTATGTATGACCCAGTACTCATCTGACTGTAACTACGAAAGTCAAACCCTATGATAAACTGAATGTCTAGGGGAGGTTGAAGTGGGATTCAATCAGACAAAACTCAAAAAGATTCGATTTTTAAGTAGAACCCAGTTCTTGAAATAGAAGATGAAAGTCTTGAGAAGCTTACCAGGTTTCAGATTAGGGAAGAGGAAGGTGAAGAAGAAGAGATCTGTCTCTTTGGTTGCTGATACTGTCCGTTGGTGGGCTTTTGATAGTTGACAATGTCGTGAAGATTCCATAGATTCCATTCCTTTAACGGGTTTTGTTCTGTAAATCGCTCTTCAAATTTTGAATTTTCAGAGACATTGTAAGTGGGGAATAGTATCAAAATGATTCTGTAGTGTGACTATTCTAAACTTTATTTCTTTTGAAACCAAAGATTGGTTTTTCAAATTTAAAACAAGGACTGAATTACATGTCTTTCCCAAATAAACAAAAGTATATGGATTTGCTTGATTTTAGATTCTCAATAACAAATGTTTCTCGAGTGTTTGAAAAAAAAAAGAAAAAAAAAATGTTTCTGGTTTGTACAATCTGAAGATGAATCAACAACCTTAGCTCTTGCTTGGCTTGCTTTAGCTTCATCCTCTACCCAAGTTCTGCATTTAATTAATCTCTCATTAATGATCAAGCTGATCTCCAAAGATTAAAACTTTAAAATAGGGTCTAATGAGTTGATATTACTTGCCTATCATTTTTACCTGAGAATTCGAACTTTAGCTTCAAGAATAGATCTTTTATCAAGCAATTATTCAAGTTTGGACTCTAACTTACTTAGCATCTCTTGTAATTTTCTATGCTCAACAAGAAAAACAGATTTATCCGTTGTTAGCCTCTGAGACATCTCTCATCTATATCTTCTCTTAAACCATTAAACAACTGTTTTTCTGACAATCTATAGCTTCTTTCTCTTTCAAACTCTATGCAAACCACTTCAGCTGAACAGTTTCTTCTTCATCTTTTAATTCGTTAACTCTGGAGAGATACAACTCTTCCATCTCAATTCCTTGGTCTCTCTCTACTTGAGGCTTCTCATCTCTCCCTTTTCAAGCAGCTCCAGTCTGAAATCATCCATCTCAGCTTTCTGCGAGAGGGACTCTGCTCCTAACCTTGATAGCTCTTCTGAAACAGCTTTCGCCATTTTACTGCATGCTTTCCAGTTAATCAAATCGAGCCGGGTAACAAAACTGCAGTCACCGTACATGATGAAACAATCAGTGAACAAAGAAACAAAATACAATAGCAGATGAAGTAAGCTATATCCTCTTTTAGGATACCTTGCTGCCTGCCTCTGCCAAGGCTGAAATGAAATTTACTTAAAGAAAGGTAAATTCAATAGAAACAGATTAAGAAGTGGTAACAAACTACGAGACCAAGGTAGAAATGCCAGTGTTGCTTATGCCCTTGTATGTGTACTCGAAGTCAGAAGGGTCTGTAGTATTCACATCTTCAAATGCTGGAATCGAAGAGCCAGCCTAAAGCTACTTCTGGTACAATCCTGTGCTTTGGATTTCTAAAGTCATGAAAGAAAATCATACACAAACAGGTAATTCATATCCGGAAAATTGTTTATTTTACTCCACGAAGTATCATCTATTACCTCTCTAATAACATGTTTGAGCAAACTAGCCATCTAGCATACTCTCTATTCTAGTACACAACTCATCTGCAGTTACTTCGTTTCCAATTATCTAAACAACTTAGTTGCAAGGTACATGTTCATGAGCAGAGCTGCCCAATTTATATAGCATATGATTTGAGAGGCTTATGCTTAAAGTTAAGTTAATTGTATGAGAGTAAAAACCGGAGTGGGTGAACTTTTAACGGTAAATGCTAAAGTAAACAAGTGGAAGACACAAATCAAGACTGGCTATATCAAATTCTAACAACAAAGTTCGTACATGCCATGTCAACAGTATCTGAAACAAAACCCCTCACTCTCAGATTAGTAGCGAAAACCCAGTGATTAAACCATTCCTTCACACTAAACCCCAAACAAAACAAAAAGATGGAAATCAATTACAATACGAAACTGGAGAGAACCAAAGATACTAACTTTGTTTACTTCTCTATTGAGGGAGAAGAGGGTCATCCACCATATTGAGGGATTTGATTTGGTGACTTTGTAATCGAGAATGAGCACATATTTCGGTTTCAGTAACGTCAAATTGGGGTTTTTATTTTCTGGGTGAATACTTTAGTGAGAAGAGATGCTGCTGCTCCAGAGAATCTATTCCCTCCGGGAAGGGTTTTGGTTTGCGTTTATTTTCCGGTATAGTTTCAACCTTCTCGGTTTAATCGTGTATCATTCAATCAAAACATGTGGATGAGCGGTTTATTATGCTATTTGCATTTGCTTCATTTATCACCCCTCTTCAATCTCTCACTACTCAAGACAATAAGATTTTGATTCTCTCGGTGTAGTTAATTTTTCAAATAATCTCTTTCTATTTGGACGTATTTGATATGAATTTTGAAAAACACTATTTTAATTTTCTATATTATTTGATTTTGATCCGATTCTGAAATAAGTACCAAAAAAATATCCAAAAACGAGTTCAGTAAGAAGAATTAGTATAAATTTAAATAAATAACTCAAAATAAAATTTTGATATGATATCTAAAAATACTCAGAACTCAAATACTATTAACCTAGTTTTAAATGAGTTCAGTCCAAAATGAGTCTTATACAAAATTATAAAATATATCTGAGCCAAAACTTATTGTAACCGAATCAAGCTTTATAACTAAAGACCCAAATAGGATGTAGGAGGCTGAGTCCAAGAACTCAAAAATCAAAAAAAGAAAAAAAAAGATATGAATCCGTTTAGTTATCTGCACGCCTAGCCTACCTATAAGAAAGGATAATCTCTGTCAATAGTAAGCAGACGTAAATTCAATGGCTGCCTTGATCTATGTGCTCATTGCATATTATTTTCCACACCAGCCTTCTTCTTTTTTCATAGTGAAATACCAAAGAAAAAGGTTAATACGTGTATAATAACATGCATGGGTTATGGGAGCAAATGCCACATTTACTTTCCTGTGTGACAGAGACAACAACATATAACCAAATGTCTTTCTCGTTACAGACCCTCGATTTCTTTTTATTTATTTCTTTCTTTCTTGTAACGCTCGGAGCTATAATGAGAAACCCATTGACTCCCAACGACCTCTCGCTCTCTCTTCAATAAATAATCAATCCCATAAGACAAAAGAAACCCAGAGATAAACCACCAAACTTGTTACACAGCTAATCACAAAGCTCTTTGGTTTTTACCTCATTCCTCTGTCTTTCCACAATGTCTTGGATTCACTCTGTTCTCTTCCTATTTCTGGCTTTCCGGTGGTGCATCGCCGGAGAATCATCACCGGAGGTAACTGATGACGGAGCTCCGATGGAAATATCAGAAAGAGAAGCTCTTTACTCAACGATTCAAGGGTTTGTTGGTGATTCTTGGAATGGCTCTGATCTTTATCCTGAGCCTTGTGGTTGGACTCCTATTCAGGTTTTGTTTTATCACCACCTCTACTTCTTTAATTTTCAGATTCATGCTTAAATCCATGTAGTTCTTCTGTAGTTTTATCTTTTTGTTGTTGTCTAAGGAGGTCTTGATTTTTTTTGTGAAGATTTTGAAAATTATTTGTTGTGTAGTTGTCTGAATAAATTATATATTCAAAATGTCTGTCCACTTTGTTCCATAACCAGTAAGTGAAACTTTAAAGCTTCAATGTATCAAAGTGCATATCTATTTCCATATAAGATCCACTTTGTGTTTCTTTAAATGTTTTACAATATGGTTGGCTTCAATTATATATGTTCACATTGATTGGCCCCACCACCCAATTCCTGTAATATTCTTTCAATAATTTAAAACAAATCTTTCTTGGATTTTCAGGGTGTTTCTTGTGATCTCTTTGATGACTTGTGGTATGTCACGGAGCTAACCTTAGGTCTCGTCCATGAAAACTCGCTTTCTTGCGCCGCAAGTTTGGAGATAAAGCCACAGCTATTCAAGCTCAAGCACTTGAAATCCCTCTCGTTCGTCAACTGTTTCACCTCGTCTTTAACAATACCCAAGGAAGATTGGATAAGCTTGGGAAGTAACTTAGAATCTCTAGAGTTTAGATCCAATCCCGGTTTGATTGGTGAACTTCCTGAAACATTTGGAAGTCTCACAAACCTAAAGTCTTTGGTGGTTCTTGAGAATGGGTTTAATGGAAAGTTACCAATGAGTCTCTGCAATCTGTCGAGCTTAAAACGGTTGGTTCTTGCGGGAAACCTGTTCACCGGAATGGTTCCAGATTGTTTCAACGGGTTTAAAGATCTATTGATCTTGGATTTGAGCAGAAACTCTTTCTCAGGGACATTGCCTTCGACGATCGGAGAGATGGTTTCATTGCTTAAGCTTGACCTAAGCAATAACCAACTAGAAGGGAAGTTACCACAAGGAATAGGGTTTTTGAAGAATCTGACATTGTTGGATGTCAGGAACAACAAAATCTCTGGTGGGTTTTCTCAAAACGTTGAAAAGATTCGATCTTTAACAGATCTGGTTTTATCAGGAAACCCAATGGATATTGATGACATGATGGGGATAAAGTGGGAGAATATGGGCAACTTGGTAGTTTTGGATCTATCTAAGATGGGTTTGAGAGGTGACATTCCTTATGGGTTAACCAAGCTGAAAAGATTGAGGTTTCTTGGTCTGAACGACAACGAGTTAACAGGTATAGTCCCATCAAAAGAGTTGGAAACTTTGCCTTGTCTTGGTGCTCTGTACATCCACGGAAACAATCTAACGGGAGAGCTTAGATTCTCAACGAAGTTTTACGAGAAGATGGGGACAAGATTTAAGGCTTCGAAGAATCCGAATCTTTGTCAGTACGATATGGTGTCGGAATCTAGTAACTACGTGCCTCCACTTGGTCTTAAGCCTTGCAAGATGAAGAAAACAGAGGGTAATTTGGTAATTATACAAACTTTCAGAAACCTTAAGAAAGAGGAGTCATCAAGTTCATCAATGTCTTTGATGGTAACAAGACATGTGTTGTCAAATGGGTTGATGTGGGATTTGCTTTTGGACCTTTTTCTTGTTGTATTATTGATATAAATATGTTTTTGTTTGTTTGATGCTTTGTAGTATCGATGTGTTGGTTGATAGATTTTGATGTCAGTCACTTAAGAAAATCATCAAATCCTTTTGGATGTAACAAGTCTGGTTCCTTCTCTCTATGTCTTGATATAAAACAAGTTGTGTATGTGTTATTATGTAAGGTACTTATTTATAAACTAAGACGTTTGTAATTTTCACTTTGTCAAGTAACCACAGCACAAGCTCTTCAGCCACGGATCAGCATATCACTTGAGAGATAAATCCTACATCTATATACGTCTCCAAACTATGTGAATGAATTTTAAAGTTTCCTATGTATGAATCGATTAGTCGTGAGTCGTGACCATAAATGTTAAATGCTTTTAAGTAAAGATGCAAAGCATTTAAGCATATATATCCAAATATAGCTAACTTTGGTGTCCCAGAAGTCAGAACTCTGTCACTGGTTGCAAACAGACATATACAAACCAAACCAAACAAAGCCTTGTATTGCCTGGAATTTTCTGACTTCTTCGTTGAGAGAATTTATTGACTATTTGTAAAATAAATAAATTACGAAATTAAAAAGTAGTTACTGTCAATTAAAGATGAGACAGTTAGGGTTTTTAGTATAGACTGAAAAACTTCTTTTACTTTTTAACTTTTGTTTAGGTTTGCAGTAAGCTTTTTACGATCATTTATAGCTCTCTTTTTCTTCTTACGTAGCCTGTCTCATATCTCCTCCATAAGTAATTATTTGTTCATAGGTGGCGGCTAACGTACTTTTAGCAATGTTTTGAAAACCGGACCGGACACCGACTCGGTGAAGCTACTGGTTGACTGGTTAAACCGGTTCAACCGGTCGAACCGGGTTTTTTATTTATATAAAAATATATATAATTATATATTTATACTATATAAACTTTACTTCTACATATAATTCTTTCTCTATTCTTTTTTATTAATTCAAAATAAACAACAAACATAAACCTGATTAGTATGTAAACTAAAAATTTAAAAAAACAAATGATTTACAGCTAAAACAATCATATTTATTTATTTTTACAACTAACATTTTAAATTTTAAGAATATGGTAAAATAAAAATAGTATATGAGAGTCAAAAATATATTTTTCACATTTTTTCTTAGAACAATTAAGTAGTGATAGTTGAACACTAATTATAAAATATTAAATTTTAGCTAGTAATAATTAAAAACACTTAATTATATGTTAATTTTCAAGAACCGGGTTTTAAAATTAAACCGGGTCACCGGTTTTACCGGGTTTCAGCCGGTTTTACTGGTTTTTATCAAATCCGGGTTTTAAACCGAACCGGACTCGGCTTCTTCAGCGAGTCACGATCGGACCGGTTCGACCGGCCGGTCCGATCCGGTTTTCAAAACACTGACTTTTAGTTACTACTAACCCATAAAGAAAAATTAATTGTCTGGTTGTTTAAAGTTGAAATTTTGAAAAGATTTTACGACATTAAAGCTATATACAGAGTGGCTGTGTAGAAAATGCTCAAGAATTTTCGTTAGTTTTTTTCTTTTGAAATATGGTGCATTTGTTAATTCGATTGCATACCGAACACGTTGTACACATTACTTATTATTATGACTTTGAAACATGGTAATTTTCTTTTTTTATTATTAGAAATTTATATTAATTCAACCGTAAACCGGGAACAAAGATTCAACTACAAACCAGACTTTTACAAAACTACATGTTTTGTTTATTTACAATTGTAATTTATTTACAATGATTTAGTCAATTTACAGAATTCAGTATATATGTTTTTGTTTCAACATTAAAACAAGACAATTTTTTCTCCTTATTAGAACAGCTTTTCTGCTTAATACTGTAATGCATTTCTCAATGTATCATGTATTTTCTTTACTACTCCGTATCTGAACCAATATGATTTTATACTTTCAATCAAATCCAAGTAGGAGCCTTTTTTTTTCCTGAACAACTGTATGAGCATTTTTTTATAACCACACATTGATCCAATATGTGTTATTGGAAACCGGAACTAAAATCAATGATGATATTTTATTTAATGATTCTTACAAGATACAACGAGCCGTACGGGTAAATAGTAAAGTTAGTAATGAATTTCCTTTCTTTTCACAAACTTTAAATCATCCTCTGGCAACCTGGCGACGAGTTTAATGTTCATGACCTCTTTGCTTTTGTATTTCTACATATTATAATGTAGTTTTATGCATATTATACAATTTACTTACTGAACTCCGTACAAGTTTTGAAACGATGAATCGTGTTGATTTGATTGATTTGTTAGTTGAAGACTTGAAGATTTGAGTTGCTATATTATTTTTTTGCTTCGACCAAATAAAAAAAATTATTTTTTTGCAAATATTTATATGCATTGCAGCTGCTTTTTTTAGTTTCATATCCTTTTTTTTTTTGTAAATTGGCTTCCTTAAATTATAAATGCAAGAAAAAAAATAAAAGGTTTACAAACAGCAGTTTTAGTTACAGGGCCTAGCCCAATTTAGAAACATCCATGAAAGAACCAAAAGGGCTTGCAGCCCAGTAAAAAATAAAGTTGAAAACCCAAAGTCAGTGTGTTGTTTTGATCGCGTCTGGTGGAGAAGTCGTGAGCGGAGAAGACGATGAGTCCTAGGCAAGCCATAGTTGCAGCATAGCAGAGGAGAGGGTTGGATTCGAAGTTCTAAAACTCTGGGTCTTATTCCTGATTTGCCGGTCAAGCTGAGTGAAAAGAAAGTCAGTCGATCGGAAATTGTTTGCATGAAGTCTTGTGTTCCTCTCATTCCATATCCAATACATCGTCGCTTTCCAGGCGAGGATAGTTAGGAGGCGTGACGCTCGTGGAGGAGGGAGAGCGATCATCTGATCTAGTGATGCTGCCCAAGACCGCTGCGGTTAGAGGTTACATCGAGCAGCGACTTGTAACCAGAGCGAGTAGGAGAACCTGCAATCCCAAAACAGATGGTCCCGCGACTCAGGCGCGACATTACATAAGAGACAGACGGGATCAACCTGTAACCCCCAGCGCAGGAGACGATCCCTTGTTGGCAGCCTATCTTTTGTTGCAAGCCAGCAGTGAAAGCTCTGTCTCGGGATGCTCCTAGAAGGCCAGACCACCGATGACCATCTCACTTCTTCGACAGGCCCGCAAAGGTAGTGATAAATCTCTCCAGTGCTGAAGCTATTCCTAACTTTCCCATTCACTTCCCACTCATAGTAATCAGCATTTGCATTTAGATTGACCGTGGTTAGGAAGGATAGCAGTTGGAGTTGCGTATCTGATCTTGCTGAGGGGAGGCGCCACGATCTGTTCCGGAATAAAGAGGCTATAGTTGCTTCAGCTGCGATGCCTAGCCGGGAAGTAAAAGCATCAAGGAAAGTCTCCAGGCATCCAAAAGGACTCCAGTTATCTGTCCAAAATCTCCCCTGCCTACCATTCTGTACTCTAAGACGAACAAGAGGGTAAGCAATATTTTTCATCTTCAGTAATTTATTTACCAGCCAGGAGTAAGATGCCTTAGGCTTGGTTGACCAATAATTATGGATTGATCCTTTGAGTATAACCTCTTTAAACCATGATACCCATACTGAATCAGGCCTGAAGAAGAGAAGCCAGATCAGCCGCATTGAGCACGCTCTATTCCAAGTGTAGAGGTCTTTGACTCCAAGGCCACCTTGTTCTTTTGTTAGTACCACCGTTTCCCAAGCAACCCGAGCTGTGTTCCTACTCTCAACATCTCCTCTCCACAAGAAGGTACTGCACATTGAATTAATTTTGGAGATGCAAGCTTTAGGCAGTATGAATGCCGAGCACCAGAAAGTAGTTACACCTGATATAACCGTTTTAATGAGCAGGAGCCTGCCAGAGAATGACAACGTCTTGACAGACCATGAGGAGAACTTCTGTTTTATCTGCTGCAGCAAAACGTTACAGTTAGCGAGGGAGAGCTTCCTGGAGTTCAGTGGAACCCCCAAATATCTGAAAGGCAAAGATCCGCAAGTTATTCCCGTAGAGGCCTGGATTCTGCTCAGCTCATCTTCATCAAGGCCAGTAGCAAAGAAACTGGTTTTTTGCATACTCACAGCAAGCCCCGAGCGATTTTCAAAGTCTTTGAGAACCTGCAGGACGCACTGGACAGATTATATAGTTCCATCAATGAAGATGAGGAGATCATCTGCAAAAGATAGGTGCGTCAGCTTGATTTTCTTGCATCCCGTGTGAAACCCCATATTTCTTTCCTCCGCCGCTTTGTTTAACATATGGGATAGACATTTCATCGCAATAACAAATAGATAGGGAGAAAGAGGGTCTCCCTGTCTAAGCCCACGCCTCCCTTTGAAGTAACCGTTGACCATGCCATTGTAACTGATCATAAAGCTTGGTGTGCAGATGCATGCGCGAATGAGGCCAAGAAAGCGTGGATGAATGTCAAGACTCTGTAGACAGGAGAAGAGGAAGTCCCAGGAGAGAGTGTCAAACGCCTTAGCGATGTCAACTTTCATGGTGATCCTCTTCGGCCCTTTATTCCGATGATAGCCGTTTATTAACTCTCCAGCTAAGGTAGTGTTCTCCCCAAGCAGTCGACCCTTGATAAAAGCTGTTTGGCACGGTAGGATTAGCTCTGGTAGGATAGGCTTTAGGCGTCTGACTAGCAGCCTGGATATTACTTTATAGACAGTGTTTAGACATGCTATAGGCCTGAAGTCAGTTACTTTTGATGCTCCTGGAAACTTTGGAACTAATGTCAGGATGGTTGCATTTGCTGTGGTAGGCAGGAAAGCTGATGCAAAGAAGTTGTTGATGGCTCGAGTGACATCATCACCAATAACTCCCCATGACGCTTTGAAGAAGGCAGAAGTAAGGCCATCAGGTCCCGGGGCTTTGTTCGGGTTGAGCTTGAAGAACATCAGTCTAATTTCCTCTGCTGAGGGGATCGAGAGCATCAGTGCCTGCTGAGTAGAAACCCGGAAAGGCTGTAGAGACTGAAACCAACCGATTGAGGAGGAGTGAACAACCAGAGATGAGGTAGTAGGTGCGAGGACCGAGTGAAAGTATGATATTGCATGCATGCTCATCGCCATTGGGTCTACTATCCAGTCACCCGTCGTAGTAAGGAACGCTCGCACTGCATTGTAGCTTGCACGGACTTGGCAAATTCGATGAAAGTACAGAGTGTTGAGGTCTCCTTCTGCCAACCAGTTGATGCGAGATTTCTGTCTGAAGTAAGCCTCTTCAATCTCCCGAAGAAATGTCCACTTTTGATGCAATTCTTTCTCTGCCTGGAAGTTTTCAGGAGATGGGTCTGTGAGAGCTAGTACCTGCAAAGACTTCAACAAAATGTTAGTTTCGCTCACCCTCTCTTGAATTTTTGAATAATTCTCTCTATTTAATTGTTTAAGATCTCCCTTTATTTGTTTTAGTTTCCAGCACAAATGGGAGAGCGTTTGACACAAGCTTCCGGACTGCAACCACGCGTTCTGAACCAGCTGGGAGAAGTTTGGGTGATTTACTAGGTAGTCATATACTTTAGCAGACACACAAATGTCCAAGCTTTTGTTCCTCTAGTATTCACCAAATGTAGCCTAAGACATGAAAGCATGAAGGCTCTTCTCTTGTGCGTTAAACTTTCAGGCTTTATTTAAGTAAGGCGATTTAATTTTGTAAACTTTTTGTAACTTTTCTTATATATCTACAATATAAATATAGATGTTAGGTATGGAACAATTAAGTTACAAGAAAAAAAAAACTCTTTTTCTTTCCATGAGAAAAAGGGCTTGTTAATGAGATCTATTTCCTCCGACGTACGGCCGGCGCGTGAGCGTCCGTGCCGTCGCCGGAGACCGTGTTCGTTAAGTCTAGAAGCTCCTCTCCGTCTTGACTTCGCAGCTCCACCGACGTCAGCCTTGTCGGAGCCCTGAGAGTGTTACCATCCTTGTCGGTGGTTTATCTCTTGGAGTGAAGACGCTCTCATTTGGAGCTCGGAGGAAGCAGAGGTTTTTTGTTTTTGCTGGTGGTGTTGTCTCTCGCGAGCAATGCAGGCTAACCTAGCTCTGTCGTCGCCGGTTTGTCTGCGGGATGTGGAGGCTTACTCAGATTCATCTTCGCCGCTTTAGTCTTCAGGAAAGGAGTTCTCTTAACTTCCGCCTTCGTCGACTTTGCTCACGGAGAGAGGAGGCTTCTAAAGCTCCTTGCTGCCGTTCAAGATCCCTGAGTCTTTTGGGGTAAGATTACTAGTTCGATTTGGTTTATGGTTGGTGTGATTGTCGAAAAGGTGGATGTGTGTGGTACGACTGTTGGTTGTGTGGTAGACGGTGAAGATCTCCGGCAATGGTGACGGCGTATATGGGAAGAAGTTAGTGGTGCTCGATTCGCTTGTCCAGGATGTGAAGTGGTTCAAAGTCGGAGGAAATATTGAGATGTCGACGATTCCTCTGGCGCGAAGACAAAGCGGTGTGAACGGTTATGGGTTCGTTGGAGGCTGTGCTTGTCTCCGAACTCCGACGAAACGCAGGTTCTATTTGGCTGAGAGTCGGTGAGATGTGCTCGGAGCGGTCGAGTTGAGGCGGATTGCGACGCGTGTCGCAGATTCTATTCAGATCCATCCACGTGGTTAGTCTCCTCGACACGCTAGACGCATGGTTTGGTGGGCTTTGGTTTTGGGTCTCGAGGCCGGCTAGTGTTTTCGGTTTGCCGGTTGTAATGTGGGCTTTTGGCCGTAGGTTTGTAGTCTTTGTATTTGGGCTTCGGCTAAACTCTGGGCTTAGCCCGTTTATTATAATTAAAATCATTGACGGGAAAAAAAAATGTAGATGCTAGGTATATTATTATTTTATTATATTTTATGTTCTTGAAGTTGCATTCATGCACTTGGTTGTTTTTATTAGTCTTGTGTATAACACGGTTGCTTCTTTATTCATTAGCACATTTTCTAAAATATTTCAGATGAAATCATGCGCCAACCTATGGCTGTAGTTATGCAAACATATTATAATCTTGTAATCTAGTGGTCCACGCGAATGTATGTCCACGATGGAAGATCGGAAATCCAACGGATCAGAATCACGCGTTTGCAATGTTTGCCTGCACGGAAATCGCCACCTGGCACATGCAAGTATTTGTTTCGGTAACTAGGAATTAGGCAAATGAATTTCATTGGACGTTGTGCTTAGTTGTTATAACAGAAAAAATTAGGTGCCTAATAAATAATTTAAATATGATCTGCCCTAGATAATTACTAGTATATGTTATGAATAAATTAATTATTCTCGATAAATTAATTGTTTGGTGACCCTAAATAACGGAATTAATTTCTTAATTTTTTTTTTGTTTTTTAGAACTTTTCTTAACTTCTTTCTTTTGTAAAAAATATTTGGGTCGTTTATATATATGTGCTAAACTTAATAGTTATATTATTGACGTAAGCCTTCTCCAGATCTCTCATGAAAAAATCTTGCATAATTAAAAAAAGCTTGTATAATTAGAACTAATGTTCTTTCACAATCGAAAACGCAAAGGATCATTTAATTTGTTTTCCTTTTTTCTTTTTGACTAAAATCGTTTGAATTGTTGTTGGCACCTAACATAATAACATCATCATAATTACACAATCACGTATTGTTTTGGTACTATCATAATACATGATATTTTATACAAAATAATGTTTATATCTTTATATATAATTAAAGCCTACATTAAGGTGTGGTCTTTTATTTAGAACAGCGTGATATATTTATACATATATACAAATCGCATAATATATTTCATTTCATATGATATATAGTAATGTTTAATAATTTAGTTTTGACAGACAACTTGAGGTAATCACGAACACCATCCTCACGTAAAGTCCAACTAATAATATGATTTATTTAATTTAATTTGTTTATTCGTTGACTTTATAAACTATAAAAAATTATTTATAAAACTCCATTGCTTGCGGGTCACTTCTCAATTTTCTTTGTTTTTCTTGTTTGACCGCGATTTACACATACACAAATGTGCTTACCGACATAAATGATATCAAATATAATGAATTACATAAATATAGATACATATGCATATATACACAATTCAAATCCTAAACCTTCTAATAATCCAAACTCTATAAAACCCTAGCTAGTTGCTAAACAGTGTCTCCTCCTGCGCCTGCTTTCTCCGAACCCTATATGACTCTTTCTTACAGAACCATGATTGTAAGTGTTTATTTCGTCATGATCCTCTTGGTTTTTAGTTCATGCAACGCCGCGGCAAGGATGGGAACAGTTAAGGTCTCTGAAACTGAAATAGCTCAAACAAGATCAAGATCATCAAGATATGAGTTCACGGAGGGTTTTAGATTCAAAGGTCGTGTGTTCCACTTTTTGTCCAAACGGGTGCTTGTACCACCTTCGGGACCTTCCAGAAGGCACAATTCTGCGGTAAATGACCTCAAACACTAGTTGGTTCTTTTTTTTCAATGTTTAGTTGGTTTTTGACAATCGTACTATATATTTAGAAGATTCTTCAAATTGTTTTTAACGGGTTTCCTTTTAGTATATGTTTTTTTCTTCCTCTCTTTTTCTCATTTGATTACATTCACACTTGTAATATCTCGTTGGAAAAACAAACGTATATTGTATACATCTCTTGTTTTCCCCCTCCATTGTATGTCTATGTATCTCTCATTCTCTCATTTCATAATCTCCTTGGAAATTAATTGGAATATTAAATTTGATGGACCAATCCAACTTATGGGTTATAGCTGTCAATGGATAGATATTTGTAATTATATACTTACTTATCAAGTTAACTCTTAGCCATCAAGCTCGCGGATTAGTCTTATATTTGAAAAAAAATGTTTATCATTAACAACATTTTCGATGAATAACTGAAAAGAATGTCTTTTGTGTAAAGTGTTTATAGTTTTGAACTCTAATGCATAAGCTCAAGAAGAGCATGAAAAACTAATTTCGAGACCTTATTTGATTAATATGACAGAAAGTACTGTTTGATCCAAAAATGGTGTATTTGTAGAATCATAACAATAAAAGATTTAAGAATTAGATTCTTAAATCTTTGAGGCTTAGGAGAAATCAACAAAGAAATCAAATGAAAAATTGAACATGAAAAGAGATTCTATTGATTAAAGGTTCATTACAAAAATGATTACAAGTGTAAAGTGAACCTAAGAATCTATAAAATCTCTATGAAACTATGTTCAAAGATGTAAAAGAGGAGAAGATCCTTTCTAACAAGGAAGTAGTTCCTTATATATAGAAAGAAGATGTCTAGGGTATCCTAGTGAAATGGGCCTAGCTCATTGTCTAATGGACCCTGGGAGATGATGTAAATCCACCCCCAACAGTAAGTCCCCCAGGTTCGTAGAGAGAGATGAAATCGATCTCTATGAATTTTACGAATAGGGTTTATTAGACAATGAACTAAGCACATACTCATACCGTAGACGCATTATCATGAACGAGTTGTTATGGTTAGGTTGTCATAAATGAAGTGTCATAGACAAGATATCCCGGGCGAGCCGTCGTTGACATACTTCTGATTCCGATCAGACTTCTTACTCCGGGGATGGTTGCGTGAACGAGCTGTGAGGACAGTGTTCTGAACCACCGGAGCAAGTCGCCATGGATGAAGCGTCAACTGACTAACTGCCAAGGACAAATCACCAGACATCATCATGAGCATACCGCCATAACAGACCGTCACAATCAAATTGTCGTAGGTAGATATGTCTTCTCGGTTGCTGCGATCCATGTGTAGATGGAATGACAAAATGGAAGAGCTGAGATGTCTTGTTGATCTGTGCGCTGCCGTGACTGGCATGGTCGGCATGGAGAATGTTTGCCGAGATCAAACTGATACTGCCAAGGTCAAGGTGATCTCATGAGCTGATAGGATGGCGAGCAAGGAGCTTGAACTCCTCGTCTAGCTAACTAATCAATAATGATATTGGGCTTGTTGGGCCTCAGCTTGGGCTTGTAAAAGTGGCCATCTTGAGGACATGATTTTCTGGAGAACGACGAAGTATGTTGGAGATGTGATGAGAAGCTTCATGTGATGAGAAGTGTTGATCTCCTAGTCATAATGTTGTTGCCGAGAAGATCGCCATGTTTTGCCAAGATCACGATTGCTGATGATGGAGAACGACCACGTCTTCGTTCGAGAAGATGATGTGGCGAGAAGCTTCAGAACTCTGTATACTCGTCAAACCTTGTATTCTAACACATCAACTTTGCCGAGACCGAGCTCTTGCAGAAGTGATTGACGATGCGGAATAGACGTCTAGATGATGAGAAGCTTCTGCTCTGTGGGTCTTTGTGGGACTTTCTCCATTCTGATGCTTCGTTGGTTTGTATATGCTGCATACGTGCAAAGAGTCTGATCTTGAAGCTTGGGTTGATGACACCGCAGTACTTTAGAGAAGCTCGTAACGGTTGCGGCAAAATTGTCTTGGCGAACTTTGGAGAAGAAGGCAAGGCCATTTCGACCTTAAAACTTATCATGCCGAGATCATGTGTGATATGCCGAGAAAAGTCTTGATCTTCATGACTTGCAACTAAACCGGGAAGCTGTATCTTCATGGCAACAAGCTAACTGGTCCCATCACATCTGAGCTAGGCAACATGTCACGCCTCAGCTACTTGCAACCAAACCGAGAAAAGTTTTGATCTTCCCGTCTCATTTACAATTCTTGATAAGAAGCTTGAACCGGAAAGTTCAATTACAAGACAAGATAGGAGCTGTGTTTGAGTGTCCAGCTCAGGCTCCTTGGTGTTGGCGGAGCTTAAAGACGTCGCTACTGATGGAGCATAGGAGGCCGAGCAGTAAGTGAGATTAGGCAGAGAACTCAGTAGTGAACCGTAGATAGCAGTGAATCATGGTTCTCCGGTAGCAGTGAGATTAAGGTCTTACTATAAGACTTTCTGTTCTTGAGAAGATTGAGCCGGCTGCGGCATGCTCGCAAGCAACAAAGTCTTTTGTTCTGCAGAAGCCTGCAACTGAGCGTCTCACTATGCAGAAACTAGAAGAACTTCACAAACGCAAGCTGAGTTTAGAGCAGATAGGCATGAAGCTTCTCTTGTTCACACACTGGTGCCTTCTCTTCCGGTAAGAGTAACTGAACATAATTCTTTGCAGAACCCAGCAACTTTGCAATCGCAAGCTGAGTATGTCGTTACGAGATTGACTTCCGGTAGAATCTTTTTGTGCTGTCACGGCGTGTCCTCAAAAAGATGATCTTCACGAGAAAATTTAAACTCTATTAATAATTAGTCTTTGCAAATCAATAAAATTTGTAAGAGTTGATATGCTTTCTTACTTAACACGCAGGCTAGTATATTAATTAATTTTTTCTTAAGAAAATCATCTAATGATAATAATTAGTTGATATTGAGAAAACTTATCTCAACGGGTCGCTTGTCTGAGCTGAGATGGTGATGAGCTCATTGTTTTGGTACCAAAGCTGATGACATTATCCTTTGATGAGGCTTGAAAGATCAAGTTCTGAGCCTCGTTGTAATCTTCACACGAAAGGATGAGATGACAATAGCTTGCTGAGATCAAGTTTTGAGCTTTGTCGAGAACAAGTCTTGAACCGTCGATCTCTGGTCTAAGTGGATGTTGATGGATCGAGACACAGACACCAGTGATTGGTTTATCATCTCCACTCTAAGGTACGTTCATGTGCGAGATCGATAGAGTTTGGTTCCAGAGAGAGGAGATATAGATTTCTTGCTTTTTGAGAAGATAAAGGGCGGTTGAAGCTTGCACGAGCTAGGGAAGCGACCTGATTTCCATGGCACCAATCAAAAGTGAGAAAGTCTTCGGCTTTACCGGAAGCGTCACAAGCTTTCGACGAGAGTGACGGAGATTCTTTTCATGGCGAACTCTTGTCAGGGAGAGATGCTTGTGCCAGTTACAGCAAGCTTGTCTCGAGAGCTCAAGTGAAGGAGCCAGACCTTGCCGCCACTTGCCGCGACTTGAGCTTTGATGCTGAGATAAAGATTGGAGCTTTGCCAAGATAAAGCCTCGAGCTTTGATGCTGGAACCATAGAGCTTGGAACCGAACTGAAGGCGAGGAAGAGGAACAGAGCTTGAAGTGAAGCTAGATTGCAGCTTCACCGAGGATGAGAAAGCTCTGCAGGCTCCTGAGGTGTTTTCAGAATCGAAGAGGAAAGAGAGGTAAGATTCGATCTTGATTTTCTTTTTTTTTTTCTTTTCTTTTTCTTTTCCCTCTTTTTTTTGTGTTCATCTTAGATCTAAGATTTTTCCAAGTTTGATAAGCTTTGATGATAGTTCTCCTTGGCCCCCTCCTTCTAGCGCCAACTGTTTGATCCAAAAATGGTGTATTTGTAGAATCATAACAATAAAAGATTTAAGAATTAGATTCTTAAATCTTTGAGGCTTAGGAGAAATCAACAAAGAAATCAAATGAAAAATTGAACATGAAAAGAGATTCTATTGATTAAAGGTTCATTACAAAAATGATTACAAGTGTAAAGTGAACCTAAGAATCTATAAAATCTCTATGAAACTATGTTCAAAGATGTAAAAGAGGAGAAGATCCTTTCTAACAAGGAAGTAGTTCCTTATATATAGAAAGAAGATGTCTAGGGTATCCTAGTGAAATGGGCCTAGCTCATTGTCTAATGGACCCTGGGAGATGATGTAAATCCACCCCCAACAAGTACGCTGAATGAAATGCTCATAAAATAGCCTACTCTAACGCTATCAATCAAGCAAAAACATAATTCTGAATAAGTTATCTAAGAGCGTTGAAGAAGAATTATTTAAGTACCCAAGATTTTGGTCCATTGGAACTTTTCGGCTTGTAAGCCCATATCTTAGGCTACCGTATCTTTATATTTGGACGTAACTTATTCTCTGTAACAGTTTGTATACCGATCAATCATGTTATATATTAGAGGGACGAGTGGGAAGTAAATGGTTCATTTCCATCGCACTAAGAATTTTAACATGGTGTATTTGTCGACCAAATCTTAACTTCCAGTTTGACTGTGGTCTCCTGTCTGTCTAGTACTACATACTGAAGGATTAAAGGTTGATATTCCACTATCTAAAGCCAAAGAACAGGAACAACAACAAAAGGTAGCTATCCATTTCTCATGTTCGTATATTTTCATCCAACTTGTGCGAAGTTGCGTGGTAATTCCATTAAATAAGGTTAGAAATTAATTGCGTGGTATTTCAGAGCACGACGTTTCTGTCCGGAAAGCTTTGTGATTAAGAAACGTCGTGCTTCTAAAATGTCATACTTCCAAAAACGTGATGCTTCCAAAACGTCCATCTGATCAATCTAAAACATTGTTTTACATGGTCGAGTAGCTTATTCGACTCATAGTTTACCCACGATCAATTCTTCGACCACCTCGTTCTTCGAAATTTCTCGATCGATCTTTATCGCCCGCTATTCGACCACAAAGTTGATGCTCGACCAATCTTCTATTTTCTTCGAATCATGTCAAGTTTTTTCGTGATGGAAACTTAACATTACTCAAGATGTTTTAATCCTCAAAAGCTCGGTTCCAAATTACGACTTTGTTGATCTCAACCATTTTATTCCTTCAGAAGGATTATTACAAGGGTCCAAAGAGTTATTAAGATTATAGTAGATTGTCTCTTGCTAGGCCCCAAAAAGATAGCCATTCTAGATGAACTTTGGGTAAACAATTTTTTATGTCTTTCTTCTATATCTTTCTATGTTCTTCTTCTAATCTTCTTAATTCTGCAAATTCATACTTTATAACTTACATCGTCGCATTCGTTGGAGAGTATATCAGGGAGTTTGTGTGTTTGATTCCGGTTTAAGGTTCAACAGTTTTGCCATTGTGGTAGTTGTTATTTTGACGTCCACCCTTCAGCACCTATAAAGGAAGAGCTCAGGACCGTCTAACAGTACATGCAAGTGGAGTGGTCGAACATGGTCCGAATTGAAAAATAAAAGAAAAATTAAGAATTTTTGAAAATTATAGAGCTGATAATTTCAAAATAAGACGTCAAATATATAAATAAAACTATAAAATTTTTAAAATTATTCTATTACATCATTGAATATATTATTAATATTTTTTGAACAGGATCCATACATAATTCGAGACGGTCCTGGAAGAGCCAACACGAAAAAAAAGAATGAGAAGGGGATCAAAGCTTTGCTGACTAAACCTATACTCTTTAGTACTTTTTATTTTCTATTCCTAACATTCTTGCTTTCATTTGTTATTGTAAATCCCTTCAGTCATACCCATTGTATCAGTTCATAAAATCAATAATATTAACATTTTCATACAAGATCACAGTAAACATTTTTCATAATTCTTTACTAAATACATTAGTATAAACTATAATAATTTCTAAGTGGATTTTAAAATATTTTATGTATAAAATATTGTAGGATATAAAATATTGTAGCATAGAGTTGTCCTCTCTTGGTTTCTGTTGAAGAACCAGTGGTTGCTTGTGGTTCCATGGTGGAATAGTGTTACGATATTGGCTTTCAACCCAAATAATTTAGTCCCGCATCGCTTTCTTGATCAATCTTTCTTCCGGTATCAATGTGCTTTTCCCTTCTTGAAGTTTATTTTGTTTTCTTGCATGCTGTTAGCTATCTTAGTCAATGTTAACTTTTGGGGTTTACGTCAGTTTCAACTTTTGTAACCAGGTGGTATCTGTTATTTCGGAAGGGTGCTATGTCCTTGCCGATTTTGTGGAAAATGATGGTTAAATTAATATTCACAGTCAACAAGTGACAAAAAAAAAATTAATGTCCTTTCACAATCGAAGACGCAAAGGATCATTTGCATTGTTGTTGGCACCTAACATAATTAGTATTAACACCATTACACAATCACGTTTGTTTTGGTTCTCACTTCTCACATTATACGTTATATTTTATACAAAATAATGTCTTGTATTTTTATAACTAAAACCAACATTACAATTAATGTGGTCTTTCATTTAGAACAGCGTGATATATATTTATACATACAAATCGTGTTTCAAAATCAAAATATATGTCTCATTTCATATAATATATAGTAATGTTTGATAATTTATTTTTGACAGACAACTTGATGGTGTTCGTTTATTTACTTTTGTTTGTTTTTCCGTTGACCTTATAAACCTAAAAATATATTCGAAAGTTCCACTGCTTGCGGGTCACTTCTCAATTTGCTTTGCTTTGTACCGCGATTTACACATGCTATATATAGATACATATGCATATATATATACAACTCAAAGCCTAAACCTCATGAATATAGATACATAATTATATACGTTGATCAAAAAAAAAAAGATACATAATATATACAACTCGAATCCTAAACCTTTTAATAATCAAACTCTATAAAACCCTAGCTAGTTGCTAAATCAGTGTCTCCTCATGCGCCTTCTTTTTCCGAACTCTATGAATCTTTCTTACAAAACCATGTTTGTAAGTTTTTATTTCGTCATGATGCTCTTCGTTTTTAATTCATGCAACGACGCGGCAAAGAGTGGAACAGTTAAGGTTTCTGAAATTGAGATAGCTCAAACAATATCAAGATCACCAAGACATGAGTTCACGGAGGGTTTTAGATTCAAAGGTCGTGCATTCCGCTTTTTGTCCAAACGGGTGCTTGTACCACCTTCGGGACCTTCCAAAAGGCGCAATAAAGATCCCAAAGACTAGTTGATCTTCTTCTCTTTTAATGTTTAGTAGGTTTTTGACAATCATACTATATATTTAGAAGATTCTTCAAATTGTTTTTGACAGGTTTTGATCCTTTTACTATATGTTTTTGCTCTTTTATCTTATTTGATTTCACTAACATATTATTTGTAATATCTCGTTAGAAGAATAAACGTATATTTTATACATCTCTTGGTTTTCCCCCACATTGTATGTATCTTTCTCTTCTCTATAATATATCATAATCTTCTTGGAAATTAAACTAATTGGAGAATTAAAACGGATGGACCAATCCAACTTATGGTTTATAGTTGTCAATGGATAGATATTTTGTGATTATATACTTATTAATTTAACCCTTAGCCATCAAGCTCACGGATCCTATATTTGAAAGAAAACATTAATTCGATGAATAATTAAAAAGAATGTTTACTGTAGATTGTGTTTATAGTTTTGAACTCTAATGCATAAACTGAAGAAGAGCATGAAAAACTAATTTCGAAACCTTATTTGTTTAATATGACAAAGGATACGGTGATGCAATGCTCATGAAATGGCTTAGGCTAACGCTATCAATCAAGCAAAAAACATAATTCTGAATAAGTTATCTAAGAGCGTTGAAGAACAATTATTTAAGTACCCAAGATTTTGGGCCATTGAAACTTTTCGGCTTGTAGGCGGCCCATATCTTATGCTACCGTATCTTTATATTCTGGACGTAACTTATTCTCTGTCGCAGTTTGTATACCGGTCGTGTTATATATTAGAGGGACGAGTGGGAAGTAAATGGTTCATTTCCATCGCACTAAGAACCAGTTTGACTGTGGTCTCCTTCTGTCTGTCTAGTACTACATACTGAAGGATTCAAGGTTGTTATTCCACTCTCTAAAGCCAAAGAACAGGAACAACAACAAAAGGTAGCTATACGTATTTCATGTCCGTATATTATCATCCAGTTTGTGAGAAGTTGCATTTGTTTATCTGAGGTTTACTCCTTGACTCGTACGAAAGAATGATTGTAGACACTAGGAACTTCGAATAGACCAGTTAAGCTAAAAATTAAAGAACACCAAGAATTACAAGTTTGGGATCCGTAGGTCTGAATGGGAAAAATCTCTCCAGAAAAATCCACTATAACTTCATGACGAAACAACTTTCTCTTTTTCAAGAATGGCTTTCACGTTCTCTCATTTTGTCTCTCAAACAAATCGCTTCCAATTCACTCAGTTACACGTTATAAGCAAACAAGGTAGTTGGAAAAAAAAAGCAAACAAGAAGAAGAGTGTGCATAGCTTGAGATAGCCTAATTTTATTTACTCTCAAGTTTGATACAAACTGATTGCAAATAAGATCTCTCTTCTTTTGTGTTTTAGTTATTTTAAAATATTTACTCACAGTTTTCCCAATCATTCAATTAACTTTTGATAAAGAAGTTTATAGTTTATAAGTACTAATAAAATTATATTACAAAGAAAAGCGTTTGATTAGGATACATCAACATTAACATATGCCAAAAGAAACATGGATTTCATAAAACATTTATACGAAATAACATTTTCCATATATAATATTCCGTCAAAACAACAAACCCCCCCCCCAAAAGCAAAACACATTCTTAAATTCCTTGGTCAAATATCAACCTTCATTAATCAATACTAATTTGTGTTTTTTTTTTCTTCCACTTAAACCCTTAGAAAATACACACTAAGCTCCGGACCACCACTTGACCCCTCAGGATTCATCATGTAAAAGGCCTCGGAATCTCTCGACCCGGTAACCCGCTCAAACCGGGCTCTCATATACATGAGCTCACCTTTCTCGGACCCCACCGCTTCATTCCCTCCTTCCATCGCCGGTAAAACTCCGGCACCCATAGTTATTGGCCCCACCGCCTTCAGCACACTCCACTCCGCCTCTCCACACTCTTTCCTCGCCGCGTAGCCGCATTTTCTGCCGTTACAGTACGTTCGCCACGTGGACTCCTCCAAAAGCTTCTTGGAAGTACCCGTCTTAAACGCTGCCGTCTCGAGAGCGATCCTCACGAGCCCCGAAGCCATTTCCTTGACGAGAATGCTCGTCGGGGTCGGTAACTGGATCAGAACCGCGGGTAAGCGGGTCGGGTCATCCTGTACGGCGAAATACACGTGTCCACGACGGTTTCCGAATAATGTACCAACGACCCGGAAACCCAGACCCGAATTAGAGAACCCGAGCGCGTAACGGATCTTCTCGATAGTCTTTTTCCTCTTCTTTTTCATTATCTGTCGAGTATCGAGTTGATCTGGGCGGGTCGGGTCAGAGGAAAAGTTGAAACGGGTCAAGATCTTTTCTTCGTTGTGGTGGTCGTCTTCTTCATCTTCTTCCTCTTCGTCTTGTTCTTGAACCTTCTTCTTCTTCCAACTGAAGTAACGTTTAGAAAGAGAGAATGATGAGTCAAGAGAAGTGCTGGTTAGGATTGACTTCATCTTTTTCGTTGAAACTACAAAAACAGAGAGAGAGAGAGACAGATAGAGCTTCTTAATTGAACTGAGACTTTAAAATTGAAGTTTGGAGTGGAACTCTTGTCCTGTCTTATAATGGTCTTCAATGAAGTTTTTAATGCTTGTGGGGCTGATTTATTTAACCAATTTGACTTTGTGTAGGGATTAGGTTTCTGTCAATACACTGTTTTTCTTATAACTCGACTACTTTCACGTATGATTTTTCTTTCTTAAAGCTCTTTCACGTTTAAATAATTTTCTATATCGTTTTAGTCTAATTCACGTCTCATTTATAAAAGTGATATTAAAAGCGATGAATAAAGTGTTTGTGTAAACTGTGACGTGGTAGAGAATGTAAAGACGCTTGACTAATTTAAAGTAACCAAACCAAATTTCCTTCGTCAGGTCTTTTTGGATTTTACTAATTTTTAGATTATCATAAATCAAAATTAGAAGTATTGGTCGGCAAATCTATGTAAACTAGTCAGTGGATTGTTTATGTAGTAATTTGAAAAAGGGTTGTGAGAGGGTGTCTTATTAGTTAAAAAGAAAGATGGATGTAACAGAAGATACAAAAGTAAGAGGTGAGACAAGAGTGTAAGCGGGAAGGTGAGCAGCAACCACCTAACCGTAGATTAAGGGACTGTCTTCGTTGGGACTTATGACCAAGACATGTCACACCTCAAATCGACATTTACATTGTGTCATTTTTACAGTCGGTACTTAAAGATTTGTTTACATATATAGATAATAGATCTAAGGGGACAGGAAGGTGTGCGATTGATCTCAATCAATGTCTCATGTATAGAAGGGGCTGTAGTCTGTAGAGTTGACAATTTTCTCCAACATTTCTTTCGCTCGAACACGTATTAGTTTGTTAATAAACCTTACCATAAACGTAATGTTTCGTGTTCGTAAATTTAAACGCAACGTTTCTTATTATAGTATATATTTGAGGTCTCCAACTGTAGATATCATGTATTAAACTTAAATCTATATATTAAACAAAGTGTTTTTTTAAAAAAATTATTAAACAGAGTGTTTTAAAGCTCTATTATTAGGTGGTTTTTAAATTTAGATGATTCCTTTCGCAATGAATTACTTTTTCTTTTTTTATCATGCAATAAGTTACTTTAATTGCTTAGACAACTGTTTTTTATGTGTGTGTGTAGTTTAAATGTTGATCACCAAATGTTTGATTTTTTCTTTATATCATAAAAACTGTATAACTTTTTATAACCAAATAAAGAATAAAAACTGCATAACTATCCTAAATTTATATCAAAAGGAGATATTTATAATTTTAAAAAATTACACAAAGCAAACACATCATTGTCATTATTGAAATAGTTTACCCCATATGTGACAATGATACACCAAACCAATTAAACGATGCATATGTGTTGTTTTTTCCACACACCTACTCTACACCAACATGCCTGTTTTCTCTCCTTATTTCTTTCATGGTATTTGATTATTTTTCAAACTTTCGTCCCATTATTGACTTTGTGAGGATCATTTGATGTATCCCCCTGGATGTACCATATTTTTTTTTCGTGCTTATTATGACTTAAATTAGTAGAAAGCATGCCCGTTTTATCTGAATCCAACCGCTGATATATGGGGAAAATTGCATATTTCAACATAAACTATATCCATCATATCCTATTCTTTCTTGAACTTTGTAGTAGTACGTACTCTATTATTCTATATCAAACTACATAAAAATTTAAAAATATTTCACGAGCTTTAAACGTCGTGCATTTTCTTTCCCGAACTTTACAATAGTGCATATTTCATACTGAATTAAACAATAATTCAAAATTACTATATAAACTCTAAAAGTCATGCTTAATGTATCAAACGACATTGTTTCTGATAAATTATGTAAATTATAAAATTTAAAAATACAACATAAGAGCAACATTATTAACGAGTTCTCATCCTAAGTATCTCACAGATTTCAACACAAAATAAAATACATGAATATCTCAAATGTTTAGATATCCCGTTAAAAGTATCTCAAAATATCTCAAATGATTAGTTTCCAAATGACACACATGTCGTCTGTTATTATTGCTAAAAAAATGGTGTTACATGTGGGTGTCTACGCAAACGTGGACACTATTATTCAAGTAAATTATTGTACATGATAGTAAAATTTGTATGTACACATGAACATCATTAAGTTGTACACATTTTGAAACTTGCAAATTTATCCAATTAGAAAGTGCGATATTATGGTAATGTGTACACATATTTCTGCTATCTCACTTTTAAGTCGAAATACACATCTTAAAACTTGTAGATCCAGATGAGTAATGTTATGCCATGGTAAGATTGTATACATATAGCTACAATTACATTTCAGAGAAGAATAATTTTCACCTCTTAAAGTCAAACAATGGTACACATTTTGAATCATGTCATATATTACTCAAATTTTATATAAGACGAGATGTGATTCATTTTAATTTGGTTGTTATGGAGATGAGAAGATTATACATTTTCTTTGACAAATGGTGCAGATTATGCAGATCAAACAAGACAAGTACAGATCAAACGGATCATGCAGGAGAGAAACAGATCAAGCGGATCATACTTAGTAGATCAATCAGACCATGCAGTTATTATATTTTTGGATGATAAAACAGTAAGATAAAATAAACTACATGTTTAAATAATAAAAATTACAATTAAATATATCAAAACATATAATATACAAATATAATATATAAAAAACAATAAATCTTTCGCTAAAGCTATGTTACTGAAATTTTGAAATCAAATATGAAAACATTAAAATTTAATGATATAAAATTGCATATGAAAAATATGAAAAATAAAAATTTAATAATTTATTAAAGAAATTAATTAAATTGTAACTTGATTTTTAGAATTTATTTTTAATGAATGTACATAAATGAGAAAACTATAAAATATAGAAAACTTACTCAACACAAGCTTTAAAACTGCATTTATTTTAATACATATAAAAAATATTTACTATTTTATTGTTTAACAATATTAATTTCTGATAAAAGAATTATTTAAATTTATAAACACATGTAAATATTAGATTATTATTCACATGCATTAATTTAATAAACTAATTTGCATAAAAGTAATTAATTTAAAGATAAAAAGCATGTATGTGTCATAATATATCTGTACAAATTATTATATTTTCAATTAATCTTATTGAATACAAATTCTAATTTATTTTCCAGATACTAAAATTTTCAAAATTCATTCAAGAAACAAATTAAAATTTACCTTGATCTCCAAGCTTTTTAATGCAAGTTGATATATGAGAAACCTGAAAAACAAAAATAAAAATATTAATCACAAGATAATTATATCATGGTGCATACTTTTTTTTTAAAAAGCAAAAATATTACAATACTCACTTGTAGAGAGAATTTTTGAGTTGTAAGTGTTAGAAATGAGAATGAATGTTTATTTATAGACATCGCATTTAGTAAAAAAAGAAAGGGAAAAAAAAAGTGTTCATGCATTGGGCCTCTGCCCCTCGCGACCCAGCTTTCTTCTTCTCTCTGTAGATAGAAACAAATAACACGTAAAAAGAAACTGCATCCAGTACATTTATATTATTTTTTTTGCTAAAAAACATTTATATTTTGTTGTTTATTTATTGTTTTGCACTTTATCTTATGAATGGGCAGTAAAAACAGTTTCGTTTGCATGCATTTATTTATGCTTTTCTTCTGTATGTGTACTCCACCCCATTCCACAAAAAGATAAAAAATATTGAATTGCATGTAGATCTCCCACTAACTACTTTTTAAAAGTAGAAAAACGTGAATGGTAACTCTCGGGGAGGAGAACTACACTTGCGGATGAACTGTCTTTCTCCCTCTGCACCATTCGAACACTATAATTATATCCTCGATTCCAATGGATTACTAAAAATGGATAAATGCAGCTATGTGTTCACTCTCTTGCGTCTTTTTGTATTAATATATGTTTTTCAGAACAAATAAAAATTTATTTTGCATCAAAACAATTAAAACGATTTCTAGTAAATATTTTCTGTTTGTTTTGTTTCTGGACTGGTTAATCATTGCACTAAAGGCACATCTTAGTTATTAAAAGCACATGGCTAAAAAGAGGAAAAATGCAAAGAGCGCCTAACCCTAGTTCTGGCCACTACTTAGCGTTACCGGAGTCTCCCCTTCTTTCTTTTCATGTTTTTGATTTTTCTCTCCTCTCTCTCAGTTCCAATCCGGATAGACATGCAAGCGACTTTGAAGAAGTTGGGCCCCCCGGAACAGCGTGGTGCTGGTCAGAGTTGGAGAACATATTTGGAGTCGCGGCGAGATGCTGGCGAGACTGAGGACATGTGAGTCGGCTTTTAGGTTTGTAGATCTGACTAGATTTAATTTTATCTTTTCAAGATCTTGGTGGATATCTTTCTGATGATGGCGCATCAAGAGGGGTAGATGTCTCCTTCAGCTTGACTATTTCTCCTTGTAAGGCAGTGAGATGGACAGAGTAGAGGGGTGACAAATGATAATAGTGGGCTCACAACGAGTCTCGACTCGTGAAGCTCCACTCACAACTCTGATTACGTTTTTTATCATCCGAAACCGTCTTTCTTTCCGGATTAATATCTGGCTTGGTCACGACGGGAAACAAAGAAACACAGCAGTTTGATCCACACCGGTGTTGCATTTCTTAGGCTATGATTCTGTTGGACGCTGACCCGATTCTTATTATATGAAGCCACCATATGGAACTAGAAAGAGAATCCGAGTGGGTTATGACCTGCTAAAGGTTCAATGTCTTCAACCTTCGTGACCTTTCGGTGTTTCCCTTCGGACCGTTAGTCCCTTGGAAGAAGAGGCTCGTACAAATGGCATATGGTTCTTCTGGTAAAGAGCCCTTGGGTGTAGTGGCATTTGGTACAAGCACTGAACTCTTATATTTGACGACCATAGCATGGTGATAAAGTGTATTATCCGGTAAGACTAGGGTTTGATGCTTCCATGTATATACGGCTTATGTTCTGCCTTTTGCTGTAAGGTTCGGAGACTTACACCCTGGTGTGAAGGATGCTTTCAGGTTATATGCACCTCAGTGTTGTGTCAGGTGATCCATGCATCTCATTCCAATCTTTTGGCGATCACTGCTACCTCCAAAATGATGACTCGAGTATGTTTCTTTTAGAATGGATTTAAGTGTTGTCTTCTACAATTATAGTTTTAATTGTGTGGTTAAAGTGACCGGATGTTGTGAAATGGTAATGTAGGAACCAAATGAGTGTTTCTATGTGATACTTATTTCCTCATCCTTATGTCACAATGTGGTTACAGTCTCTTATGAGGTATTGTAGTCACAATCTGATTGTATTAGTATTATTTCGTTAATAAAAAGTTGATGTTTGAACAAAAAAGAAAAATATAACTTAACTGAATGATACACTTTAAAATAGTTGGTCGGTCCGCTCTGCCGTCTATTTATTCCACCTGTGAAATTTCAATAAAACTAAAGAACGATCTTAATGTGAGATTCTTGCCTTGAAGCTATATATATATATATATATATATATATATATATATATATATATATATATATATAGTTGTGGAATTCTAAACTTTACGAGAAGTTCAACATAAAGTATCTGAAACTAAATATTTTGGATTGGATTTCTCGTAAAATTTAGACCTTGCAATTACATATATATATATATATATATATATATATATATATATAATTTATACACATATATGTATTTTTAGAACTTCAAAATTAAACCATCTCAATGGGAGTTCTATCCATTATAGTTCTTACATTATGTATATGTATATAGATACTAATATTGTTATTTAATTATGGTGTCTTTAATTTACATATCTTATTTTAAGAAACTTTGGATTGGGTTTCTGAATAATTAAGGGTTCTACAATTAAATAACAATGTTAGTGTCTACATATGCATATACAACCCCATTGAAAATGCTCTTGGGGCCCACCAAACTTGGTAAATCACCAACTGTTAGTATACGACTTTTAAGAAAACACATTATCATAGCAAAGATCATGTCCCAAATCAATATAACCAAAGTAATTTTTAGCATTTCGCTCCATCACTGGTTCTTTAGAGGAACCAGTAATAAACGTACAATTATAAATGAATAATCTAATATCGAATGAACATGATTGGATATTCTCGGACAATCGTTAGATTTGTTTGGGTATAACAGACTGAAGTTTTAGCTTAACAACTACCAAATGACAATTCTGAATATAGTTTAATCGCCCAAGAAAACTAGTCAACAAACATTTGCCAACGTGACATAAGACAGACTAACAATTCCAGGTGTTAACTGCATTCAAACACATTGTGCATCTTATGTATGTTGCAAAAATCAAATGTTTAATTTCATATTACTTATAACTTACTTACAATTTTAAATTAGTACGAGTTTAACTTAAGGGAGTTGGAATAACGATACACATCGTAAAGGCCATTACTTTGATATAAGTTATTGATGCTAAATGCATGAGTAATCTTTCTCACCTAACTAGTTCGTACCACATTGTTTATCTTTCGAGGCATTTTCACGTGGTTGACGTGAGAGAAAAACCAGTAAATTACCTCTTTTTGTGTCGGCCCAATGCAGCATCAAGCGATTCAAGCCCAGTCTTAATTCAAAATTTTGGGTTTGTTTATTATATACCACTTTGATTCAATAATATTTGGATTGAGTTTTGTTGCATCGCTTTACGTGTTCATTGTTGTATTGAGCGTTTTGTCATTTGCAAAGTTTGATGAAAGTGTGTTTTTAAGAAACTTGTTTGAAGCAAAAAGCCACGGGTTGAGATAACAACAGTTTTTATTTTGTGCACGAGATAACAACAGTTTACCTTATATTCTTATAAGGTACACTCTTTCAAAGTATGATGTACATTTTCCACACACGAGTTGAGATAAATCATCCCTGTAGAAAGAATGTGCCAGTTACTATGATACTCGATCGTACTCGTATCCATACTTGTGACTATTATTAAGTATCTATTCATGTATCCATACATAATGTACGAGTATTCGAAAATATGGAACGACTGAAAAAGTATTGAAGCAAACACGGAATAAGCTTTAGACCAAAAAAAACGAATAAGCTAACATCTTCCTGAATAATATGTCTGAGACTAAAATAGATTTCCATCCTTCTTCTTCAAGTTCTTTGTTACATTTGATAATAAGACCACCGATGAAGTAAATATGATCATGTGGTCAAGCGAGATGAGAATTAAGTTATCACTAGGTATTTACCCGCCTACGCCACGGGAAATGTTTTTGTGTTAAAGTTATAAAGAAAAACCTCTTTGATATTTGTTTTTAAATTTTTAGGTTATTAAACTTTTATCTGAAAAATAATAATAGAATTACTCTTAAAACATATGAATGAAATTTTTATTATTTAAAGCATCTTTATACATTTGAAAAAATTAATGATATTTTTGAAAGGATGTGATTTTTTGTTTGTAGTGTAAAGTTTTTTTGTATAGTATTATGTTTGGTGGCTATTTTTACGGTAAAAACTTAATTGTTTATTTCTAGGAATATATTGTGGAGATCATGTTTTCTACTGAAATGTAATATTGTTTTAAAATTTAAATAGAAGTAATATTTTTGTAAGTAAGCTATGAAGCTAAGTTTAAATTTAGATTATTATTTTATCATATTTTATTTTATCAGATAATTATGTTCAAATAAAGAGAATACATAATCAGACATTAGAATATCATAGAATACTAGAAAGCAAAAAAAAAAAAAAGAGTCACTGACATTCACCTATGAAAAACGATCACCACTTTGGTAGTCTACAACGCTAATTATGTCATTCATGGTCTTCTTGTTTCTTCTTAATTTGCTCTCGTTATTTGTTTATTTGTTATGTTAGCTTTTTAGAATTGCAATTGTTAAATGGATAAAATGAAGGGAATGAAACGAACATATTCCTTTGTAACTGTAATGTATTCCCTTCATTTTATCCATTTAACAATTGCAATTCTAAAAATTGTTTTGGTTTTGGTTTTATTCCCTTCATTTCTAAACATATTCCTTTTCCGGCGATGGAACAAACCAAAACCAAAACAATTTTACAGAACCAATGCTGGTGTTCGGAATTGCTATATTGAGGTTGATTAGTAGAAGTTGTAGCTTTATTTTTTTGCTGTAAAAATATTGCTGTACATTTTTTACTATAGCTGAGACTTTATTAATGTAGAATTTTTGTTGTAAAAGTTTAACAGTAGTTATTTTCTAAAAGTATGATTGGTACAAATTACCTGTAGATTGTATTATATACATGTATAAAAACTTATTAATAAACACATGATAAATTTTATAATAATTTATAATTCTTTTTAATTATAAAATAAAATTTTAAAAAAATTTCCATAAGTAGAAAAATTATTAAAATAAATAAAAATAAATTTAACATAATAAACAAATACATAGCCATAAGAATAAGAATATACTAATTATCAAATCAAACTTAAAAACAAAAAAAAATATAGATGAATGATGAACAAATTAATAACTAGGATTTACATATATTTAGAACTAGGATACAAGTTAATAATAAAATAAAACTAATGCAATTATACTTTTAATCCTTGAAAGCCTATAAAACTAGGCTGTAGATAAATGGCTTCCTAGAGCTGTTGTACAACCATATTTTTAAAGCAAAGCTGTAGAAACAAAAGAGTTAGGGCCTGACTGGTGTAATCTCAGCAGTTGCGGTTGCAGGAGTTTGCGGGTACGGATGGTTGCGGTTTTAAGTGTTTTCTAGAGATTTGTACGACTGGTACAACTGTTAGAAATTGTTGCGTTTGCGGGACTCTTATGACTGGTAAACTACCAAACGCAACATCTGCTAAATAATAATTTAACAATATTTACATTTTATGTAATTATAAAAATATTAAAAATCATAATAATATGATAAATATAAAATTTATATTTATAAAATCATATTATTAAATCTTAAAAATTTATAGAAAATATTTTAGTTTTAAATTTTTATAATATAAATTGAAATATAATATGAATACATTTTACAATTTATATTATTTCAATTTAAAATTTTTATTGGATATTTTTAGTATTATTTTTATTTATTCTTTTAAAAAAAAAAATTTACTTTTCCGCAACCGCCTGCAACCGCAAATGCTAGCTGGAACCAGCTTTTGATTTTAAGAGGTTCGGAGCGGTTTGAAGCGATTTGTAGCCTTTTCTGTGATTGTTTCGAAACACCAACAACCGCTATGAATCGCAAAAGCTGCGTTTGCGGGTGATAGCGAGAAAACCAGTCAGCCTCTTAGGTGCTGACTGGTTTTCCCGCTACCACCCGCAAACGCAGCTTTTGCGGTTCATAGCGGTTGTTGGCGTTTCGAAACAATCACAGAAAACGCTACAAATCGCTTCAAACCGCTCCGAACCTCTTAAAATCAAAAGCTGGTTCCAGCTAGCGTTTGCGGTTGCGGGCGGTTGCGGGAGGGTAAATTTTTTTCTTTAAAAACAGAATAAATAAAAATAATACTAAAAATATCCAATAAAAATTTTCAATTGAAATAATAGAAATTGTAAAATGTATTCATATTATATTTCAATTTATATTATAAAAATTCAAAACTAAAATATTTTCTATAAATTTTTAAAATTGAATAATATGATTTTATAAATATAAATTTTATATTTATCATATTATTATGATTTTTAATATTTTTATAATTACATAAAATGTAAATATTGTTAAATTATTATTTAACAGATGTTGCGTTTGGTAGTTTACCAGTCATAAGAGTCCCGCAAACGCAACAATTTCTAACAGTTGTACCAGTCGTACAAATCTCTAAAAAACGCTTAAAACCGCAACCATCCGCACCCGCAAACTCCCGCAACCGCAACCGCAACCGCTGCGGTTACACCAGTCAGGCCCTTAATAAAGTCTGAATGCTGTCAAATTAGTGTTGTAGGTTTAATAATGCTGTGTGCAGATTCTACAGCATTAACCAATCACCACCATTATTTAGAACTATCACCATCTTCTTTCATCCATGATTCCTAAGCTAATTTCAAAACGCAAATGCATGCTTCTTGTTAATGATTTGATACAGCTCTTGGCTGAGATTTAAAAAAAAACAAAACTAAAAGAGAAACCCTCAGTCAGTTATAGGACTCACCCCGAGATAACCATATCAAGTGATCATTAGATGAGAGAGTATATTGTATTCAGAGAAGAAGAAAATCAAACATACAATATCTTCTCTAGAAGACTTATCTGCTAATGATCTCTTCGAAAGATTTATTGGCCACCTCTTCAGTCCCATTCTCCATGAACAAGTTGAAAAGAAAAAAGACTATCTTTTTCTCAGGCGTGCTTGTACAAAACCTAAATTTCAGATTGTGTTTTCTCTCGACGGAAACCGTCGTTGATCCCTCTGCGCCGGTTTGTTCTTAACACCCCTGCACTCTCTCGACCTCTCTATTCAAGATTTCTCTTTTCCCATGGTCACTGCTTCTCAATCGTGCAACTAGCCGGATCTGAACCAAACATGTCTTTTGTTTCAAGAATGGATGGTGAACCACCGACATATCCACTCACGCCTCCCTTGACTGACCAACCCATCAAAGCATCAGTCTCGATTCCAAACACTACTGTTGCCGGTGTTGTCGATTCAGTTCCGGAGAATAGTTTTGGTCCAGCTACGGTAGATGTTGCTACAGCTACAACCTCTGGTTACAAACTCAACAACTTTGTTTTGATGCACACCAATGGTGGTGAACCATATTTTGATGCATGGTCTTGAGAATTAAAAAGAGTATGTGATCGAACAGTTCTTTCGTTGCACCTTCCGCTAACAGGTCTCATTCATGCTGTTGCTTACCGGATTTAGGTAAGAAATGTCAGATTTATGCTCGTAAATCAAGGGAATTTCATTCTGTTTCATATCCCGGATGAGTCTACTAGATCTTGGACTCCTGCTGATTCTTTAGTGTTGCCTCAGATAACTTTGGTTCCGGTGTCGGTCACGTTAAAGAATATCCTGAATTGCTTGTACTCAGAATGGAGAATTAGTTGGCTAGCCTAAGGATTAGGTGTACCTATGCTTAGCATATTTGAGCCCTTATTGCTTGTACTTAGACCATCCACAATGGTGGATCTCTAATTGGGGTCTTAAAGTTGTTAGAAAAAAAAATTAACTGTTTTTGGAATCTTTAGAAAAAATGAGTCCAATGGTGGACTCTATTTTGGAATCCTTAGAAAAAAAAATTAATTTGTTTTCTGATGGTGGCAAGGTATGAATTAAGGAAACAAGGAAAGTCATTGAGCTCTTAACCAGCAAAGCAAAAGGAGCTAGTTTCATAGCTAAACACACGCTTGAACATAAACTTCAAAGCCATATTGGAAAATTCGTTTGAGTAGATTACACCAACATAAGTTTGAGTGAACAAAGACGTTACACATACTTGTTCTTCTTCAACGTGTGCATAATCACAGAAATCCCAAACGCCAATAAAGTTCCAATTTCAAAAAGAAAAAAAACGTTCTGAAACTAGCTAAGCTAACACAAACACATAACGAACCTGAACCAGTTCTGGCAATCCCGATAAGATCACGACCATCTAACTTAAAAGGCCACGAATGCGACTGAATGGGAGAAGGTTTCTGGAAAGTCTTGCAGCAATCAAGAACATTGTTAAAGCTGCGTACTTTGCAAAGATGAGTTTGAATCTAATTGGAGCCTTCAAAGGCTTATCCCTCTCTTCAACCTCGTCTTTCCTCAGAGGCGATTTGATTCTAAACCCTACAACCTCCTTCACCGTGACTCTCCCTTTGGAAATCTAATTGGACCAACATGTGAACACATATCACTAATCTTACAACCGATTGAAACCGAACACATATGACTAATCTTACAACCGATTTAAACTAACAAAACAAAATATTAAGAAGACAAAGCAACAAAAGAGACTAAAGGAAATCGAATTGAAACCCTAACTACATCGACTGAAACCGATAAGGAAATCGAAGGTATAGAGGGAGACGAGAACAACAACGAAGGTAACCTAACCTTTAATCTACCACAGAAGAAGATGACAGAAGAGGAGGATCGAAGATGGAGAGAACTCGCCTTTTCGTCTCCAGCTCTGTTTTTTTTTCTCGCCTTCGGTCGCGAATGTTATTTTCCCAGCGTTACCAAACTCGTTTGCTCGCCGACCCAATCATCACACGCCACATGCACTAAGGATTTGGTCCTTCCAAGCCTTGTTTATGGACCGATCCGTACCGATCCTTGCCTATTTCGCATTTTTTTAATCAGTTATATTCTAAGGATTCGGCTACGGACCGCCGTTGCGGATACTCTTAGAGCATCATTATTGATGTTCCTTATATTTGAGCCCTTAGCATATTTTATTAATACTTGTGTGTTTAGGGACTTTCCTAAGGACAATTGATTAATTCTAGATTATTGGTGGGACTTTGTATTGTCCCTTAATTTTTTTTTTTTATAAATAATTACAAATAAAGAGAGAAGTTAAAAGTAAAACATATAAAAGATAAATTTAACATTGAAATTGAAAAATTACAGAAAAGGAAACAAACATTTTATTACAAAGTTTAAAAATAAAATTTGAAACATCATAATAATACATAAAAGGATTCATAGAATTTTATTAATTATATGTTATTTGGAAGATGTCCAAATTTATCCCATATATTTTCAATCAAATCATTTTTTAATTGTTGATGAGCTTGTTTATCCCGACTTCTTTTCTGAGGATCAATTGTATTACCGAGAGTTGAAGCCAAACCGACGGAATATGCACCTTCTCCTTCTTCTTCAATAAATTCTGAAATGTTACGCAGATTGTATGAACCTCGTTCATTTTCGACAATCATATTGTGGAGTATGATGCATGCTTTCATAATATTTTTTTATTTTTGCTTTATCCCATAGATTAGATGGATTTTTAACCACGGCGAATCTTGCTTGGAGAACGCCAAAGGCACGCTCAACATCTTTTCGCACAGATTCTTGGTATTTAGCAAATAATTTATTTTTTGGACCCTGTGGTAGTCGGATAGATTGAATAAAAGTCGCCTATTTCGGATAAATGCCATCAGTGAGATAGTAAGCCAAGGTGAAACGACTGAACTTTGCTTTCCGATTTGAAGAGATAGATGTCGAGAGAAGACGCAGGAGGAGTGAGCGGATTGAAACGACTGAACTTTACCTAACCAAGATCAGGTCTTCGCCATCTTCGATTTCGTTTTCGATTTCGTTTTCGATCTCGCTTTTGATTTCGCTTTCGGTTGCGGAGAAAATGAGAAGAGAGAGACAAAACACACCGAAGAAACCAAACCTCTTCGATTGCATCTCCCAATATTAACGTGCCACGTCGCCTAAGGACAAACTAAGGCCAACCCTTAATTAAGGCATTTTTGCTCCGTTCTTTAGCATTATTAATTTATTTTTCGATCCAAAAACACTAAGGGCCTGGGCTTAGAGACGCCGATAAGGATGGTCTAAGTGTGATGGTGGAAATAGAATTAGACAAAGGTCTTCCGCAGAGGATAGCAGCTTCAGATAAAAAAAAGAATACTTCAATGGTTCCTGTTGAATACCTCTTGAATTCCAAGTAAGTGTGAGAGATGTGGGAAATTAGGCCACAAGAAATACAGATGTCTTCTTGTGTATGAGGTCAATGCTAATAGTTCGAGTGATTCAGTTAACTCTGTTCCTAATGGCGCTACTAATTATCTGGAAGTTGTTCAGCCCTCGGGATGCTCTCTTAGCTCAGCTCCCATTCCCGTTAGTCAATCAGGGGGTGATGTGGCTACGACAGACGTAGAAACAGTTTCTGAGCTTGTTATTGCACATGCTACAAGTCCCATTGCATCACATGGATTATTGACTTCTGCTCATGCTGATACTCCTAAGAAAGCAACATATAACACTTCAAGCACCACTGTCATTGATCATGAATTATCTACACCCACTTCAGCCTCTCTGTGTGTAGAGAGAACATTTTCGGTAGTAATTTTGCTGTCTTAGACTCGGGTTCAGGATTGGAGACCGGTGATCCTTCTCAAAGGACTTGAGAAAGAAGAGCAATAAAACCAACTCAAAATTTTTAAGAAATGCAATGGAACACGGTTCGAGGGAGGAAAACTAGGGGTCATGGTGGCCGAGGTAGCACCTTACCGCTATTTTGAGACATCTCATATGCTTCCTCTTTTCTACACATTCCTCATATATTTGGTAAAATGTATGATTCTCAATTGTAAGATCTTTTCTAACAATTGTAAACTCTAGTTACATTTATATTTAATGCATCAAATTTAGTCAAAAAGTGGCCAGCTTCATTAGCTTCTTCTCGATCTTAACATTTTTCTCCTGTGAATTAATCACTTTTAAAAACTATTCGTCCTTAGTGAAAACCCATCTACCTCCACCATGAGAGAGTCGGTTGACTCTCACTCTATCTTGTCACCTTAAGGGGTTTTGCGATGGCCATATGAAAAAACTATAAACACAGTGACGATGAAGACAAATCAATGACTTAGACCAAGGAAGCTTAGATGTACAATTACTTGTGAGAAATAAAATGTTTTCAGTTAATGACATATCAGTCTTTCAAGCTTTTGAAAGTCTGACAGTTCTAACACCACGAGAGACATTTGATTCATTATTGTGGTTATTTAAGAACTACACTTTTGTTGTGTTACAAAAAAAAAAAAAAAAAAAGAACTACACTTTTGCTAAACCATAAATACTCAACGCAAGTTCTGGAAAACACTGGTAGTAAACTAGCTAAATCAATCATTTAAATCATTTTCTCATCAACATATTATTTCAGAACTTAAAGTACTACATTAAGAGCAATGTGGTACTCCGTCCACGTTATGCAAAGGTTCAACTGGATTATAATTCTACTCTTTCCTTAAAGATGGTTAAAGTCGAGTAGTTTTCCGCGCAAAAAAGAAAGCTAATAAATTATAATAATTGGCTCATGTTTGCTGTGCTGTCGGATTCAATAATACGTTGATATGCCTTTAAAAGTTGAATTTGCATGCGACAATAACTGGCTCCAGTACTTTTGTTTCTCCGGTACTTTACTTGTTTGAAATATGATTTTCATTAGCTTGAGTGATACTGATTAGAGTATAGAGATGCAATAGAACTTACATTATTACACGTTTGGCAAGCCAGGCCTAAAATTTCTTACATGTAAGCTAATATTTTCTCAAATAAAAACTGTAAGCTAAAAAAAATAGTGAATTTTTTTCATGTCGCAAGTCGGCACATGAATGTATATATTGGCATTGTATTTAGAAAAAACCCATTAATCTATAAAGGACGATATATTATCTTATCTGTATGGAATATTTGCACTGTACGAGGATTTGATTTTTATTCGAGTTCATAAAATTTCCCGCACCTAACTTGTAGTATATCACATCAAAAGTTTGTTTTCTAGTATATATTTAATCAGCAAAACAAGCGATTGACTCCAAAAAGACTAATTAAATTATGTCGATTGTAGGTAGGGTTTGAGTTTTTCGATTGAAATTTCAGTTATATTGGTTACTAGAGATACTTTATATGATAATTTGTTCCATTGTAACACATGTTTTAAAGATTAAAATGGATTCATGCTCCTCTTTCTCAAACTATTACTAAAAATTACTAGTGGTTGCCCTATGGACACAGGTGAGTTTACACTAAAACTATAATCTGATGGTTCACGTAATTTAGCCAAAATATCTTAAATGTAATATAACTATTAATAATCTGAAAATTAACATGCACCCAATCGGATACAGATGTTTTCTTACTTCTTCAAAGACTAAAACCAAAAGAAGTAACTCAATCACTTAATTTTTACAGTGTTTGCTGTATTGGATGAATGTACATAATTCATATCTAATCAAATATTGTATTCTCAATTTCCACGTAGTAACAAACAACGATAACATCATAACGCATATACAATTACATAATTAAATAAAACAAAACAATCAAAAAAATATGTTAGCTTTATATTCCAGCCTAACAATTATGAGCTTTCTTTCTTCATGTTTCAAGCATGTTGCTGATTTGAGATTCTAGCAGTGGAATCCTTGAATAATATGCGCCAAACAAATATTATCTTCCAATCTTCTTCCATTGAGACTAGAGAGACTTTGTTGCATCCGGAGCGTTTCACAGAACTGCACAATCTAATTTTCAGTATCACCAATCTCCTGTCAAGGTTTGATTCTTGGTCCATTGATTATGTCACAGTTCCTTGGAACACTTTAACTTCGTGAGTGGTAGAAAATGTCATCCTCTATCACCACACTTAATCCTACATCCTACATCTATTTTTAATAAAGACTTAGAGTGCTCTGACTTCGTTGAGCTTGGAAATAAAATTAAATTAGAAAAAACTAATGCAACTTACATGTCCACATGTGTTTGCAGGTTCAGGTCCCCTTGTTCTTCTAAATTACTCATTGTGTTATTTCTTTCCAAATGACCCAGCTTGCTTCTATTGTGCATCATCGCTTCTGTTCCTAAAAAAAATCTTTAATTAGATTACAACTTGCTCTTAAAATCGACAATATCATAGAAATTCAAACTACAACAAAATCAAAATATTAAAATAAATATTTCATTAATTTTTAAAACAAAAACCAAAATTACCATTCATGTTTTTTCAAAAAATTTAAAACTACTGCAACACCAAAAAAAAAAAACCAAAAATCTCAAAACTAAAAACTAAAAATCAAAAACTAAAATCGAAAAACTAATCTAAACAATCATCACCTAAATCCATCCTTGTTTTTGACATGTAGATAGTTGCATTACAAATTTTATAAGAAATTATTAAGCGGGTGTTTTTTTGTGCTAAATTTCTAAACGGATAGTTACACACTATTTGTTCCTAAAGCAATTTCTAACCATATATTTTAACCGCTTATTTCATCCGCGTCCAACTAAAACCAACCATCAAAGCCAACATTTGGAGGTTGATTTTTTTTTTTTTGATTAGTTTTTGGTTTTTGTTTTTTTAAAAGCTATTTTTACCAATTAAGATTCTGAGAAAATAAATTCCTTAAAAATTAGGGAAACAAGATTTTGTAAACAACTACCTCTTTTCAAAAAAAAAATTTCCAGATTTTCTTGGCTTTCTCAACAATATACGTGGTTTTATATTTTTTATTTCTTATTAAAATATTCTATATATTAATATATTAAAAATAAATAAGAAAAGATAAAAGTGACAAGATAGTAAGTATTTCAAATCACTAAAGTTTAATAGAAATCATTTATATTACATCTAAAATCTAATATTAAAAATATAAAATGGTTCCATATTAATCAATAAAATTAACTTAATTTTTTGGTTATGAATATCTAGATATTTAAATGTTTTGATTAATTGATTTATTAATTTCAGTTTATTAAAAATAATTAACTTACAAATTTCATTTAAAAATATTACATTATTCACAAATAAAATTTAGAAAAAATAATATTTACAGATAATCTAAATATAAGTATTGACATCAAAAACTTATATCTAAAAAACAAATAGTGCCAATGTATTATAAATTTAATACATTGTAATTCAATTTTTATTTAAGACTTTTGCTATTATTTTATGTTAGATATCATTTTATTTTATATTTATAGGACTAATTAAAATTTCAAAACTAACTAAATCAAAATTTATTTTATTTTATAAAATATGGTAAGAATTAATATAATTGATTTTATTCCAGAAATACAAAATAAATATCAATAGCTGGATTTTAAAGTACATTTATTTCAAGTCAATGGATAATTATATTTTTATTAACAGAAATTATTTAATTCTATAGTTTTTTGTAACATTTTGTCTTTTAAAAAATTATCTATATTTTTATTTATTTTTAGTGATAATAAATATTTTTTGTTTTCACATAACAAGTATAATAATTTTTATTTTATTATTTTAAAAATATATATTTTATTAATTATAGTTTTATTAGTTAAAAAAAATAAAAATCAAAAAATTTAATCACCACCCAATCAGTTTTCTATAGAATGGATTCTTTAAAATATATACAATAAATTTTAGTAAAATAAATTTATTAACATATACTATATGAAAAAAATTATAATAATATATTTTTAAAAAAATTCAATAAAATGTTGATTATAAAAAAACATGTTAAGTTTACATTTAAAAAATTAACGTATAAGTGAAGTTCTTAAGAATAATTGACAATTTTTTTTAAAATTGTACAAAATACTAATCAAACTTTGAAAAACAAAAATTTTAAAGAAATTTTCAAAATTAAATTAAAAAAAAAAACAAAAACCATAATCTAGAATCAGCTTTCATGATTTTCAAAAAACTAAAAGCTACTACCATTTTTTTTTAAAAAAGTTAAAATCAAAAGCCAAAAACCAAAAATTATAATCCAAAAATCCGAAATCTAAAAACCAAAAACTCAAAACTAATGGTAATAATCATCACCTATATTAATACATAAATATACAAACATATGGTTTTTGGTTTTCGGAAACCAATGTTCATTGTACATTAATGAATTTTTCATCGATTTTGTACTACAAAAACCATGTGAATAATAATGTTTGTTGCCAAAAAATCCATATATGTATATATATTAGTTTTTTTTTTTTTTGAAAATCAATCATATGCAAAACTCATATACAATCTTGGAAAACCAAAAAAAAAATATGGTTTTTGGTTTTTGCTTGAAAATAGGTAATTATTCACAAAATCTAGTTTTCTTATGTTTTAGGGAATCTATTTTCTCAAAATTTGTAAAAACTTGTTTTTTTTAGAACAAAAACCAAAAACTGTTTCAAAAACCGCAAACGATCAAGTAAATGATCATTACCTTGATATGATTAGAAGTTTAAAACCCGGAGTTGTAACATTTTTTTTTTGAGAGAGGGTTTCTGGAGTTGTAACATATTGCTTAGAACATCTCCAAAAGACTCTCTATTTTAGAGTTTGCAAAAACTCTATATTTGAAGTCTCAATGTGTTTTTCTCCAAAAGCAAAACTTTAAACTTAACTTCAAAACTATTTGTATTTTACTCTATGGTCATTGTATTTATCATAATTAATAATTAATGTAAATCCATAAAACTTTTATAAATAACTAACAATATATAAAAATATTACAGAAATATTAATTAATAAAATTATAAATAGAGATATATAATAAAAATTAAACTTCAAACAAAATATCACATTGTTTCATAAAATTATTAATAATTTTATGAAATAATGTGGTATTTTTGTAATTTAATATTTAATTATGAATTTTATTTATATTTTTATTTTAAAACTAGAATTAGACAATAAGAATATTACAAAAGAAACTTAATAATTTTGTTGAAAAGGATACGTGAAGACATAGTTATTATAAAGTGTGGTATTTTGTGTGTGTTTAATATTTGATTATGTATAATAATTATTTCTTTATGTACCCTTTCAAACAAGTTTTTTATTAAGTTTTTTGTAATATTCTTGTTGTCTAATTACATTTTTATTTAATTTATGTATAAAACTTGAATTTATAAAAACAAATCTGAAATAATTGTGAGAGATAAAAACTTTAAGGATTAAAATGGTAGACAAATATGATAGATCAAGAGGCAGAGAGGCTTTGAAGTGCCGACTCATAGATCAAAAAGACCAGGAACAAACTATTGAGAGCCAAAGAAATAAAACCGGAGAAGACGGTACTAGAGGAGCTACCATCTCCCGGGAGCCAAAGCCGACGACAGCGGTGCTACCATCTCCCGACAGCCAAAGCCAAACCCAAGTTACTTCTTTATTAAATTCAGAAATATTTTCTTTCAAAAAAAAGTCAGAAATATTTACGGTCGACATAGATACCGTAATTTTTTTTATGAGAGTATTACATAAGGAGCCACTTTTGCACTTTAGTTTTATACTTTAAGACATTTACTAGATCCTAACCCGCTGCTCTTTTTAAGGGCGGATATTTTCTTGTTTTATATTTTTAAAAAGAATTTAATTTTTGTATTTGTGTTTTTAGTTATATTTGTTTTTTCTTTGTATAATATTTCTATTAAATGATTAATAAGATGTTTTATTTAATACTATTAAAATAGTTTGACCACACTTATATCAATAGGTCATATTTATATTTATGTTTTAATAGTATAATGATTTAAATGGTAACTGCAGATTTATGTAAAATAAAATGTGTGGAATTAAAATTCGATGCAACTGCGGTTTTTACTTTATGTGGTAAAACTGAAATGTTGATAGCATAAACGGTATAAAACAATAGAAAAAATATCTTTCGGTTTTGGTAAATAGATTAAAATGTAAACATAATTAACATATACTTTTTTAATTTTATTTTTAGTTCAACTTAAAAATGAGTTTGGTTTTGAACCGGACAACCAAATTCTTTCACCTTTTTTTCCTGTTTTGACTCAAAAAATGGTTTTTAAAATAACTATAATCAAATAAAGTAATTAGTCACGGTTCGATCCACCATTTCCAGTCTAGTTTTCAAGACAATAGTTAAAGAGAACGGTTCATATAATTAAATATTTGGTTCAAGCGTTATATAGGAACGTATGGTTTTCACAGAATATGCATTACGGAATAATATTTGATTGGTGAATATATTTTACAATACAAAATAAATATATTAGATTATAAACACGTATAAAATATATGTGTAAATTAGATATCACTGATATTTGGATAGAGTTAATTGTATGATTAATTAATTAATTTTTTATTTTCATATTTCAAAATAAAGAAAAGGATTTATTGTTTAAAATGACGAAATGATATTTGTAAAAGTATATATTTTTTTATTAAAATACAATTTTTCAAAAAGTCGGAATACATATTCAAAAAGTGATAGCTATTAAATTATGTTTCAAGGTTTTATTGTAGGTGAGGATAAAAGAGACCATAGTAGAAAGAAGGGAGCTGAAAGAGAAAAAGGATGAAAGAAAACGAAGAGACGATTGAATTGGGTGGCTTTCAACCCCAAAATGAGCTCCATTAAGTGAATGCAGGGAAATTGTCAAAAATATCATTTTCATGATAGATATGTTTACAATAACCACTATTATCCTTACTTTTAAAGAATGTAAAATGATATTTATAATTTTAGGATTAATTAATCGAAACTTAGGGTTTAAAACTGATAAGTGGAATAAGTTTATGATTTAGGGTTTAGGGTTTAGAGTTGAGCGCTAGAGTTTAGAGTTTAAGATTTAGAGCTGAAAGTTTAAGGTTTAGAGTTTAGAGTTCAGGATTTAGGGTTTAGAGTTTAAGATTAAAGGTTTATAGTTGAGGGTTTAGAGTTTAGAGTTGAGGGTTTAGGGTTTAGGGTCTGAATTTAAAAAAAAAGTATAATTTGAAAACATTTTCAAAAAATAATAATAATTTGAAAACATAAAAAATTATTCTTTTCATATTTTTATTTTTATTTAATTTAATAATTTATTATGTATATAGAGAACAAAAATATAGAGTTTTTTAGTGAATAAGGTATTTTGAAAATATCTCTTTTGCGGTGATAAACATGAATAATAGTACCAACAAATTTGTAAACATGAAAATTCTCTCTAAATGTATCTTAGTAGTGTAATTGTAAAGAGTAAATGTGTTTCGAGATATTTTCTCTTTTTTTTTATTTAACAATGAAACCTTTATGATATTCAGATTTTATATTTCGTACATCTTTTCTCCTAGGTGTGCTAATATTCTACTCCCTTTGTTTCTGAATAAGTGTCATTTTAGAATTGTGCATACGGATTAACAAATCATTAAATTTTGCATATTTTTCATACAAAAATATCATTATCCATACATCTCAACTAATAGAAAAATAAAATACAAAATAAAGTTAATACATTCTGCATTGGAATGCTAAAACGACACTTATTTTGCAACGAAAAAAATTCTCTACTACGACACTTATATGAAACAGAGAGAGTAATGAATAAAAGTAAAATTCAAACCTACAATAATGATGGAAGCCAAAAAGACCAACTACAACAACACAAAAAGTTATACGTGAATGAATAGTGATATCATAGTTTTTCTGCAACGCAATTTTTTTATAAAAATATTTTTTTACAATACAATGTTAAGAAAGTTGTCTTTTTAGTATTTTTTGTTTATCATTTTAAGTATTTTTCGTTTATCTTTTTAGTCTTTAACTTTTTTTATATATTTCATAATTATTTCAGTTTTGTTTTTATAAATTCAAGTTTTACACCTAAAATTAAAAAGAATTAAAATAAAGTTTATATTAGTTTAAAACTAGAATTAAACTACAAGAACATTACAAAAGAAACTTAATAAAAAAACTTTTCTAAAAGATGAAAATTATTACACACATTTAAATATTACAACAAAGTTAATGGTCTGATAAATTTGCTCTCGGATCTCCAAAATCTCTGAAATATTTTCGAAATAAATTTGTGTAACCGAAAATACAGAAATAATTTTAAGAAATAATGTAGTTTCTTGTATTTTAATATTTAATTATGTATTCTATTTATAATTTTAGGAGATGCTCCAAGATCTTCGTACCCAACGAAGATTCTCTAGAATCTATCTGCACCTTTTTGTCAACAATGTATTTACTCCTTCGTGACAAAAAAAAAAAGTATTTACTCTTTAATGTGTCAGTGTAGTGTGTGTGTGTGTGTTTGGTAAATCTGCTTTCACGGTTGTCGAGAACAAATAATGCATTAGCAGTTTAACCGTAGCATTGATGGCCATAGCATTGTAAGTGGATGCTACACTTTACTACAACATCTGCAAATTATTATGAGCATTCAGTTAATACTTTTGTAGTTCTATCGTAAAAGTTTGTATCAAAGGCTCTTGGGCTATTTTAATACTATTTAAATACTTTCGTGAAGTTCTAAGCATATGATCTCACATCCACAAATAAAGAAAAACTTTGACCCATCGAAGAAGCTGTTTGGAAAGAAACGTTTCGTTCACATGAAAGATCAGACTGTGCTTTTCAAAAAAAAAAAAAAACTTAAAAAAAAAAAGTCAGCTGTGTTTCTTAAATTGCTGCAAGAATAATGAAACTGAAATTTGCTCAAATAGATTTTTTATATCATCGACGACATGATAAATGATTACAATTTAGCAGTAAAATCATATTCCATTAGTTATGAACTTATGATCAGCATTGAACGTTACAATTTAGCAACGGAGTTACAGATGTAAATAATTGCAGATGTATTTAAATTTTATTTTGTTATGTCCAGAAGATACGGATAGCTTGCATATCATCTGTACAATACTATCTCTACACTAACACTCAGTTAATTTTTCTTTGGAGTCTTTGAGGAACATGCAAAAGTTTCTAAACTTAATAATGCATGCTTTTTTATAGAACATGCATAAAGGAAACTGTACATTGTTTTGACACCATTATAAGTTATAACTTTATGTGGCCATTTCTCCTTTTTGGCCCGATAGCAAAATAAAACAAAAGAAAGTACTTTGAAGCTTTGACTACCCAAGAGAAATAAACCTCATTATTAATGTTTTTTTTTAATGTTTACACATTTTCCTATCTTTTAGTTAGTTCACATAAACCCACTTCGGTTGAACGGAACCAATGGACAATTGGACAGTGATCATGGAGATACGTACTCTTCTTATTTTCACCATAGATGTTAGAGCAATCCCTGTGGAGATTTCTCGACATGACGTTCTAAAAATACATATATGTATTTTGAGAATTTAATCTTGAGATTTTCATTGGGATTGTTCTTATCACGCCACACCGGCTGTATAAACATTATATATATTTATATATATTGGCAACCCTAGTAGTTTATAGTTCTAAAAAAACCCGTAATCTGTTAAGTATTATTTTTCTAAGAAACATAAAATTTATAAAACTCAGCACCTTTTACTCCAACTTCTGATTGCTACCAACAGAAATATTTTTGTTAACATTGGCACTTAAAATTAATAATGTTTTCAAGCCCTAAAATGTCAGCTTGTCTATCTTATTTTTTTGCAGGAAGTATCTCGCATTTGATGATAGGTGTTCCGACAATAATAGGCCAGCATGTGTTTTTGACAAATTCATTAATGGATTTTTCACTCGGAGATAAACTATGAAAGAAAAAAACTTTAGATTTAACAAAAGTAGCAGATGGGCTGGCGTTCCGATTGCTAACCTGACACGTAGATCATATTTTTCTTAGAATTTTATACTTGGCGGCCAACAAATCACGTGTCCATTTTATGACTGAACTGCAAGTTTATACTTTCTGGTGTGGAGATTAACTTTCCGAATCAAGCAACGACCATTCTCTTTAAATTACTTGAAAAGAAAAAGTCTGAAGAATATAACTAAAAATACTTTCTTATATCATTTTCTTAGCTGATATTTTAGTATTTTAAACACTTTATGTTTAGAATAGTAGTACTTTAGTTTTTGGAAAATACGTTTCTTAATTTCTTATATCATTTTCTTAGTTGATATTTTATTATTTTAATTACTTTATGTTTATGGTGTTCAGAAAAAAATCACTTTTTGTATAAAGTAGTAGTATTTTTTTTTTTTTTGAATCAAGTGTCGGTAAGCGTCAGAGTTTTGACAAACAGTAGAAAATTGCATTTTGACAAACAGTAGAATATTGCGTTTTCGTTACCTTCATTACTGAATACTGATTGCCCTAAAATGTCAGCATTGTCTATCTTATTTACAGTGGTCTCGTTTGTTGTATTTTCTGTAGCTTTTTCGACTGGAAGATATGCATTGAATTTGTTTCCTCAGAGTTCTGATGGGCGATGGCTTTAGATGAGATGGCGACTGCAATGGCGGTTCTAGCTTTTGCAGGTATGTTTTCGGTCTTGGTTTTCCTTTTTCTATATATAGCTCTCAGTTTAATTTATACCATTTCGGGTTTCTCTGGTTTAGGTATGGTTTTATTTTGTTTCTTTATTTTTTTTTACTTTTAAATTCTTTTTATACATTTCAGAGAAAACAAAAAAAATATGAGGAACCTTTAAGAAAACATTTTACTTTCTTTGCATATTAACAATATATCATTAAATTTTATTATACTGAGTGATGAATTTAGGGTCCAATCTGAAATTTAGGAGGCTTGGTTTTTCATAATTTGGAACCTAAACAAAATATTATAAAGAGAATATATCGATATACAGTATTATTTTCTTATATATATATGCATATATATATATCACCTATAACATGTTTTACCTCCTGTTCTAAAAATTGTATGTCCGATTTTATTCCGTCTAGACCGCATAAATAACCGCCTAGATGGCCGTCTAATTTATTTATTTTTTTTTATTTTTTTTTATTTTTGTGCTTTTATCTGATCTAAAATTTGATAAATATCATTATTTATATTCATGATTTTGATGAAAATTACACTATATTAAGTTTATATATTCTATTTGTGTGTTTTATACGGTCCTAAACATGAAAATGTATTAATGTTATACATAATTAAAGATTAACATGTTTTATAATATAGTAAACAATCTAAAAATTCTGCTCGAATAATTTCCGATTAACTTCAGATTTTTTCTCTAGGCGCTAGGCCCAACCCGATCGCCCGACTAACGCTTAGCGCATTCTCGAACCGGGGTTTTACCGAATAACTGGTTTTCCATTTCATTCCGGATTGTGATTGAGATGAGCAAGATATTTAATTCGACAAAAACCAGAGAACTTCATTTAGTATTGCTCAATATCTTTTATAAAGTCATGTATACTCATGTTTTTTTTTATGTATACTCATGTTCTTTTTCAAAACAACAACAAAGCAATAGATCTTAAGAAAAAAAGGCAACCAAAATGTATCATCATTAAAGCTAAAGTAGAATTACAAAGTCCCTTCCGCAAATGATTAGTGTTTAGGACTTGGTTTGGTACAAAGCTGTCAAAATCATAACTATCTTGGGAGTTGGGAGTTATATTTTATGATAGGTCGATTAGTTACATTTCATCGCTCTTCCTTCTTTTGCAATGATATATCGTCATTCGTCATTCGCCGGATATTGGTTATTTCATGCTATTCATATATTGATATTTATTTTTCATAATTAGTAGTACATATTTTTGATGTATCATAATATAACTAACAATAATCAAAAAACCTGGAATGAATCAGATTATATGGCTATTTTTGCTATAAATATCCGAACTCGTTTAGATACACTGGTTATTTAGATAATTTTAGGTTCATATACATCATAACTGAATTCATCCAGATCCAGAATGACCCAACTCAAAATCCACACATAATTTTATAATATTCAAGCAGATCTTGGTTTCAAACAAAAAAACGATACCTGAAAGGAACAACAGGTACCTAAATGAATAGATAATGTTCATGTCTAACTGATTTTATAAACTAATAAAAAACTATTTCTATGTATTTGGCTAAATTAAGTGAAGTAGAAAAAGTTTTTTTTATCAAATAAAATAATTATATGGGGTGAAAAATTAAGTGTCGATAAATGTAGCACATTTTAATTATTTTGATTTAAGTTATTATTTTATTGACAAAAACATATCTTTGAATTATGTTTTTAGCTAAGTAATTTTCCACCGACTGAAACTAAAATAAAAATATTTTAGTAAAATAAACCAAATCAAACGTTTAATCATATGTAAAACCTAATTATTTAACATTTTTGATTTTATAATTGGCACAAAGTTAATATTGATTAACTAATAAATAAAAATATGCACTATTATTATGGTAATATAATTAATGATGTAAATTATTATTAAGGTAATATAATTTATTAAATTGTTAAACTAAGTGAAATATAGAAACACAATTAATAGATACTATTATCCGTGTATCCAAACAAATTTCACTAAGATTACTATTCAGGTTTCCAAACAGTTTTATTGTGTAATTCAACTTTAATAATATAGATATGTAAGCAAAATCTAAAACAATTAGGCCCAGCATTGATGATCTAGTTGTAGATGGGTTTTGAATTGTTAAGTAATCCAGAATCGAAAATACTCCCATACATTTTATCATATAAGTCTATTGTTTAAAAAACTCATTTGAATATCCAAAAAAAAAAAAAATCATTTGTATGCTACATCTCCTATTAAAAATTGGTTAGAGCCTTTCTATTGGTTAGATTATATTGATATACAATTTATATCATTTTTATTAGTTTTGTACAAATTGATTTAATATATATCAAATATTAGTAAGAAAATAGTAAAACCTATAATATTAATAAAAAATTAAAGTATAAGTTAGATTTAAAAATTTCTTACTGCAGGAAAACACCTAGTTCACCAAAAAAAAATTGAAAACATAGAAAAAAGAAAGCAGATTTCTAAATGATTTTCTTTCAACGAAATAGACAACAATCAAAGGTTTGAAGCACATTATGATTCAACAAAGACTATATCTTTTTCTTTAAGAAAAAGAAGACACAATCTTACCCAAAATCGTTGTCATCGAACTAGCAAGTGCCACGTTCGAGAGAGCACCTACGCGAACAAAATTCCTTTTCATTTTTTCTCTAAGAAAATATATTAAAATACTGTGAAATTCCATAAGAAATAAAATATTTATTTAATGAAACAAATATGCTAAAAATGAAACATGAGCCATTTGTTAACCAAAAAAAAAGGAAAAGAAAGAAAGAAACATGAGCCATTTATTATTCCAGGAAAGCATACATTAATTATTATATCAACTTTAATATGATTACTGATTGACATTGAATGTATATATGTAGTGTGTTACAATATAGTATAATTTTTCATATGTTCCCTTAATTTTGTTCCATTTTGGATGAATAATCTTACCTCATGCAGTGCTGTTTTTCTTTTTCCTTAAAAAAATAAATAAATGCCTCACTGAATCAGATTCGAACTGAAGTTTTTATCTTGTGGGGCAACACAACACCCCTCTCTCCATCCAAAATAAAAAATATGATAATTATGATTTTCATTTTGTCTTTCTGGAAAAATAATAGGGTAAAAGGATAAGAATTTCTCTCACTTTTTTTAATATTGAAAATGGGTTTCAAAACAAAATATGTATATATGCCTGTAATAATTACTAAAAATGTATGTGATGGTGTAAATCACTCTTGATTTATTATATTTTTATTTTAAAACATGGTTATAGCCTTATAGATGCTATATATACACTATTAGTATATTATATAAATTGCAAGCACATTTCTACAATTTATTTAATAATGTATCATGCACGTGTCTGTTTAAAATACTGGAACACGACCAAATTTTAAATAGTTATTTTCTTGAGTGAATTTGCTCAAAATCCTAAAAGAAGTTGGATATTAGGAATTTGCCATAGGAGAAGGGGGAAATGGTAGTGATATGGGGAAGAAAATTGGGGGGATTTAGTGTGTAGAATGCAAATAGGGTGAGTTTGGTGGGTAGGGAGTGTAATTATTCTATTTTCTTCATGTGATGCATGTACTATCTACTAGACTTTGACATGCATTTCCGTGGGGACATATTCTTTCAAAAATATGTAGTTATTTATTTTTCCATGTCATTGTTATATATTATATATATGTCATTTCATAATTAATCGTATTTTATATGTAACATCATATTAGTAATTATATAATTAATAATATTTTATATGTATCGTCATATAAATAATCACATAATTACATATAAAATATTTTAAAATTTTAATATGAAATATAAAACCATAATTTAAGTTTATGTGAAATTGAGATTTATATTGTATTTTTCTTATATATATTGAAAACATTATATTTTAAAACTTGCCGATATATATATGTTCTCATGTTATAATGGACTTCTAATTTTTTATAATAACATAAGTTTATTTTTTTTTTTAATATACTGTTATCTACATCTCCGAAAAACATTATATTCATTTTTATATTTCTATCCATGTTTCCAAACCATCAATAAAGTTATTTAGTTTTAATAATATATATGGATAAAGTGTGAGACCATGTCATAAGTATACATGTATAGAGAAACTTTCTTTTTTTTTAATAAAAGGATTTTAGAGAAACTATTATTGCTACAAAGTTTAACACGTATAATTATAGACGACTTAGGGTTACGGTTACCAAATCCCAACATATTTTCAATGGATTCCTAACAACTTGGGTTTAGGATTACTAAATCTAAAGAACATATCAATAATATCCTTATGCTTTATACAAATAATTTAACGAGGTTGATGATCGTTGCACACCTTCAAAATTACTTGTAAAATATATTCAAAAATACTATGGATGAATTTCTGAAATCATTTGTATAAGTACATGATATGTTAATGCTCAAGTTGGCTCTTTTGATTTATTGTATGTAAATATTTAGTATTCAATTACTGAGCTTATGTTATATCATATGAAGTTTAAAGTGTTATTATAGTACTTAGGGATCTTTGACGAATCAAGTGTTACCTATTTTTATATCTATTTTTAAATTTTATATCTTTGGCAATTCGTTAGAAAATCCTAATAGATTTTCGAAAAATTAATAAAATAAATACTGATTATTAATTTTTTGAAATTTCGTGAGACAAAATTTCTTTGAATTTTTTGGTGGATATATATATATATATATATATATATATATTAGGGATTTCGACGATTTTTATTTCATTGATATCTGACAGATATAGTCTTGTCAAAAATTTTCACCACATATTTAGTTCCTTCAAAAAAAATTATATTTCTGTAGTGGTATAATCTATAGAAAAAGGAAAATTAAACAAAAACCTTAAAATTGATTTCTACTAAACTTCAGCTGAAGTTTTCTTTCCATGTACAATAAATAACATGTAGTATATTTTGAATGAATCCACCGATATATAGAACGGGTTTTGTGGTCAAGTGGCAGTGGACGGGTCTGAGATACTAACACGTTTTAGGTTCGATCATTTTGCTATGCGAAACTAAATCACATTGTTCTGTTTACCTAATGCAGATATGAATTCATGCTTTAGTCCCATTTAAATGTCTTAGAGAAAGAGTCTATCCGCGGGCTTGCGATTCCCCTGGATTCAACCAGGTTAAAAAAAGATCTTTTACAAAGAAAAAAATCAGCCATATATATGACACCATATAGTTGGATAGAATGTGTATTAGACTAGAGAAATAAATGGCTTAGCTTCAACTCTGTTTATTTTCTATGAAATTTATTTTCCCTCTAAAAGAGTTATTTTGTTCAACATTTAAGGAAAATAATTCTTTTTGTTTAAAAGTTATTAATGTTTTAGAGTTTTTCTATATATTTATAAAACATATTAAGTTTTAGCTATAGTTGCATAACTTTTTCTAATTATTTATTTTTTATAATTTTAAACCAATAAAATTTTGTAAATATACTTGATTTTAAAGTTTACAATCAATCATTATTACTAATTTATAAAAATGTATTAAAATTACTATATAATTTTTGACTGAACCTTTTCAATTACAAATGTCAGATAAAGGAAAAAGTACAAACCTTAATGGTCTTAGTGTTTTTGGGATTTATCCCATAGTGAAATATAACTTTAAATTTGTGCAGGTCCATAGTAAATTCAGAGAAGTTAGACAGAAAACATAGAACAAAATATAGCAGTAGTGTAGATTCACGAGGAATCGACGAAGGAGGGGCTTACGAAGTAGCAAAGCTTAGCCAAAACTGCACCATAAGAGAGGGTTTAGCCGGGCTGGTTTCCCTGATCGATTGAATGTGATTCCCGATGGTGAGATTGATACATTTAATGATAGTTGATGGGGGGCCTGAAGATGTTACGGTGCAATCAGTTGTTCCTCTCCATCCAAATGGAGTAGATGCATTGTTACCAGACTGGTAGTGTGATCATTTTCTTCCAGAAGGGGCATGAGAGAGACCATAGCTGATCAACAAAAGCATCCTCATCGGGGTGAGCCTGTATTTTGCATCGATTTGCTAGCTGATTCCATATTCTCCACGAGTAAGAGCAGTCAAAGTATAAGTGGTTATGGGACTCACAGTTCGCATTGAAGAGTATGTATGTCGCATTTGTTTTGATATTCCAAGAGAGAAGGCAATCCTTTGTGGGCATTCTGTTGAGAACAGAAAGCCACGTTTGGAAGCTCTGTCTTGGGATACTACTCTTGATCCATATATCTTGTGTCAAGGGACCTGAGGTACATGCTTCTTTAGGATAGTATACCTGAGGTAATTGCTGAGCTATCTACTCTATTAAAATAAAATAATAAATTTACCTACCATAAAAGTTGTCATTAACTAGTGGACTTTTTCAAAATTGTTAGAAAGTTGTTTAATTTATGGATCATTTAAAGTTTGTTACTATCTAATCTAATTATTATATAACACGCTGCTATTAAAAATTAAACCGGCCAACTTCAATTAAACCAACATCTAATCTGTTATAAGTAAACCACTATATTGAAACATATTAACTTAAATCTAGAGGGACTGTTATATACAATTAGATTATCTATATAATAATTTTTATTGGACCTCTTTATCGTTTAAATGATACTTGGTGCATTTTATACTCTTTTCTTCTAATTTGGCTGATTCTGATCTCTTGCAAACATCAACATCATACGAAGAACATCAATATGTTTTATACTCTTTGTATCTATAATTTGATTATCAATGCAATAAAATTTAAATACAATATATATCTGAAATCATTTCTATCGTGTTATGTTTCTTTACATTTCTTATTAATGCATCATCTAACCGTTTATTATAAACACAATATAATCATAAAAAACTCTTATATATATTTAAAAAAAAACTCTTATATAGTATAGTACTAATTCGTGAGACTAATTTGGACCATTTATTTATCAATATTTTATTTTATGTGATGAAAGTAACCGATGAATAGGTTTAACTAAGCCATCCATTTTTGGTACAAATGAATTTTCAAATAATTAGAACAGTTAAATCAAATCGGCTAATTATTAATTTTCTATATTGTAATGAATAATATTATAATCTATCATGTATTTAATTAATGCATACCCTCACATGTTATTTCTAACCTGACATATAATCAATATATTGTTACTAGAAATTATAAATGCTGCAAAATATGTCAATATTTATATTGTGTGATTCTTTTTTTTTCCATATTCATGACTTATAAAAATAAAACTAAACACATAAAAATCCTAACAGATCAATTTATCAGTACCATATAAAGTTAGATACCTTTTCAAAATATTCAACATTTCGAGAAGTGAATGCTTAAACTATGTTTTTGAGATAGATTTACTGGAACAAACTCATCCTAATATTTATATAAGAAACATATATTATTTACTAAAAAAACAAATAAGTATCCAAACTAGAATACACACATACTAGATTAAAATCAAGTTTAATAAATTTTGAAAAACACTTATAATATTCTCTTATAAAACATTAGTTATACGTTTTAACCTGGGTTAGAATCTAGTTTTCATTATAATTGGTATTTTCTTCATGATATTAATTGGATAAACATTTTCATCATCTTTAGCTTATATGTGTGTCGTAATAATATTGTGCCTCCTGGCCCTCCCATCATTATCGAAGTCCTTTTCCAATGATGTCCGATATTCCTAATATTTCCATAGGTATATATTGTCGCTGATTATAGTCTACTTTGCAAATTTATTTCCCTTAGCTAATTCACTTACCTCCTGCTGGGTTGTAGATCAATTTTGAACTTGCAAGATTTAAAAGTTTTATTTTTTTAAGCTCTGTTTCTCTTTATTGTTAATTTGAGTGTGAATCTCAAATTGTTAGGAAAAGCAAATATGTAAATTCCGTGTAAAATTATATATTTTACTATTACAGTTAGTGGCGGACCCTAGGATAATATTTTAGGGATCAATAATTGGGGTTGGCCCAGATTAGAACTAAAATAAAATAAAAAAGGAAGCAAACAGAGGGGCTTGAACTCAGATATCTCAACTAAAGGAGGGTCAGGAGGGGAATAAATACACCAATTGAGCTATGTATTTTTCAGGCTACAAACTTGACAGTATATAATTTTATCTGTGGAAGGTGACACCCCTTTGTCGAACGTGGATCCACCTCTGATTACAGTTTAAACCAATTTTTGATTTTATTCAAAACTTATAAAAAAATACAAACGTGATCGTTTATTCCTTACATGTAACTAGTTTTAAAATGACACAGCATTTATCTACATTCATAAATAATTAAACATAATGGTTGTTGAAAATGAGTTTTACACCTCTATCAATTCTGGTCCAAATCTAAATAAAATCCATTTAAATTGATAGCTCACATCACGAAAAATATAGAACCTCACAAAGAAAACAATCATTTAGCTACAAACCCCTACCCCATGATCACTCATCAAGGAAAATGTTCCTCACAACTACATAGTATGGTCGATTTAGGCAAAAGAACATTAAATGCCTTTGGGATGTGGCATAATCTCATCAGATATTACACGCTATGTTTCATCACTTGGTTAGTCTTCAGAGACTCTCTACAGGTTATCATACTCACAGATGGGGCCAACCGCCATGATATCTTTATTGTGGTGAACCAGATAAGACTGGAGAGCCTCTTTTTTTGTTTGCCCTTATAATTTCACGTTATGGTTTAGAGTAGTAAGGAGACCTTCTCCAAACTGGGACATCACTCAAACGTGTCTACTCACTGGAACTTATGATCGACTTACTTTTATATTGCTGAGATTGGTAATGAAAATCACTATCTATTTCATATGGAGGGAGGAAATTAAAATGATAGGAAGCACAACAATATTGCAAAACCTGTGGACCACCTTATTGAGATGATGAGAAACCGGATTATGTCCCAGAATCAAGTGAAAGAAATCTATGGCGTCCTTCAAGACATCAAAGTTCTCTCGTCAAGCTTCGATTCGATCGGTTACCTCCACATTCCTCGTTCCCAGAACAGCATTGTGGATCTTTTAGCGAAACAGGTCCTTAAGGCCTCATTTGTCTCTTCTGTTTTATTGGGCTAGCTGTGTTGGGCCGCTAAACCTTTATGCTTTATCTGCTAAAACTCTCTCTTAACTTTATCAATCGAAAATCGTTGTTCAAAAAAAAAAAAAAAAAAAAAAAGTCCACGAAATACAATACGAAACTGAAGCTACATGGTCTGTTGTGTCGTTGGTTTAGAGCTCATGTGACATAAGGTATTCTTTTCCTGTTTTGAGTTTTTACAAACTCCTTAATTTGTACTTATATTCCATTTATGATGATCTTAATTTGAACATTCATAAAAAACAAAGAACAATGAGCGGTACTTTTTCGTATTTCAAACACCTCTCATCTATAAGAAAAAGTTCAATCGACATCCAAATGATTTTTTTTTTCCTCTTAGAGAATCTTTTATAAAAATAGACTAGCGACCTCGATAGTCTTTTGTTTAGCGAACTCGATTTGGTAGTCGAGTTCGCTTTGTATTTGTATCTCATTTTCAAACCAGATTTAGTTTTAAATAAATGAAATTTCTGATATACTTTGTTTCTAATTAATTTATTAAATAATTGTTCACACTCAACTTTTAACAATAGTCATGATATTTATTCAAAATTTAAAATTTTAACATGTATTATTCTTTCACTAGCAATCCAATGAATTATTAACATCCATGGGACTATTGTATATTATTTTATATAATATTCTTTAAAATGAGATAATTTTTGAGAAGTTAATATGTGTTTTTCAAAATATTGGTATACATTTTTCTATTTTTTCTCTTGCCTATTTTATATAGTATATTAATTTCACACCTAAATATAACTAAACGTATTGTTACTTTATATTTTTATAATATTATGGAATTTCTATATAAATTAATATTATTAATTGGTTGTAAATTAGTATTTCTAAGAAACTATAAATTTAAACTACCGAAATCATCGTTTATAAGAGTTCTACTACGTAGTAATAGAATGATTGTAAAAAAATAAAATTCTACCACATATCTAGCATTAGATTTCATCAAAATAAAAAATTCATATTTTAGGAAATTGTTTTTCTTCCTTCTTTTTCTAAAGAAAACGTTACCATAGTAATTATTTTGTAAATATCTTACTTTTTAGCTTTATTATAAATATTATTTTTCTATTAAGATATAGTTGGGAAAGAAAAAAATTGTAGTACACGTATACAGCTGTATTGGTCAGGCCGATCGTTGAATGGAATCTCTAGAATAAATATGTCGCAATGAGGCATAACTTTGTTCTATAATGTTCTTCTTAACTTTTTGTTTTGGTGTCAAATCCATTTACTATTTTTTTAAACAGTAATGTTCATTTCTGCTATTTCGAGCTACGTTTCATAATTTAATTAGGGAATCACACAAATAAATATTCAGCGTCAATGAAGAAAAAAACAGAAATTACTAATTATCATTGGTCCATTTGAGTCCTTGTTTAATTTATTTATTATCATGTATGGCTTATATAATATGGTCCAGAAACAAAGAAAAATGCTTTGCTTTTGTCACTTTCAAAAAAGACTTAGTTTTTCACTTTTCCTCCATGTATACTGTTCGTTTACGTGTCGCACAATCTGTCACTTGGCATCTACGACCATGACATAATACTAAAATCATATTCGTTTATGTGTGATTTATGGTACATAATCTATGAACAGTTGCGCGATACAATTTTTTTTGGTTATTCTTTCAGCGACATAAATTAAACATGCTTGACAGTAAAACGAACAACAATCTGCGAGTCGCAGATCGCAGATTGCATGTTATAAATTGCAGATCGTGCGAGAGGTAAACAAACATGACCATGGTATGGTTTGACGTCCTAAACATGCTACGTGTTCAAGAACATATGACTTTTGTCTCTTACCTTTGCCAATTGCATTAGTGCATGAGTTGTATTTTCTCCTTGTTCCCGTTTCATGTCTTATAACAAGTTTAACATGCAAACTTATTTTTCGTATTTGCAATCGCTTTCCGCTGAGTGAATATCACACTGACGAATGAATCTATGCCTCAATTGCATACTTACTTTGAGTTTCGATGAAGAACATTAATATGCATAAAAACCGGTTGATTACTGCGAGCAATAAAAATCTATACTATAGTGTAACCAGTAGTAAAATATTTTTTGCTAACAACCAGTAGTAAAATAGATAAGACATGTGTAACTTTATTGACAGATTTGACGAAGTTCTACAAAAAAAACTAAAATACCTTTTGAGTATGATCGAGTAGAATCTTTCAAGTTGGAAGAAGAAGTATGTAGCAAAAAAATAGTCGGAAATCATAGAATATGTGATGTTGTGGAAAAAACATCCTCAATGCGATTGGGTGCGATTGGGTGCCAGATAATGAAAACGCGACAAGATAGATACCAAAAAATTTCACAAAAGAAAAAAAGGACACGAAATAGATGTAATACTTAATTTAAAGAGAAAAGTGTGAGATATGAAACAAAATTCTACATTGAAAGTTAGACAGAAAAGTCTAATATATAAAGAAAAAAATAATATTAATTAGTATGATGGATTTTGGAAAGTAATCTTAAAATAAATCTAAATCTACGCCAACTTACTTTTAATCCTGAATAGACAATATCGATAATAAAAAATTAGACATCGAGTTTCGTAATCCCAACAATATCTATAAATACATGTATTGAAATAATATTTATCGAATTATGAGTGTTTGAGTTTTGTAAGAAATAATTAAGTTGACATTGTTTATCTTTAAAAGTGGAATAATTAATTAATTGCGTTATGATAAAGTAATTAAGTATATACTCTCTCCAACTTAATTTTCCCTCCACGATAGTCCCCACATCTTTTCCTTTATATACACATCACATTTCATGTGAACTTCTCAACTCTACACATCAAATATTTCTCTCTTTGCATCCCTCTCTATATGATGCCTCCTACTGAGCAAGAATCTAGCTTTCCAAAAACACCGAGTGCTAGCCAAAGCGTAACAAATCCGGTTCAAGAAACCCGGTTTAGCTCTCCAAGTCATGTAATCCCATGCCATGACGACCACCACGACGGTCCGAGCCACCAATCAAGGCAATCTTCCGTTCTACGCCAATCTTTACGTCCTATAATTCTCAAGGTCATTTTTATACAATCCATTTATTTTCTTTTAGTAACAAATTCTCTTCTTCTTTTTTTTTTTGATTTGTATATATAAATATGTAATGTAGTTTGAGGAGCTGACGTACAGTATTAAATCACAAACCGGGAAAAGAAGCTACTGGATTGGTTCTCAAGAACCTAAACCGAACCGGTTCGTTCTCAACGGTGTAAGCGGAATAGTAAAGCCAGGTGAGCTACTAGCAATGCTTGGTCCATCAGGCAGTGGCAAAACAACGCTAGTAACGGCGTTAGCCGGACGTTTACACGGTAAGCTCTCAGGAACTGTCACTTATAACGGAGAACAGTTTACAAGCTCCGTGAAACGTAAAACGGGATTCGTTACGCAAGAAGACGTTCTCTACCCACACTTAACGGTGATGGAGACGCTAACGTACACAGCCTTGCTCCGTTTACCCAAAGAACTGACCCGCAAAGAAAAAATCGAGCAGGCGGAGACTGTTGTTTCGGATCTCGGGTTGACCCGGTGTAGTAACAGCGTGATCGGAGGCGGGTTGGTCCGAGGGATATCGGGTGGGGAGAGAAAACGGGTAAGTATCGGACAAGAAATGCTCGTGAACCCGAGTTTGTTGCTTCTTGATGAGCCAACGTCCGGGCTTGATTCCACGACGGCGGTGCGTATAGTCGCCACGTTGAGAACTTTGGCGCGTGGTGGTCGGACGGTGGTGACGACGATTCATCAGCCGTCGAGTAGGCTTTATAGGATGTTCGACAAAGTGTTGGTTTTGTCTGAAGGAAGTCCGATTTATAGTGGAGATTCGGGTCGGGTCATGGAATATTTTGGTTCGATTGGGTTTCAACCCGGATCCAGTTTCATAAACCCGGCTGACTTCGTGCTTGATCTTGCTAACGGTAGGTACATAATCTATTTCGAAGTTTCTTTAAAGAAAAAAAAAATAAAGACAGCAAAAAGCTAAACACTTCGTTTGTTTTGGCACATGCATCATGAGATATGTGACAACGACAATTTTAATCCCTTTCTTTGCATAGTTATTACAAGCTTTGTCCTTTTGAATTTAAATTTAGTTAAAAAGAGAAATAAAAAGCTTGTCAATAGTGGAATAAGTCAAGTGTTTAGATGTTGCTTTTGACTATATATTTTGCTTATACATTTTATTTGGATATATATTTGCAGGAAATACTTCGGATACAAAGCAATATGACCAAATCGATATAAATGGGAGATTAGATCGGCTTGAAGAACAAAACTCAGTAAAACAGTCGTTAATATTGTCTTACAAAAAGAACTTGTATCTACCTCTGAAAGAAGAAGTTTCTAGAACATATCCACAAGATCAAACGGTCAATGGATCGAGAGCAAAGTCTTTAACAAGTAAGTCACTAAAGTTTAATAGTAGTTTTTCTATTTAGTTAGTTTGATTACAATTGTTGTAACGATATGTCGTTTATATGAAGATCGATGGCCAACGAGTTGGTCGATGCAGTTCTCAGTTTTACTGAAGCGAGGTTTAAAGGAGAGAAGTCATGAATCGTTTTCAGGACTTAGAATATTTATGGTCATGTCGGTTTCTTTACTTTCTGGCCTCTTATGGTGGCATTCTCGCGTTGCTCATATACAAGATCAGGTAAAAACAAATACTAGACCGTGATATTACTATCTGATTATCATTTTCAAGCAACTATTTGAGTAGTTGACATAATATGTTAAAAACCATAAATCTCTTCTTTCAAATTCTAAATGCGTACATGACTCATAAAACAGGTGGGTCTATTGTTCTTTTTCTCGATATTCTGGGGATTCTTTCCTCTCTTCAACGCCATATTTACATTCCCTCAAGAACGGCCAATGCTCATAAAAGAGCAATCCTCAGGAATCTACAGACTCTCCTCCTACTACTTAGCAAGAATAGTTGGCGATTTACCAATGGAACTCATTCTTCCAACGATCTTTGTGACGATTACATATTGGATGGGAGGTCTCAAGCCATCTTTAACCACATTTCTCCTGACCCTTATGATTGTTCTCTACAACGTTCTAGTGGCTCAAGGCGTAGGGCTAGCCTTAGGAGCAATATTGATGGATGCGAAAAAAGCAGCAACATTATCTTCGGTGTTAATGCTAGTGTTCTTACTAGCCGGAGGTTACTATATCCAGCATATACCGGGGTTCATCGCGTGGTTGAAGTATATTTCTTTTAGCCATTATTGCTATAAGCTTCTTGTTGGAGTTCAATACACATGGGATGAGGTTTATGAATGTGGACCAGGGTTGCATTGTAGTGTTATGGATTATGAAGGGATTAAGAATTTGAGGATTGGGAATATGATATGGGATGTTTTGGCTCTTGCCCTTATGTTGTTTCTTTATAGAGTTCTTGCTTACCTAGCTCTAAGGAACTTGTGAATGCTTCTAATTTGTTTTTTTTAACTATGTATAAGCCAAGTAATTGTAAAATATCTATAAGGTTATTGTTGTGATTCATTTGTCTTTCGCAACTCAAGAACAATATTAATTAGTAATTCTTGTTGGGTCTTTGACAAATCAAGAAGAAGGATTAACACCAAATTAACCCACGAAAAGTATCAAACCATTAGAACCATCACATGACACCTTGAAAGTTGTTAAAACTAACCAAGAAAATCCTTTAAAATGATAGTTGATTTATTCTGATTATAAACAAACCTCAAGTTCTCAAACTTCACCAGTGAGTTGAAAAAAGCAAGCATAGTGGATAAACCCATGCATGTATTACAGTTTACAGCCCATTTTGACACCTCGAATTAAAATACTTAATCTAATCCCCTTATTATTAAAAGAGAAGCAATATAAAAGAGAAACCTTAAAAATGTAATATATTTACAATGGTGCCATTATAGCGACGTGTCACACAGCTAGCCACTCTCAGACAGACTTTGGAATAACCTATGCCTAGCTAAGCTAATTACTATTATTGCCATTGGACTCACCTGAAACATTTATTCGCATGTTCCTTATATATAACATATTAAACATGGTTTTAAATAACACAATATGAAACATGGGTTAAAAAAAATAACAGATACATCCGACACCAAGTTCCTACTTATATATAACATATAAAATATGGTTTTAAATAACATAGTGTAAAACGTGGTTTGTAATCTACTCTACCTCATGTTGTTTTTTTTTTTTGTAAAAAAGATATCATCTTAAATGAAAGTCACATATGATATGTTAATATATTGTCACGTAGTATTTTGACAAATCAATAATATTTGAATATTACGTATATTAATTGTATATTTGTTCATTACGTAAATTCAATATTTATAAACATAAATCTCTGAATTCCATAGTATTTTGACCTATCAACAATGTTTACATTATAATTATGGTCAAGTTCAAAAATAAAATAATTCCAAAGTAATTTTTTTTGCATTCTAATTTTTATGATGATATTAATTAATATAAATAATATTGTACGCAGTTTTGACGATAATTGATATTGATTTGATATAAACGCAAATTACGCAGATATGGCTGTTTGGTCAAGTCAGCCGTAGATTATCAATCACGATAATCTTTATGCACAAGTTAGCAATTTTCTCGCTAATTGATATTGATTTGATATACCATTACTCTTATTAATCGAAAAATTATCGGTCAAGGCAAAGTAAGCAGATATGGCAAAAACTGATTTATTGGTCAATCACATTAAAACATTTCTCTTTAATTGAAATTGCCTGTTTAATGCTATATGAAGCTGCTTTACTATATATATATATATCTGTGGTTGAGATCCGACTAAATTCACTCAATTTTCAACATTTTCTTATATTTTAACGTTGTATTTTGTGTTTTACAGTTCTGGAAAATTAATTGAGAAGTAGATAATGTATAGTACTTATTTTAAAATATACAAATCCGTAGCTTATATTAACTGTAAAGTTGTCTAATGTTTTTTGTTTTTTTTTTGACAAGGTAGATTCAAGAATGTGTCTAACATTGATGGGTTTTCAAAAAACATTTTTGAACCTGATGAGGTTCCTGAAACTTGATGCTTTCAGAAAGAAGTAATACATTTTGGTTAATTTACTCAGTTTGTTAATTACATACGTAATACATTACGTAAATTCAATATTTATAAATATAAATCTCTGAATTCCATAGTATTTTGACCTATCAACAATGTTTACATTATAATTATGGTCAAGTTCAAAAATAAAATAATTCCAAAGTAATTTTTTTTTGCATTCTAATTTTTATGATGATATTAATTAATATGAATAATATTGTACGCAGTTTTGACGATAATTGATAGTGATTTGATATAAACGCAAATTACGCAGATATGGCTGTTTGGTCAAGTCAGCCGTAGATTATCAATCACGATAATCTTTATGCACAAGTTAGCAATTTTCTCGCTAATTGATATTGATTTGATATACCATTACTCTTATTAATCGAAAATTATCGGTCAAGGCAAAGTAAGCAGATATGGCAAAAACTGATTTATTGGTCAATCACATTAAAACATTTCTCTTTAATTGAAATTACCTGTTAATGCTATATGAAGTTGCTTTACTATATATATACATCTGTGGTTGAGATCCGACTAAATTCACTCAATTTTCAACATTTTCTTATATTTTAACGTTGTATTTTGTGTTTTACAGTTCTGGAAAATTAATTGAGAAGTAGATAATGTATAGTACTTATTTTAAAATATACAAATCCATAGCTTATATTAACTGTAAAGTTGTCTAATGTTTTTTGTTTTTTTGACAAGGTGGATTCAAGAATGTGTCTAACATTGATGGGTTTTCAAAAAACATTTTTGAACCTGATGAGGTTCCTGAAACTTGATGCTTTCAGAAAGAAGTAATACATTTTGGTTAATTTACTCAGTTTGTTAATTATATATATATATATATGCTGATGACTTTGTTTTTACTCTTAATAGGATTGCAGATTATAAGTTCTAACTACACCAATTGGCGAATCTATGGTATTTTCCTATTTTTGGAGTTGTTTTCTTTACTTTGTTGCTTTCTCAGTTTTAAATTCTATTGCCTAAGTTTTATTGCGTCTCTTTTCAGTTTAAATTTATATTATGAAATCAATAATTATATTGGCTATGTTTCTTTTAACATATATTGGTAGCTTAACTTCTAATCAAAGAAACTAGGATCAGAAAGAAAAAATTAGAAAACTGATCTTGGTCTATGAAATAGAACTTCATCCACTGCACTTGTGTAGACCATCATTCTGGAACTCTAATTCCCTTCCTTTTGGCTTAATAACTTATCCATTTACAAAAAAAAGCACCAACAATCTCCAGATTTTATTATTTACGCTATCTACATGTATTCAGATCAATAATCACAAATTCAGAGAAGAAAGAAATTACGCAAGGAGAATAAATAAGAGAAGAGTTTTATGTGCTTACCTTAAGCATCATAGACGGTAAACATCCAAATTTGCTCTACAAATCTTCTTACACTCAATCTCAGCTTGAAAATCTAACCAAAATAATCAATGATTGCGGTAGGTGTTAGAGATTGAACACATTTATAATAAAGGAGACTCAAAACAGAAACCATCTCAATTCTCAAAGAATCAGAAACAAAAAAAAAAGATAAATGAAAACAGAAAACACACCAGTGTGTTTTGTAAATTAGACCTTCTTCAATTGTACGGGATTTAGCCATCTGTTGAGCCCTATCCCTTAATTTTTTTTTCTAATTTTCTTCTATGAATGTTTGATAATTTATGTACTATTTCGAGTAGAACACGATAAATCGTTCAACATCTCCTCTTTATTTTACTAATGAAAGGTGAATATGTTCGAATGAACCTCAACCCAAAATGAAAACCGACTACGGCTTCACTGGTTTCAAATACCAATTTTAAACATTCTCAGGAAATATGTTTTATTAAATGAACCCAACCCCATACTAATATGATTTCAAAATTGAAACACCCACAAATTTTCAACCAAAAGACAAAATATTATATTTATATATATATATATATATATATATGTAATTTGTAATTCACGTTTAATTTTATGTGATTTTAAATGTTTAATTTTACTTTCACTCCGCGCAAGGCGCGGATCATACTCTAGTAGTTTATATGATGTGTGACATGTAATTATGTTAAGATCCGACAGGTAAATATTATAAATTCTGAGAGCCTATCAGACATCGATAGTGAGTGATGGCCCAATAAAACAACTAAGCGTCACGTAATTTTAAAATGTAAACTACATTTTTGATCCGCACATCCGTGTGAATGTATATGTTTATAAAATATGTTATTTTTATGTCAATATTAGAATTGGGCAAAAAATTTAAATCTAAAAAGTCGAACCAATCCAAAAAGAAGTACAAAACCCGAATTAAAATTGATTAAATATCAAAAATTGAAGACCAGTTTATAATTTAAAGAGTTATTTTCAAAAAAGAAGATAAGAATAGTATATCTTCAAATTTGAAGTAACCATGTTCATGACTTTATTTTGAAGCAAGAAATGAAATACTTTCTTCAAAAAGTAAAAAGTAGAAAATGAAGCACCATTGGAGATGGTATAAAGATAACTACATTTTTGGTGAAAGAAGTTTCGAATTTTATGAGATATTCTAAAATTATAGGAATACAAAATCTAGACATAACTCAAATGGTTACATGTGATAGAATCTGCTTATGTAATTTATGTCTTATTTTTACGTAGTGTAGAAAAAATACTTTTCGGATAATAAAGCCTGATTTTGCCAAAATTTAGAAAATTCAATTAAGAAAATATTCTAAAAATATTTATAATATTCTAACTTCCCTAAATTATGTATATTTGGTCATAAAAATATTCTAAAATATTTGTCATCTCTGTACTTACCTAAAACGTTGCAAAAAAAATATTATTTTTATTTTTGATATATTTACTATATATATTCAAAGTTTCTTTATATATCTACAAACATATAACGACTAAAAACTATATACATATATTTATTTTTATTTTTATTAATATATTTGTTTATAGAATTATTTGGAATTCGATTGTCTATATCACGAAAAATATATAAATATTATTGTCCATGTCATGCATGAAAATATTTTATTTTTAATTAACATTATACATAATAATCGAATTTAAGTATATAACTATCGTCGTAAACATATTAATATAAGTGTTACTTATTATAACTGTTTAAAGTATAAAATTATTTATCAAATATGATTAAACATTTAAAATATTTTAATTAAAGTTTAACATATTTAAATAATTTATGAAATAGTTTCTTGAAAATAATGTATGGAATAGTTAATATACACTAAAATTTGTTGAATATCGACTATAAGACTTTTTAATCGATATTTTGAAAATATCTGTATATAAATTTAAATGTATAATTATACAAAAAATAAATATTAAACTTTTTGTGTGCTATTTATGTAACTAAACTTTTATTAATTTAATTAATTATTTTTATTAATTTATTTATTTATATAATATTTTGGAATTCAATTGTTATATCAACAATTTTATATTAATATAAAAATGTGAAATATATTATTTTTATTAATATATTATAAAATGGGACTTAAAATTATATATATGTATATATTAAGTTTTTATTTCAATTCGTTTTAATAGTTAAATACTTTTAAAATGTATTTATTTGATTAATTAAAAGTCAATTATGGAATTATGGAAAATTTTATACTATAAAGACAAAATAATGTTGGTTTTATACTACAGACAAAGATGGTAAATTTTCATTTTATTTTGGCAAATTTTCCAAATTTTAGTAAGATGGAAGTAAATTCACTATCCAGTACAATGCATTTAGACAACACAAACAAAAAAAGACAGCAATTTTTTTTTCAATTTCAGACGAAGACATAAAGAGAAGGATCATGTAAGGTTCGGTGAGATAATTGTTTATGCTATTTGTGTTCCTATTTGTCCTTTTACGTTTAATAACACTGTCATCAGGAAAAGAAAAAAAGCACTGTCATCAGGTACTATTCTATTTTTTTTGTAACACTGCCTAGTATTCTATCTATTTTTTGTTTTGTCAACGATTTCAATTATTTTAATCTTTCAACCATTATGGGTCATCGTGCATCACTACACCATTACAATTGCCTCACTTAATCCAAAATGCACTTGAATTATTTATCTAAATCCAGTTATTCTGCGCGCCGTTTAAAGTTTACAAGATTGATAACTAGCATTTGAATGTAATTATTGTGTCACAAAAAAAAGCATTTGAATGTAATTATTGTGTCACAAAAAAGCATTTGAATCAACACTATACTAAAAGCCCTTAATCCTCAAAGAAGAGGGTGTCCACATGGGCATAGAAAATCCACCAATCATAGAGATTCAGTTCTCCACGTCACTATCGACTGAAAATCCAGTCATTAATTTCTTCTACCTCCATTAATCTTTTCGTCTCCTTCTCTGCCATCAATATTCTCTTTACCATATTGATCTCTTCCTCTCCCTACAAATTCGTTTTCAATAAATTAATTGCACAAAGCAATTATTCAACATTCTTTCCCTTTCACTTTACTTTTTGATTCAGTCGACTTAAAAGCAGATTTACTTATTGAAACAAAAAAAAAACTGCAAATTCAAAGATTCATATCAAAGACCAAGCAAATTCTGAAGAAGTGGACAGAGTTGATTGCGATGGTTGCGAGTGTTGATTCGTTTCAATAACGCTGGCGGATTTTTCACAGGTAAAGCAGGAGCGGAAGAACGGCGAAGAAAGGAAAGGCGGTGGATTCGTTGTGTGCTGGGAGAAGCTCAACGAGGATTCGTTACTGAGATCGTGAAGAATCTGAGAGACTAGACGTTGTTGATGCACTTATACGAAGCGGAGGAACATAGACTATAAAAACATAGCATCTATAATGGAATCTCTTTTGAAGCAGAAGAATGGTTTAACGCACATGATATACTCTAAGATCAGTGTGGATAACACGAAGGTTCCAGAAGCAACATATAAGTTCATTGCACGTCAACCAAAGGTAATGCATATCTGCTAACATGGTTTGAATTTTTTTAATTTTTATTTTATTGGAGAGTAGTTAGTTATGTAGTTAGTCACTTCAGGTCTCTGTACAAGCTGCTGGTTCAATGTTGGGGCGTAATTTTCAAGGTTTGTTTCATAGAGCCCATATGTATCAGTAGAATATTTGTTTCTCTCTTTTGTTGATGACAAACCTTTGTTTAAGGATTTCAGATATCTGAGAAGAGCTTGAAATCTGCAATTAAATCCATTAGAGGAAACAATCAGTCGTTCACCAAAGGTCAGTAACCACATTGTGAGGTCCATATTTGAATTTTCCAATGAAATTTTAGTGAATAAGAGAATTAATGATCATGTTTGACAGATCCGGCAGGCAAGTACGAGGCATTCGAGAAGCAATGAGAAGATTTGACAGCCATGGCGAGAGAAAGAAATCTTTATCCTTTGGCTAGAAGATATGACAATCGGTAGACTCATTCATATTCTTTGAAGGAGGAGAAAGAATAAACCATGTGTTTATCGTGAACTAGGTGTTGGAAAATCTGCGACTTCAGAAGAGTAAAATTGTCAACACACTGAATTTTAGAAACTTAACCATATGTTTATGTAATGCTAAGATACCACAATTCCACTTTCCAAACAGACTTGCTCACAGGATTGTGCAAGGAGGTTTACCTCAAGCATTGATGAACAGAAAGGTAATCAACTATATACCAAACTTTTATTTTCCTTTTTAAAATTTTTGACAGCTAACTAAATCTCCCTTTGTACCTTTTAGTTGATATCTGTTGATATGGGTGCACTTATTTCTTGATAAAAATTGAGGAAAACTTAGAAGATGGACTAAAGGCACTTAAGGAGGTCACACACTCAGAAGAAAAAACCATTTTGTTTATTTGTGAGATCCACACAGAGTTGTCGGTGTAGGTATGCAACATTGTCTGAAACATTTTCCTCACTTCTCTTGCAATGATTTTGAAGAATATTTATTCTTTTTTTTTTTTTGAAACACATCTTAATTAATACCATAGAAAGAGTTAGGTGTTGGCCATTAAGGCTTCACACTCTACAAGACCTTGCTTTGCTAGAGCATCTGCCTCAGCATTCAAGTTTCTAAAAATCCAACCAAAGGCAATTACATCAAAAGACTCAGAATAATCGAAGATATCGGCCACGATGCCATAGATTTCTAATGGAACTTCACCACCACTGAGGGCTTTGACTAGTTGTAGCGAATCCGCCTCACACACCAGTCGCTTGTGCCCCAAGACTCGAGCCTCTTGGATTGCTTGGCGCATGGCCATGGCTTCTGCTGTAAGCGCTGAAACCACCGAACTCCCTGTAGAAAAACTAGCAACAACAACATTATGTCTTTTGATGGTCCAACCAAAACCCGCTAATTGCGTTGGAGCTCTCCAAGCAACGTCTGCTCTCAGGACGGAACAGTTCGGTGGGAATGGTTCTCTAAGGTACTTCTTTTGTTGTGGCTTAGCTTTCTTTTCTTGTGCTTCTGTCCATTCCTTTGCCATTGTAAGAGCTCTGGTGATGGTTTCCTCCTCTGTTATATGCTTATCCGAAAAATAGAGACTGTTTCTTGAGATCCAAAGTTGCCACATGATCCAGGGAGCCAGCGGTCCCGCTGCAAGTCCTGTAGGGGGGAGACACTTCTGTCCACATAGGGTCAGCCAAACCTCCGGCAAATCTAGAATTCCGCTCAAATCCACTTCCGGTGACACCGGTAAGGCTTCCCACACCTTTCTTGCGTACGGGCAGTGGATGAAGAGATGATTTATAGATTCAAGAGAGTTACAGCGTTTACACCGGGTGTCCACAGCAATGTTTCTGATCGCCAGTTGTTCCCCAACGGGTATAGCATTATGAAACACTTTCCATAAGAAGAGCTTTACTTTAGGAGAGGTATTCAGCTTCCAGACGCTCTTGAACCAATCAATGTCCTGCATCTCATTCACTATAGGATTCTCTCTCTCCCGAAGCTTCAGAGCAAATTTATAGCCTGATTTGTTAGTGTATTCTCCCGTTGCAGTTCCCAGCCAGACCCTCTTATCCGGAGCTCCCGAGAGGCTTGGTTTGATAGCCTTGATTTTCTCCTTTAGGTGGGGGAGCATGTTCTGTAATTTTTCCTCATCCCATTCATTAGAGTCTTGCAGGAACAAGTCAGAGACTGTTAAGTTCATGTCTGCTTCTCGAGCCGGCCCCATTGGTCCTTCCTTCTCCGTCAAGCTCAGCCACGGGGAGTACCAGATCTTAATAGAGGCTCCATCACCTACTACCCAGCCCATATTCTCAGCCATTAGATCCCTTCCGATCAAAATCCCCTGCCATCCATAGGAGGCTGATGACTTCTTTGTACATTCCATAAAACCTTCATCAGAGCAATACTTCCCAAGTAACACTCGAGCTAAAAGAGAGTCGGGATTAGCTAGAATTCTCCAGCTTAATTTTCCTAGGAAAGCATCATTAAAGGCTTGAAAATCTCTAAATCCCAGGCCTCCAATATCCTTTGGCTTGGACATTTTCTCCCATGAGGTCCAAGCTATCTTTTTCTTTCCGGTACGATCATCCCAAAAGAATCTCGTCACTTCGGTTTGGATTCTTTTACACAGTGAGACAGGAAGTTTGAAAGCTGTCATGGCATAGGATGGAATGGGAGATAAGACACTTTGCAGCATCGTCATTTTCCCGGCTGTAGATAGGAATCTATTGGACCAGCTGCTTGCTTTTTGGCGAATTTTGTCAACAATGGAGGTGAAGAGATCCCTCTTTTTCCTTCCAAAATGCTCCGGCAAGCCCAAGTACTTTCCCACCCCGCCTTCCTGTTGAATCTGTAGCTCGTCTTTGACCTTTTTTCTTAGGTCCGCTGGTGCTCTTCTTGAGAATGTGATGGAGGATTTGTCGGTGTTTATAGACTGTCCGGATGCTGCCTCATATTGTTTGAGAATCCGGTTCAGTGTCTTGATGCTTTCCTTGTTAGCTCGTAGGAAGAACATAGTGTCATCGGCGAAGAGTAAGTGGTTGACTCGAGGGCATGCTGTCGTCACCCGAATCCCTTTCAAGGATCCATCTTCGCTTGCTCTGTTACACAGTCCCGAGAGGACTTCACTACACAAAATGAAGATGTATGGTGAAAGAGGGTCTCCTTGACGGATGCCTCTGCTCGGTGAGACCCTTCCTCTAGGCGAACCGTTGATGAGGAAGGAGTATGTAACAGTGGATACACATTGTATAATCCAAGTAACCAGTTTTCGATCAAATCCTAGGCGCAGTAGTACCAGCTCGATAAAGTCCCACTCCAACCGGTCGTAAGCTTTACTCATATCGGTTTTGACCGCCATGAAGACTCTCTTTTCCGCTTTCGAAGTTTTCAGGAAGTGGAGGACCTCGTGTGTTATCAACACATTATCCACGATGGCTCTTCCCGGGACAAAAGCCGATTGGTTTTCGGAAATGATGGATGAGAGGATAGGCTGAAGTCGCTTGGTGAGTAGCTTCGCAATGATCTTGTAGTAGACGTTGCAGAGTGCAATAGGCCGATAATCAGCTACCTTCTGAGGGTTGGGGATTTTCGGGATCAGCCTGATGTTCGTTTCGTTGATTCTCGGTGGTAGCACTCCGGTATCGAAGAAATCTTGAATCTCAATGACAATGTCCGGGCCTATAGTGCTCCAATTGGAGTGAAAAAAGCTAGCAGAAAATCCATCCGGGCCTGGTGCTTTATCAGCGTGAATTGCTAGCACTGCCTCATGTATCTCTAGGGCTGGGCATAAAATCCGGAACCCGAAATCCGAACCGAACCCGAACCGAAAAACCCGACCCGTTATCCGACCCGAAATGTAAAAATACCCGAACGGGTCTTGTAGGGTGGTATAAAAAATATCCGAACCCGAAGTGTTATTAACCGAACCCGAACGGGTAACCCGAAAAACCCAAAACTACTAGTTAATATAAATATTTTGAAATATATATATAAGTATTTTAGTTATTAAATTTAATATTCGTGGTAATATGATATATAATAATAAATATTAACAATATTAAAAATGTTTCAAGTACACAATTAGTTATAAATAAGTAATTTATAATTTGTTCATTGGAATAACAAGTCTACTCTCTATAATATAATGTATATTGTTTAGAAATAATGTTTGTTTTCATACTTGATTTAACATTTTATTGTTATTTTAGCAATTTTATGTGAGATAGATTAGTTTTAACTAATTTAGCTGTTTTTCTTTATGTTTTTTTTAAGTTTTTGTTTTTTTACTTTGGTTATATCCGAACCGAACCGATATAACCCGAACCCGAATGATATATGGTTACTTTATGGGTTTTAGGATGCAATATAATTATTAACCGAACCCGAAGTGTTATTATCCGAACCCGACCCGTACTAATGAAAATTTACTATGGGACCTAGGAGCGTAAATCCGAAAATCCGAAAATCCGAAAAACCCGACCCGAACACCAACGGGTACCCGAACGCCCAGGCCTATGTATCTCCGTTGGTGTTGGTCTGGCTGAGAGCTTCTCGTTATCTTCATCGGAGACCATTCGCTGTAGGGCTTGATTAACTGTCTGCTCCCTGTCACCTTCCACCGATGTGAACAGGGAAGTATAATAGCGCATGATGACCTGGGATATATGTTCCTCTTTATAGACCATGTGACCATCTTCATCCTCCAGGACCAAGAAGGAATTTGCTCTCTTTCGATTCTTCGAAACTGCATGGAAGAAGCCCGTATTGCGGTCTCCCAATTTTAGCCATAAAAGCCTACTCCTTTGTCTCCAGTATTCCTCTTCAGACTTGTAGGCTTCCATCAGTTCACTATTGATTTTCTTGATCCGTTCTGCATCATTCACTGGGCCTGAGAGGACTGAGTCTAGCTCCTGTCGCTTCTTTTCAATGAGGAGTCGACTGTTTCGGTATTGATTTTTGCTCCAAGCTGCAATCGCAGTTCTGGTTCGGGCAATTCTTTCTCTGATAGGGCGTCCTTCTGCTTCCTTCCACACCTCTTCAACCAGTTTTTTAACCTCAGGATTATCCCTTAAACGTCTATCATATCTGAACATGCCTCTCCTCTTCTTCATAGTTGTTTCGAAAACAGAGACCAAAGGTCTGTGGTCAGAGCCTTCCAATGGGAGATATTGGCTTCTAGCTGTTGGGAAGTACTCTGCCCAGGAGTTTGTGGCTGCTGCTCTGTCCAGTCGGCACTTTACGAGGAAATCTCCTCTTACTCCTCGCCAAGATAGCATATCGCCTGAATGTGGCAAATCAAACAGGTCTCCCTCTGAATAAAATGATCTTAAGTCAAGGAAAGTACCCTCTGCTCTCTCAGGGCCTCCCTCCTTCTCGGAGTTACTGAGGATATCATTAAAGTCGCCAGTTATAAACCATGGGGAGGCACGAGCATTCATAAGAGAAACCATTTGATCCCAAAATAATTTCCTTTCTTTTTTATCATTGTTTCCGTACACAAAAGCTGCAAAGAAAGATTTGCCCTCCACCTCAATGTGGGTATCAATAAAGTTTGCATTTGATGAGAGGATGTGTAGCTTCACATTTGCTTTCCAGAATAGCGCAAGGCCTCCCGAGCCGTGTCCTGTAGGAGGCACCAGATGTTTATTTTCATACCCCAAAGTCTCTGTCTTGCCGAGCACGAAAGGGTCGGGATTTTTGGTTTCTGATAAGAACAGAATGTCCGAAGAGATGGCTCGATTCATGTCCTTTAAACGCAGAACTGTCTGGGGATTCCCTAACCCCTGACAGTTCCAGCTTATTATCTTTAAGGACCGGGATCGGATGGGATTCGAAAATCCATCCTCTTCTTCACAGTCGCTGGGATCATTTTGCAAATGGGTCTATTTTCTGAGCTTGTCGTTGAGGTTGTCTGATCACCACCACGCGATGTGCCCGCTCTAGCGGTAGCTTTCGAAGGAGCAGTTGATTTTGGAGAAGATTTCCTGCGGATAGGGGAGCTCTTTTTCTGAGTCACTCTTCTCTTCTTAGTTACTGGCACTTGGTCCTGATTCGCTTTTTCTGCTGTTTTTTTCCCCGGGGGTCGTCCCGGTTTCCTTTTCGCTATTACTCTAGCTTCAGAGTTCTTTTCTCTGCTCGTAGAAGAGGGCCTCACAGGTCCCAGTCTTAAGGTAGCTGGTAGTCTTTCTCCTGAAAGTTGTTCCTGCACTGTATCGTCTCCCTCCTGTCCCAAGATATGAGGAGGTACAGGTCCCAACCGGAGAGATGCTGGGATTCTTTCATGAGTGTGAGATTCAGAGGCCTCAAAGTTTTTTCCTCCACGTGTGGATGATCTGTGAGTAGGAGGTCCTAGTCGTAGTGTAGCTGGCACTCTTTCAGGGGTTGCCTCCGCTACTATTTCCTCAGTAGCTATCCTCTGTCTTTCTGCGCTTGCATTAAGAGCAGTTTTAGCCATTTGGATTGCTGTTTCTTCCATTTCTCCTTTCTCCTCAGCTAGTCTCATTCTCTCAGTTCGAGCCTCCCTTTCAGCCGGGTCAGCACTTTTAGTGTACTGCACCATGTATTCTCTCAATTCATCTCTAGCTTCATTAAGCACTTCTGGCGGGATCAAGGTGTGTTCTTGCTGCAGGGGAACCCCCCTGTCTGAAGATTCCTGAAAGTTCTTAGAAGCACTTGATCCAGTTTCTTTGTTATCTGGGGTTCTCCTTGTGACTTCCCTGTAGAAGCTGCGGGGAGGAAGGTCCGGTTGCTTTCGGGGGTTGGGGTGATCACGAAAGGGCCTTGACATTCTCTCATAGTCATATATGGCCCTTTACATATGGTTAAGTTAGTGTAAAGCATATTCCATATCGTAGCTGAGCATATGAAATAAGATCAAAGTCACATGTTCATGCTCTTAGTGTAACGCATATTAATAAATTCTCTTTAAATTTATTTGTTACACTCCAAATCATTTGATGGATATGGAGGCATGAGCAAGGTAATTATGGCAAACTGTATGTGCATGATTTGGTTATGTATGTGGTGTAGATTCTATATTCCTTTAGTTGTCTTCTTCTTCACTCTCTGCAAGAGTTGGAAAAAACAATATCTTCTGCAATCCCAGCTGGCCATTTTGGAGTCAGGACTGACAAAGCTTGTGCTAATGTCAAAAGATCACCACCTGGTTTCTCTTGATTGATAAATCTAGAATTATCTTACTTTCTATGGCGATCTCCTTCAATTTCGTTTTGTGACTTGATGAAGGAGGTGAATCAGAAGTTTGTCCTTATTTCTCTTGGTATATATATAATGACCATCCTGGTGATAATATGTACTAGATTTTAACCCGCACGTTCGTGCGGATATATTTATATTTTTTAAATATATTTTATATTATTAAAAATGTTTTAAATATATAATTTCTATTTTAGTGTTATATATTGTATTACTATATCATATTATTGTTTATATTTCTTATTCAGTATTATTAATATATAATGGTTTTTTTTAAAAAAATTACTTTGTTATTGATTTTTATTATTTACTAATATATTTTCGAGTTAGGTAAAATAAAATAAAAATATGAAATACTCAAATAGAGAACCCCATTCAAATTATGTTGTTTTCTTTAATTTAAACATTTTGCATATAATACATTTTTAAATTTTATTTATTTATATTATAGAAAATAAATATGACTAAAATAATTATATTTACATGTTGTGTTTAAGAAAATATACTTTAACATATCTCATTTTAGTATTTTACGGGATTTATTTATTTTAAATAATATAATCCTATTGTTTTAGTAAACTTTATACATAGTAGTATCTATCATACTATTTTATTAAATTTATTATATAGGATATTTGTTTTGGATGTTATGATATTAAGTTCTATTTTTTTTAAATAAAGACGTCAAAACATTAGGTTACTTTAAATTTTTACAACATATATAGTTAGTTTTTTTCAGGTACATTTCAAAAAGTTAATCTTTATTATCCATGATTTTGTCTTTTGTAAAATTTGAAATATTATCATTTTGAGTTTGAATATTTATTTTCAAAATAATATATTTTTTCGAGACAACTTTGGAAAATTACACAACTATTTGAGTTTGGAATAATACATGAATTTTGAATTTGTTTTGGTACTACATTACTGTATTATTTTATAAAATATTTGAATTTTTGGTGATATTTTTAATTCTTTTATCAAAATTTTTTGTTACAATTAAAATAAAATAAAATTTATAATTAAAATTTGATTTTTGTCACTAATATTTTAAATGAATTACTGAAATTTCATATTTTACTAATAACATATTTTTAAATAGTATATGAACTAAAGGTTATTATATACTATTATATTTTTGTATATAAACATTTTTAAGCAATATATTGCTAATAGTTTCAAAATAAATAAAAAGATAATGTATGGCTGTAAATATAAATTTTTAACTTATGTTAATACATTTATCTTAATATAAAAGTATTATATAGTTTTCGAAGTTTAATCCATTATAATGATGATCAATAATTTATTTAAGTTAAAAAATAAAACAATTTTTTTTGTTAATTTACCTATTTAATATATTTTTAATATTTAATTCATATAGCACTTCTATTTTTATATAATACGGAATATATCATAGAATCTATAAAAAAGTTAGTATAAAGAATTTTTTATTTTCTTTTTTTATAATAAGTTTTAGTTAAATTTACTTATAATAATATTATATTACTAATTTCGAAATATATTAATGTGTTATTTATAAAAAAATATTTAAATTTTAAACTAAGATTTTGTTAGATTCTTTCTCAACATATTTTATTATAATTAAAAAAATCAAATTTATAGTTGGTTTATTATTAATATATTTATAGTTGGTTTATTGTTAATACAAATAATCAAATATGTCATATTGACTAATTCTTTAAGTGGTCCTACTATGACTTGTTAATAGTAGATAAAAATATAACCCTAAATTAATAGATTAGATTTTAACTTATGTTAATACATTTATCTTAATATAAAAGTATTATATAGTTTTCGAAGTTTAATCCATTATAATGATGATCAATAATTTATTTAAGTTAAAAAAATAAAATAATTTTTTTGGTTAATTTACCTATTTAATATATTTTTAATATTTAATTCATATAGCACTTCTATTTTTATATAATACGGAATATATCATAGAATCTATAAAAAGTTAGTATAAAGAATTTTTTATTTTCCTTTTTTATAATAAGTTTTAGTTAAATTTACTTATAATAATATTATATTACTAATTTCGAAATATATTAATGTGTTATTTATAAAAAAATATTTAAATTTTAAACTAAGATTTTGTTAGATTCTTTCTCAACAGATTTTATTATAATTAAAAAATCAAATTTATAGTTAGTTTATTGTTAATATATTTATAGTTGGTTTATTGTTAATACAAATAATCAAATATGTCATATTGACTAATTCTTTAAGTGGTCCTACTATGACTTGTTAATAGTAGATAAAAATAGAACCCTAAATTAATAGATTAGATGGTGGTTGAGCTTCTAAAAGAAGTTATCCTGCTGTGAACAACAGTGACCTGAACCTACGAGACAGCAATGGTGATGTCAATGCTGAGGACCAAATAGCTTCCAAAAATGTTCAAAATGAGTAAACGACCAACATCCCAAGTTAAAGTATCGCACGACACTCTCACAACTCTGTTGCATTGCTGGCTGGCTTTTGGAGTTTTAAAATCACCAATAACTAGAACAACTACTCTTTCAAGACCAAGTTATGGTTGATACTAACAAAAATCTATGCCATTAGTTGTTATTCACTTTTTGGTTTTAATTTTTATAAGATCAGATATATAATGGAGTGGTTAAGTCATACACAGTTCAGCCTATAACACTCCAAAGCAAAACTTGAAGAAAAACAGAACCGAGTAGTATGAGAGAAGTCCATTTGTTTGTTTGAATAAAAAAACTTTACACAGAATTATTTTCCCAAAAAAGGCACTCAACATTTTTCCACAGCAAGAGAGTGGACCATTAAGTGCTCAAACCGTTACAGATGCGACTGGGGAACAAAGTCCAGAGGTCAGAAGATAAGAAGTAGGGAAGTTGTCTATATCACCAATGCAAAGCACTAACTATGGTGCACCCAACCAAACACACAGCTTTATATACATAACATAATTGTATAAACCATCCCGTATCAACATATAATTATATTCAAACACTTACGTATACAACAACACACATTAGACAAGAATAATATAAATTAGAAAATAAGCAATACAAGTAGTATCATGAAACTAGATACAAGTACTCAATTTCATACAACGCTCAAGTGTGGAAAATATTTATTTATTCAATCAACAAATTATGTAACCAATGAGGTGAAACGTGACGGTGATGGTTTGGTACATCGGTCGAAATTATGGTTTAGGGATAAGCAGAATATGAATCTGGCTGATTAGAATATTGGGCTAAGAGGTTGAGATGTAAATTGGGCTACAATACATAAGGATTATTGAAGTTCCAATTTGAGGAGGTGGAGAGTGAAATCAACAACCTGAAGGCCACTCTCAAAGAGGATCAAATTTTTTTTTTCTCATAATTTAGATTATTTTGAAAATGACTCTTACTCCCTCATGTATTGACTCCTGCTATCAAGTTTCTGTTTAGAATAAAACCATAAAACACAAAGTAATATATCTATCAGTACATACGAACCGTAAAGCATTTATTATTAAACAAAAAAAAACATTGCATGGCTTCCATTATAACTCAGCAAGAGACGCAAAATCAAACCAACAAAAACAAATTAAAATACAGGGTTCCCACCAAACAAATGGAACAAATAAACAAAATGAACTCAGTGAAATAATAGTAGCTCCGAACCCGGCGCATAGCGCCGGAATACCCCTAGTGTAATTAAAAAGTCTTATTAATGATTAATGACTGCGGCCAAAAAAATAACGAGTAATGACTATGTTAGCTCTGGTTTTCGACTGTCATGCTTAAATATCATATTGATGAGATCTTTTCTTTCTAATGTGACTTGAAATATGTACTACTTTTAAGATCATTTCTAATGTATTTTGTTATTTTTACTTCTAAAATAAAAGAATTTAAAATAGAGATAAAATGTGCTCTAATGTATTTTTCTAAAATAGCAATATCTATTTTGTAGAGTAAAAAATAGAAAAATATTATTTTTCTCTATAAATAGAGAAAAAAATAAAGATCTCTATTACAGAAGAAAAAATAAAGGTGGGTTAGATCAATTTCACCTCTAAATGCTATTATAGAGGTGACAATAACAATGAGTTGGAGATAATCTAAGTGATCGTATTCGAAATGCAAGAAATAAGTCACATAATGCTAACATAATATTTTCATATTTCTATCGGTACAAGGTTTTAGGACTTCTTTTCTATAAGGTGTTTTTATCTTTTGTAATTTATTTATTCTTTTTTGTCACGATTGTAATTTATTTATTCAAATAACAAAAATAAGTCGTAAAGGACTGAAAGCCTTAGGGGTTGATTGGTAATGGCTTCGACTGCTCCATACATTCATAAATCTCTCTAAATCAATAAAACCAAAGTAATCAAGCTTTATTAATAAAATCTAAAGCTACAACCCAAAATCTTTAAAAGAAAATATATTGCTCTAGAAATCAAATTTTCTACAGCTTTTATCAAGTGCTTTGAAAAATATCGAAAGGCAAAAACTTAAAATCAAAGTAAAAATTTTACAACCTATTTTCTAAAGCAAAAAATCTAAAGATTCATCAACAACCAATCAACCCCTCAGTTTGTTCTTCTTTCTTTTAACTTTAATAGTTCGTCCAAATTATAATGTGAGACGTTGATATTTTTTGTACCAACTTGATACATTTTGAACATGATTATTTTCATATCTTGTCAAAACTCAATCTTGATAATATTTAATATTTTCAAATATATATTTTACATCACATCAACGACATCATAAATTAATCATAAAAGTTTTATTTAAATCGCGAACTATCAAATTTGGTTGAAAAAAAATTTAAACTTTTTCTTAGACCATTTAAAACACTAAATTATCTTGACTATCCACTTAAAATCTCGAATTAATTTGATTAGACGGGGTTAATCTCTGTTCATTATAAATAGAGATTAACTTCATCTAATCCTTCTGTTAACCGAACTAATGCTGTTTTGAAATTAGTTTAGTTAAATTAATTCGAAGTTTTAAGTGGTTAGTCAAGATTAGTTGGTGCTTTAAATAGTTTTTTTAAATCAAATTTGAAATTTCAGGATTTAAACGACAATTCTCTCTAAATTAGTTAGAAGAAAAGAGAGAAGATTAGTGGCAATATTGTTAAATTACACACGTTGCATTTATACAAAAACAGAACACTAAAAATAAATTAAATTAATCAAAAAACAAACACAGAGAAGAGAATCAAGCAGCAGCGGTTGTTAATCCAAGAAAATCAGCGGCGGACTTAGCCATGATATGAGCAAACTCATTGAAACTAATCACACCGTCACCGTTAGAATCAGCCTCCGTCATCATTTCCGTCAACTCACGGTAAGTCAACGGGTGCCCCATTTTAGCCATCGACCCAGCCAGCTCCGCGGCCGTTATCTGACCGTTACCGTCGCGATCGAACGAGCGGAACACCTCCATGAGCTGCTCCTGGTTAATCAGCACCTCCTCGTTTAGATCCGGCATGATCGCGACGACGAGCTCGTCGAACTCGACGGAGCCGTTGCCGTTGCGGTCGATTTGGTTGAGGAGGAGAGTGATCTGATCGCCGCGAGGTTTGATTCCGAGGGAGCGGAGGAGAGCCGCGAGCTCGAGGTGCGTTAGGCTTCCGTCTCCGTCCATGTCGAAGCGAGCGAAGATGTCTTTGAGCTGTTTGAGTTGATCGGTTGGTTTCGTAGACGCCATTGGTGGAGAGGAGGAAGAAGGAAGATAACTTTTTGGAGAAGTTTTGAGTTTTTTTTTAGGGTTTTTCTGAAATTGAATTTGGGGGTGAATAGTTCTTTAAGTGGATAAAGCGCGTTTATGGAGACGAAGTTGTGATTGAATTGTATTCCCGCGTAGTAAATTAAAATTTAATTTGCATTTATCTTTATTTAATTTGATTTTTATTTCAATCATGGATGAGATATTAAATGTGTGGAGAGAGAGATTAATGTTGATTGACGGTGAAATCATTCATTCGGAAATTGGGTAGGAAGCACATCACACAACTACATACATTCTTGTATTTTATAATTATGCTTTTATTCTTTTTTTTTATTTTTGATAAATATTAAAATGGGTAGAGGTTTTAGGATATTGCGTGATGCTTACTGTGAAACTAATAATACATGTTGATGTGTGGGAAAATTACAGGTTTCAGCCTAAAACTTCCTAATATTTTTTTTAAAAAAACACCATGATAGGAGGTTTTGTATGCTAATTTAATGGATCATAACATGACAATGATCAGTAAGCGGATGCCGATGGATTTATATGATGATGGAACCCAATTTTTGGACCTAGAAAGTATAGTAAAGAGCATGTCCTTCTTACTGCCTTACACTTTGGAAGCGCGGTTGTGGTTCATAGAGTGTTTGCTTTGAGAAAGAGTGTAGAACAGTGACTTCTGAGATGGACGTTGCAACTTGTGAGACTGTTGTGGACGACCAGAGAGAATGGCCGCTGTTATTGTCGTTGTTGGAAGAGTTCTCTTATCTAAAGTTTTGTTTTCATTTCTGTTACTTCTTTGGGTAGTCATTGTAATAATGCATCTGCTGATTTTCTTACGCGTAAGAATACATGCCTCTTTGTTTTCACACATTTGTAGTTCTGTCCTGAATTGATTCTTTTTCGAAGGAAGCCTTTTCATTTCTTAATTCCTAGTAATAAATAAGATAGTCGTTAAAATATACTCTTTCTATATCATTTTAATTAGTTTTAAAGGTTTTTGCACATGAATTAAGAAAATACATAAAAATATCGTTAAATGAAATTAATTCAACCAAAGGAAAAAAATTAGTATTTTGTAATTAGTCACAAAATTCAAATGATATTAAATTTTATCTAGGATAATGAGAACGTCAATTATTTTGAAACAAAAAAATTTCTCTAAACACCACTTAAAATGATACGAAAATATCATATTTGAATGGATATTTACTACAGTTTATTTTATAAAAGGCATATCATTCATTTATGATTAAAAAAAATTAACTAATATAATATGTATTTTTAGGACCAAGAAAAACTCCAACCTAGTGGATATTTCTATTGCCACTGATTTCAATATGTGGAGTTGTGAATATATAATCCAATAAGTTGAAATTTTCTTCAATTATTTCATAACCACTTACAAATCTTAAGTCAATGTTGTCATTAACACAACTTGACATTGACGAAGAATTTAGAACCCGTTCTTGTCCCCAGAAGCTCCCAAACATAAACTCACCATTCTTTGAAAACTCCTCCAAAGCTTTTTCAACTTCTTCTATACACCCAAAACCTTCCATCTCTATACTCATAATCTCTTTTCTCCATTCTGGATCAACCCCTATGTTTTCTTGACATTCGCAACCAAGCCCCATTCTTTTTCTTCGGTTTATTCCCCATTTTGTGTAGCACTTTCTCGTGTTCTTGACCAGCTTTTGAGGAAGTCCAAGGAAGATGAAGATCGCGATTTGGAGTACAAGACAATTGCAACAACACGATACAACGACGCAATCAGCCACATATGTATTAAGATCTTCCATGAAATCTTGAATAAGAGAGTGGAATGAGAAATAGAAAGACAATAGAAGAAATTAGAGAACAAACTATATCCTAACATATTGTAGTGATTTAGGATATTTGGTTTGAAGGAACTCCTTTGTTCTTTGCTTCTATAAGGAAGACATCGAGAAATGGATAATCAAGGAAGAAAAAAACATAATAAATGAACTTATTTGGAGTATTATTTTAGGTAATGTAATATGTGAACAGAACTTGAGATTAGGACAATGGTGGCTAATTTTCCTTGAATAACACTCTAACTTTATGTAGCCATTCGTTCAAGATATTCTTTTTGGTAGGGTATGGACGAAGAAAATGGTTTTCAATCAGATTATAAAGCCATTTCTGATTTTTGTAGCTAAAAAAATACTCCATTATTTTTCGTGTCCTGTTTAATTACACATTAAATTCGAATAGTTCTTGAATCTAAAATAATCCTGTACGATTGCGAATCTTTCTGGAAAATGGCAATTATAGTAAGTAAAATATTAAATAAGTTCATTGAAAAAAAAAGATATGACGTAAAATCTCTTTGCTAAAAGGTGACCATTGTGTACACGCTAAGTGTTTTTTATTAACATCAAAGCAAAGGTTATGTGAACCGGAACATGAAGATAGGAAGTTACATTTATACGTTTGGCAAATATATGCATTGACCTTTTCAAAAAGGACCATGCCTAAGTCATCACCAGATAACGCTATAGTATGGCCAAGACATTAATTAACTGATAAATCACAAAATAATTTTTAACCCATGCTTAAATAGTGTCATAATCGGTCAGACTATATTATAGAATCATACAGCGACAGTTAGAGAAATCAAATAACACTTTCATGAATGTTTACATGAATGTTAATAACAAACCAATTTAATGTAATCCTGTTATATATTCGATTCAGTATCAGCAAGTTTTTCTTTCATTATCTACATATTATAGAGAAAACAAAAGAAAAAAAGTTTTTTCATATTGAACATGAAGTATAAGTGTTCGAATTTCTCTAACTTCAACCATGTTCCGTCATAAAAAAATGTTTATCCTTCAAATCGGTTAACCGCTTTTGTTACACTAATCAAGCCCATTAGAAAGTCATGGTTGCACGCTTCATTTCTATCTGTTATCACAACCTCGACAAGCTCATCACAATCACACTATAGTAGTCTTATAGTCTATGGCATGACCAGAAACAATAAGTCAAGGTTCTTTACTAAATTGCCCTTTCATTTATTCATTAGTCTTGCCTTAAATTGGACATAAAATAATTTAACTTGCATCTAGTTGATTTCAAATTTTGTTTATGTGTATATATGCATGTTAAAAGCTTCTGCCAAATCAATCAATTATGCCGATGACTAATGATATCATAGTGGTCCAAAATTCTATGGGCCGACCATGTCCAATAATCTACAGACCAACCGTGTCATAAATTAAGTTATGCGGACCTGCTTTTAGTGATTAAGAAATAAAGCAACTTCATGCCGGAATCAATTCATATAGCGCCAAATTTTCCTGCATAGGCCCATGCAACAAGCTTAAACCAATGTGCACAGCCCTACCAGTGACGATGAGTCGATGATTCAAAGGACGGATTGAACATAAACGGACAAAAATCAACAGTTTAGGGTTGATCTTCTTTTGTTAAAGCTTACAAAATTTACGTACATTTTGAAGTGCTCGTAGTAGCCAAACATCCTGAAATTTCAAGAGTCAAAACTTATGAAGATGAGATGGGCTTCAAGCCCCGCAAAAGCTTTATCATCACATTGAAAATATATATAGAGATGCTCTACCTCTCAATTCACGAAACAGTGATTAGGAAATGAGTTTGAAGGCCTTTTATTATCTATATGTGGCTCATTTTGTTAACTTCAAAGTTTTCTTTCAGATGAGTTTGGATGCAAACTGATTTTAACTATTGGTTTGTACCATTTTCTTACAAGAGGTGTGTTCTGCTCTGTTTGCCGCTACATGGATAGCATGTTGAAATTTATACAACACAAAATTTCAAGGAAGACTGGCTAAAACCACAAACAAATTCCAGCAGCAACCCCAATAAGATACATAAAAAGTTGTTTACCAGATTTCAAAATAAGACTTTGGCTAAAACTGGTTAATAGTTGAGTTGTGTTGTTTAACTCATCTCATCTCTATCATTTAAACTCACAAAACTTGCAGTCCGATGCGTCGACATATATATATATTCAACAAAACAAAATGATAAATCATTAGAGAAAAAAAAAGAGAGAAAATAAAAGCTTTTAGACTAAGATTGACATCGGATCACACAACACCGTAACTCCATTGCTTGCTCCTTACTGGATCCCATAAAAAAATCATCTCTATCATTATCATCATGAATCATGATTCCCTTTGATGATTATGAAGATGATGATGAGGTCCGAAAATCCATTTCCATCCTTTGAAGCTCCTTCGACTCTTACTCACCTCCCTACCCTTGGTCGTTAACCGGCAAGACCCTCCTCCTCCATGCTGCAAAACGCTGTCGTTTAACACCACTTCTCCTCCTACTCCTCCAGAGGAATCGAACTTGAGATCAATGAAACCAGTCTCTTCTCCTCCTGTAAAGTAACTCTCTTTCATCGACAAAACCCTCCTCGTGAAACCCATCGCCGCCGACGAGTCACTTTTCCGATGCTGCTCCTCGTTGACATTGCTCTTCCTCGGCGCCGCTGCTTCGTAGTTGCTCCTCCGCGGATGATTATTATTTATACTCTGTTTATGCTCTGTTTCGCTGAAGTTACTCCTCCGTGGATACTCTGTTTCGCTGAAGTTACTCTTCCTCGCCTCGAAAAAGCTCCTCCGCGGCGGCTCCGATTCGCTGAAGTTACTCCTCCGCGTCTCCGTCGTCTCGCTGAAATTACTCTTCCTCCCTTCGAAGTTGCTCCTCCGATGCTCCGTCGTCGCGTCGAAGACGCTAGAGCTTCTCGCGGCGGAGAACGAGCTCCTCGCGCCGGAAAAAGACGACACGTCTTCCTCCGACCCGATTAAGTACCCGTTTCCTCCTCCTCGGAAGCTACAGAGCGACCTCGACCTCGAAACCCTCAGTGTCTTGCCGTCGTTGTTGTTATAATCCAAACGCCAAGTATCGTTCTCGTTCTCGTTGTTGTTGTTGTTCTCATCGAAAGCTCTGTCCTTTCTTGGATTCATCTTCCTCAAGAACCTCCCGATCCTCGAGAATCTGTGATGCTTCCTCTTACTGATCTCCACGCAGCTGCTACTACTCCTCTTGAACACCACGACTTCCTCTGTTTTTCGGCTCTGTTTCGTCGTCTTCTTCCTCTGTTTCGTCGTCTCTTCGTCGATGAGTGAAGAGATCCTAACGTTTCCGGCTTCCGCGGCGGCGTGGTTAGGAGAGATGTCGGAGCAAGAGCAAGAAGAGAGTCTCTGTTCTCCGCATTGGGAGCACACGAGGCTTACTAAACGGTCGTTGAGACAGTACGGGCAGATTCCGACAGGGGAAACAGATGGATGTTTCCTGCAAGAGAATTCTGACGGTGTGCTGTAATATAACGACACGTCGTCGTTTCTTCTCTCCGTTGCTGTTCTCTTTCCTCTGTCTTTCATCTTTGGGCAAGAACAAAATCTTGAAACAGAAGTGAGATGGAAAGTTTCCAAATTTGGAATTTTTTTTTTTGCTTTAGTTTTGTTTTGGGTGTTGAAGATCCAGAGGAGTGAAGATGACGACGATCGGATCTTTAAACTAGGATTTCTTTTAACTTTTTCTTTTCTTTTTTTTTTATGTTTTCTCTCGTATTTTGATGGGAGACTCAGAAGATTTGAAAGAGTTGGAATGTGTAGTGACGCTTCGCTATAGGCTTGGTCCGCTTGGAGAGTGTTTGCTTTAGCTTTACGTTTTCTTTTTCTTTTCTATTTATTTTTGCTTCTCTTTTTCCCTTTTCAATTGGCCCACCAACTTTCTTTTTTCAAATTAAACTAAAGTATAAAATAATATTTGCCTAATTTTAAGTGGATTCTTACAGATTTTCATTTTTTTTTCGACTAATTCTAATTATTTTATTTATTATTTTTATTTAAGTATTTTATTTCATATATTACATTCATTTTTTACTCTTCCAAACTAATTCATTAATTATATTTATCATAATAATTTGATAACATTTGTTTTACAAATTAACCATAATAATTTCACTTTTTTTTTAAAATGAAAATGTTTAATAAAAAATTTAAATTGGTTAACAAAATTAATTTAGTTGTTTACATAATCAGTTAGACATGGCATTCAAGTATACTTACAGATCGATTTTTATGAGTATCAGATTTTTGGATTTTAAAATTAAACTATGTTTAGATATTAAAAATTTTCGAACAGTGTTCTATTTGAATTTTTCGGAATCTGGATAAATTTGTACGAATCGAAAAAATCTAAATAATCTATATCTATCTTATTAAAACAGAAACATTCTGTTGGACCTAACATTTATTTTGTAAGTTTTTAAATTAAATACATATTTATACTTTATAGTTAAACCTACATTAAATCAATAATGTTCATTTCTTTATACTACTATCCATGTTTCCAAACAATATACTTATTTCTTTATACTACTATCAATGTTTCCAAACAATATATTTTTATACTACTATCAATGTTTCCAAACAATATAATAATTAATCTTAGTTATTTTATATCTATCATTTTCTCTTTAAAATTTTGTAGAAACGTTATAATTTCATAAATTGCAAAATAATGAACTTTAAAATTTGGATTATAAGACTACAAAATATGAAACTATTTCAATTTAAATCCAATTAGATTACATATCGGTCATCCATCAGTTCAATCGGTTAGTCTCGGGTTTTAGTGATTTTTTTAAAATGAATATTTTAAAAACCTAAATTGAATTGTCAGATCTCCGGATTAACTGGTATAATCACAATCGGGTTGAATTTAAAAACACTGATTTAAATGCAAAAATATTTTAAATACACACTCTTTAAAAATTACCAAAATATTTGTTAAGTTATTAGTGAAATTTTTCATCGTAAAATATTCCGCGCTTCCAAAGCGCGGGTCAAAATCTAGTGTTTAATTATATCACTAAATTTTTTATAAAAAGTCATAACAAAATCCGCACGGACGTGCATGTCAAGTTGTAGTTATAAATGACAATTCATGATTATTGACATAATATTCTCAAATTTAGGAAAAAAATTAGGTTTAGTTATTTCTTTTGGTGTAAGAATGCAATATACATTTATCTGAAATACTATGGGAATACTGTACATGGCAGAATTTAAGTGGCAATTTAGAGATATTAGAACGTATAATTAAATTAATCATATAATTAATGAATTACTGAAAATAATTAGGGACAATTACATAGATGAGGTCATTAGAAACGTATATCTATCGGTTAATAAAAATTAGGGAAAGAAAATGAAAAAGAGAAAGGATCTATGATCAAGAAAGAATTATTTTGTTTCCTTTCGTTTTTTGTTTAAATTTGGTAAAGCCGAGGAAGAATTTAAATATCAAACTCAATTTAAGTCGATGTGATAGTATACATTTATTTGACGTGAGTATTCTGGTATCTATTTATCTTATCTAATTCATTAATGTTGTAGCTGAGATATCGATAAATCGGAGAGAACAAAATTACAACATTATTCTAATTCATTAAGAGGAAATCTGCCAAAAATAAAATGAAAAAATAGTATCTTTGTCTCTTTAGTATATTTTTTTGTTCAATTTTTGTTTCCACTATGATTTCTATTTTCAAATAATTTTAGAAATAAATAATTATTAAAAATAGAAACAATTGATGAGATATCCATATACACAAATTGATATTCTTTTGTGGCATCTTTGGATTGTAAAACTTATTATTAAATTAAAAAAATTAACTATGTTTTATGAAAAGAAGATTTTATTTTCTAAAAAAAATTACATAGTAGATATTGAATTTCACGTTAAACAAGGTATTTTACTTTCTCTAGAACCAATAATCTATTTTTATAAAGAATTCTAAATATAAGGAATGTGAAGTCTACACATTTTAAACATAGCTATATTTATTATATTTATTCTGAATGCAGTTTTTATTTTTGAGAAATTCTAAACTTCTAGGAATACAAAATCTAAAGATAAATCAAAAGTATACATATTATATCATCTGCTTACATATTAATTGTATGTTTTCTACACAATGTAGAAGCTACATTTTACGGATAAGAATAATCATATTTAAAAAATATGGCAAATTTAGTTACAAAATAGTCTAAAATATTTGGCAATCTTTTTATTTTCTTAAAACGTGTTTCAGATTGTCAAAATAAATAAAAAATGTTTTCATTTATTTCTTCTGATTTATTTTTGAAATTTTGATTTTTCAAAAAAAAAACAATCTCATTTATTTTAAATTATATTTAAGAATACACATGTATATATTTAGAAATATAATTTTAGTTAGATTTTTATTTATTTCTTTTTGATAAAATATATTAAATCAAATTGTAGATAGTTAAAATATTGATATAACTATCAAAAGTAAAACTAAACAGAATTCATATATTAAAGTGATTTGGAGATTTTTTTTCCTTTTTTTTTCTTTAGATTTTGTTTAAGTAGATCTTGATTTATTTTTTGGGTCAAATGTTTTTTTTTGTTTTTAATTTATATAAAAGTGAGTTTTAAATTGTTAATTGATAAAGTAAGAGTTAGTCTATGAGCAATGGTTTTCTTTATTCAACAGCCTATTTTTACCTTTATTAAATCCACATCACATTCTCTTTTACACATTATCATTTAATTTTTAATTTTTTAAAATTTATATGTCCAAATTAAAAAAACCAAAGCTCTATTTATAGAGAACAAAAATGATGAATTATGAAGTAAACAACTTTTAAAAAAAATAACAGCTGCGAAATATTTCATTTGAAACAAATAGGTGAAAAATATATTACTAAACTCAACAACCAATTAGAATTTTTAAATTATATTTATGTTTAAAGAAATAGAATTTGCAACTCTTTGCTCTCTTTTTAAAAGTCTGAAAGACACAAATTAAATTTGATTGGTCCATATCTTTCATGTGGGTATAACTTTCATGTTATAATTCAACTAGAATTAATCCATTTTTTCTTTTTCAACACTACTATTGTATCCATTCAACAGTTGAAAAAAATATTTCAACTGGTCCATTGCACATAGTCTTAGATTGGGGTTTTAGCAAACATTAGGGTGGTTTTATACTACGGAGACAAATAGTGCGTTTTTTTGTTCTATTTTGACAAATGTCCTTTCATTAGTTCATTACTTTTTGTAGCTGAGATATTGATCGTTGTTTTCAGAATCCGCGTGGGCAAACCTAATTGACAGCTCTACATCCAACTCTATTCTGATCTACTCGTCCGTTCTAAGTAGTACTAACAACTAATTCAAGAGAGTACTTCTTAATTGTAACAGAGAAACCATGCCTACACCAATAGACCAATCACTATTGGTTGCTTGGAACTATATGATTATGACAGGATGATATTTTCCACAAATAAGTGCTAGTCATTTTGTATGGATGATTCTACACTAACATCCACGTCAATTCTTAATCCGTCCAAACGTGTATGCATAAAAGCAAAAACATTATTGAACAGAGAACAGAAAATTACAAACGATTATAAGAGAAAAATATAGAAAATGTCAAAAAAGAAATGTTGGAGATAAATACAAGAAGCTTAACATAAAACATTGAGTACAAGAGGGAATATATGTACGTTCAGGAAACTAATCGATGTTTATAAAACTCCAAAAACATACAAGTCGAGATGAACACTTACACTGGCACAAACGAAAAAGTAGATTATAGGTGTCGATCAATGTAGCGAAACATTAAGTTGACAATTCACTAACCAATTTGACAATTCACTAACCAATGGTAAATTAGAATAGAAAAATTTATTAGAAAGATGTCATCTAACCAAAATATTATTATCAAAAGTTTTGAATAATAGACGTGAATGGACTAGTTTCGTCGAATCTAATTTGTTTTATATATAATGATTAAAATCGTGAATGCTTTGTCCTTTTCAGCTTGACACTTATTCGATATCTAACATTATCTACATGTTTTATGATAGTGAGTATGGATCCAACGTGAACAAGATCATTCTTGGTAAGTTTGAATAAAATATATGCGTAAATATATTAAACACTATTGTTAAATAAAACTTAATTAAACTCATTCGTGGGTGATGCGGCAAAATAAAAATTAGAACAATATACAGAAATATAAAACCAAAAATTTGTTTGACTTTGATAAAAGAAGAATAATTACCAATCATATATTGAAATTTGAAAGCATAGCATATAACCCGAGGTATGGTATGGCCCCAATAACATAATTTTGTCTTTAAAGTTATAAGTATATCATACATGTGTCATGTGTGGTGTGTTTTCTTCTGAAACTCTGGAAACCTATACCTAAACTGAAACGTGACAATATCGTGAACATTTTTTTTGGGTGTAAATGCTAAGAAAAGATTCTGTGATAATATATATAGGTGAATTATGCGAATGTTGTGTCTCTATTGAGTCAAAAGTGATGGATTCAAAAAAAAAAAAGTGATGGATTCATGCCTTAAATGTTTTACGTGACGTGGTGGACTATGCAAAATTTTTACTCCATTGTCTCTGAAATGTTTTTGGTACGTTACTATAATTTATATTACATACACAATTCTAAAATCCAACAGTTTATTATAAGCAGCAGTACTCGATAACAAAATCACCAAAACTAAAAGTTAGTGCACTAAATTAAAAAATTTACAGGAAAATATATGAATCTAAAACCATAAATAAATAAAATCACTTTACAATTTTTAAAATACAAGGGAAGTTTTAGCAAAAAAAAAAAAAAAAAATACAAGGGAAGTGGGTGAGTTAAAAAGTGAGATAATGCAAAAGTCGGCACGCCCTAGGCAGCATGCTTGAACAATAGACATCATTTGGGACATGTCAATGTTCTAAGGTATGTTTTGTCTCTTTTAATATTATTTTACATTTACATTCTTTTTTTACTAAACTGAAAAGGAATTTCAATTTGAATTTTGCTGCGTTATCTACGTTAAACGTGTTCATAATCATTGTGTTGTATTGTTCCGTTGTTCATTAATTATGTTGTTTGTGTTTCATGATTGGATTATTCATTCTTAGAGAGACAAGATCTTGCTTTTCTCGTTTGCTTAAGTTTAATTATCTTTTCTACGCACCAGGACCTTCTGCATTCTTAGAGAGACGAGTTTAATTATCGTTTACCTTCTGCATTCTCATGTCGGTTCAGTGTGGTTAGCTATAAACCGGCGGCACCAGCTTAGGAGGGTGGGCAAAGGGGCGTGGGCCATAAGGCCCATTTTTTTTTGTATAAATGATATTCCACTGAAACAGAACCTAATTTTTGTAAGAAAAGTAAAGATAACAGGCCCAAATGTTTTTAAAGTTACGTAGGGGTGTTCAATTTCGATATCTGTTCGATTCGGTTTTTCAGTTTTTTTTGGTTTTTCGGTTTATAAAAATAACTACCATATTAAAATTATATTTACTTTGATTTGTTTCGATTTATATACTCGGTTTTTGATTTATTCAGTTGTATATCAAAAACCATAAATTTATTTAGCTTGTAAAATATTTTATGAATTTTATTTTATACGACTAGATATCAGTTTTTATATAACATGAAAGATATTTCAGATTTTAAATAGCCTAATTTTTTTCTTTTCTTCTTTTACTATTTAAAATAATTAGTAAACATATTAAATTAATAATTACGATAAAGAATAAAAATAAAAAATTAGTAATCCATAATATTATAAATAACAAAATACTAGCACACATATTTGTTAACAAAAAGGTAAAATTTATGTTTTATTTAATTTGATAAAAATGTATCATAACTTTTAACTTAAAATAAAATATTAAATTACTAAAATTAACATTTTAAGTATGAAGATCATTTCAATAAAATAAAGTATGTATATATTCTTAATTATCTTATATAATTTACATATAATAATTCTACTATACTTTAATTGATTAGTTTATTCGGTTTGATCGGTTTGTGTATCAAACCATATTCATATGCCGTGGTTTCATAAAAATGACATCCATTCGATATATTCGGTATTATCAAATCCAAACCACTTTTTGTATCTCGATTCAGTTTTAATTGGTTTGGATTTACCGGATTGAACACACTTAGATATATGTAAAAGAAAATTTAGACCATTTTGCTAAGGACCTAAAATTTTCTTGAGCCGGCGAAAACCATATTTACTGCCTAATAGTATCATGTGGTTTATAATCATTTTTAATCAATGTTTTGAAAACCGGATCAGATACCGATTTGGTCTAGTTATTGTGTGGTTGATTGGTTGGATCGGTTCAATTAGTGGAAACTGGATTTTCAATTTTTCAAAATTTAAATATATATAATCACATATTTACACTATATGGACATAAAAAGTAGTTTACATATCTAATACATTATATGTTCTCTTTTATTAAGTAGAAAAATAAATAATAAACATAAGTCTAACTATATATAAACTAAACAATATACAAATTGAAATTGATAAAACTAAATTATTAACCATTTAAATTATCGTATTTATTTATTCTTACAATTAAACTCCTAAAATTTTATTAATATTGCATAGTAAAAATAGTATATAAGAACCAAAAGATGTTGAGGGTGATTGGTTCAGATGTAATTGTAGTAAATTTACTATATAATTTAGGTTGTAGAATTTTTAGATTTATGAGATGTAATTTTAAAATTTGTTGGTACATTAATATATTTCCTATAGCTAAAAAGAGGGGGCTTTAGAAAATAAGGATATTACAATTTTTATTTACTATAGTTTTTAAAACCAATATAAAACATGATTAGGTGATAGCCTGCATCCTGCGCGGGATGAGATTATTTAAGAAACGATCATATTTTATGAAAAGAAAGAACGAATTTAAAGCCATAAAAAATTAAAAACCACAAAAATATTTTTATTTATTTGTAAACTTGTGGTTTCGTTTGATTTTTTTATTTTGATCATATAACATATAATTGAATGAATAAGTATAAACAAAAACTAATAAAAGAAATTATGATGTAAAGATAACATAAGTCCAAGGCTTTCACAAATACATCTAAACTCGTTAGGATTTAACGGAGAAAAGCTCCAGCCTCTCTCTAGCGGCCAACAAGATCTGATCTCAGTTTCTGGCCGACGGTGAGGCTCTCTTATCCACCGTCGGTCCGGCGTTCCTCTCTTTTCCTTTTTCGTTTTTTTTCTTTAGTCTCGTTTGTTTACGTTTCTTTTATTCCGGCATCCGGCGTCGCACTTTTTTACGGTGGGCGGCTGGCTTTTTGACTCCGGCGTGATGCCTGTTCTTTTCAGGCGAACGGTCGGCTATATGTTTTCCGCGTTGTCTGGTCTTCGCAGTCGACGGCGGTCTTTTGGTGATGGTGGGGTCCCTGTTAGGTTTGGTTCTCTTGGCTTCGTTGTCGGGCTGGCTCTTGCGGATGAAACTTCAATTCGTTCCGATTGAAGCTTTCACTAAAGCGGCTACGACGGTGAAGCGGATGATACGAGGGTGATGTGATCTTCGGTCGTCAGCGATGATTTGATAGATCTGGATGAGGTCTTGGAATTGGTCCGATGAAGCTCTCTGGGGAACAGAAGTTCGACGACGAAGATGGGTGTGGTGATTTTCGGCTCCGGCTTGTTCCGGCGGAACGGGTGTCGTTTCGTCGTCTCTGACGATGTTTCGGTGAATGGGTCACGGTGTGTGACGTGGTGACGCGTGGATCGGTGAGACGTGAGGTCTCAACACGTGGGTGTCCCTACTGCTGCGGTGGATGCGTGGCAAATTGGGTCGCAGGTTTCGTTTTTAATGGGCTTAGTTTAAAGTTTGGTTGGTGTTTCTAGTGTTATGCCCTTAGTGTCTTTTGGGACTTATGTATTTGTATAAGGGTTTTCCCCCTTTATGGGCTTTGTCCCTTTTTTAATGAAATATAGACGGCAAAAAAAAAAAACATAACTGCAAATTTATTTATCATTTAAAATAATAAATATAAGTTAAAACGAAACATATGAAATTGAAAAATAAAACCATGAATAAAAAATATAAGAAATTATCAGGCGGATCAACAAGTTCTAAAAAAATCGGTGAATAGTGTCCTGAATAGTGCTGTGAATAGTGTCACCAGTTGAAGAGATTTTAAAAGGTGATAATCCGCTTCCCACGCAGGGTGAAAAATTAAAATAGATTATTAATTTGAAGTAATAGATATTATGAAAGTCCAGCGCATAGAAAAAATGGGAAATATTGTAAAATTAAAGTTGCGACTAAATTTCGCGTTTAACTAACAAATTAGGCCTGTTATTTTTTTAAGAAATTGTTAATGTATTAGTTTATTTGTCATATATGCGGTGGAGGAGAGTCAAAAAGAGCCATAAGAATAAACAAAATCTAATATAAAATAAAGTATGAATTTAAAATAAAATAAAACATAAGTAATAAACGAAGAAAACCCTTGAGTAGCATAATATAATAAAAAAAACAATTTAAAATTGAAAAAAACATCTGCAGTGAATAATGTCTTCAAAACCCCTCATTTGCAATTCTATTAAGATTATTCACACAGTTACAATCTTAAGACATAATAAAAACTTTTGTAGTGGTTTAGTAGTTTTGAGAAGGAAACAATTGTGATTTCAATATGCTATAAATTTTTCTATTTATATATGCAACGCTCCTAAGTTTTGAGTAATCTCCACGCATATAAATTTGCAGTTATATGTCGAATTCTTAATTGGAATCAGACTTCCTAATTTGGTCAACGTAATTTGCAATTATCCTCTTGGTAAATGTACCAACACAATCTCAGCATTACCAGTAATTGAAATTCTTTGTCAGACTTTTGATGATTGACAATAAAATAGGAAACACCCACACGCAGATTTTATTCAACTTAAAGCGATCAGTCCTAATGAGATCAAGATTGATTCCTCAAATTGAAAATCAGCTATAAATGGGTGATTGACAAAAGAATTGATGTAAATTGTATATATTAATCAGTTCCGAAGCCATTTTTGTAAGTTATTTATTATTTTTCCTATCTTGAGTTATAAATATGGATTTGAAGATTGTGTGTATACATTATATAATTTACACATGTATACATTTACATAATCATATTAATATAAAGTATATGTTTCATGGTTTGTTTTTTAGTGCATACACATGTTATAATTTGAATTGCATCAACGAAACAAACCAATGAGAATATGAATTGAATTTTAAAAACTAATTAACTGTTTTTCAAATTATTTAGCTTAATCTATGCCTAATTTATATAAACTAAATAAACCAGAAAGAGATCAATTTTCCAATTCAAATCGATATTAATTAGAGAGATGAATGCCTAATAGAATAATTTTTCATGCACCTAAAACCATATGTTAGACCTACTTTAAAATAAAAATCTAACTTCCCTTCCGCTTAATATTATTCGAAGTTTTTCGTAGGTGAAATCTTATAGTGATGTCAATGTTGGTGTATCTTATAAAGAATCAAATGTTGTATTAACATATATATTGTGACAACCGTAGAAACATATTTTACATTTATATTATGAAAACCGTGCAAACAACATATAGTACTAAATACATAAGAGATATTGTGAGGAATATAGACTTGAAGTAACTAAGGTAATTTCTGAAACATTTAATGCATACACAAGTAGAGATACAGATGCACAAACGATTATATACATAATTATGTTAGGTTATATAAGACTAATGACTAATGGCAAATGTTGTAATTAGGCTAGTTAACTAATGGCTTTTACATATAAGTGGTGAAAGTGCTTGTAGAGCTGCCACGTATAAATGACACTCATGTAAATCACACATCAAACAAATGTTATTTATTAAAAATGATCCTAAAATAATATAAAGAGGATTGGTGATTTTAAAGGCTTTAAGTAAAAATTAAAGTTAAAGTCACCTCCTATGGTCCGAACAATAACTCCCATTATTGTACATTTTTTAAGAAAACATAACTAAAACGACAACCAATTAAATAATGATAATTAAACATTGATCATGAAATATTAAAATTTTAATAATAACTAAAATGCATTAACCATATGTTAGATTGTTTAGAACGGATTTTGAAGTCGGCTCGGATCACTGATTTTACCGGTTTTTTCAATTCGGATTTTAAACTAAACCCAACTCGACTTCTTCAGTGAGACATGGTCGATCTTGTTTGGTCTGATCCGGTATTCAATACAGTTGTTTTAAGGGAAAATTCCATAAAAATACCCGAACTAAATTTTGTTAAGCTTTTTAATACCCAAACTTTTTCACTAACCAGTTTAATACTCCAACTAATTATTTTGTTTATTTTAATATCCAAACTTTTAAAACTGTGCCCAGTTTAATACTCGAACTTTATTTATTTTAATAAAAATACTAATAAGTTTCAATAAAATTTTTAAAAATCTCTAAAATTTACAAAATAAACTCAGAAAATTCTAATTTTTTTTGGTGTCTGAGAAATAAAAATAACTAAATAGTGTAAAATATTAAATTTTGTAATAAAACTTCTAAGTTTTAAATATTGTATTTTTTTCTGAAATACAAAACGAAATTTATTTTTATTATTCAAATTCATTTATTTTTTGAAAAAATAAATTTTCCATGGTTTATCTACCTTCTTTTCTAAATCTTAAAATAAAATTGGAATTTTTAATATTTTTTTCTTAGACTTTTGAGATTTTATTAAGTTTTGTTTGAAACTTATTAGTATTTTTATTTAAATAAATAAAGTTTAGGTATTAAAGTGGGTACAATGTTAAAAGTTTGGGTATTAAAATGAGCAAAATAATTAGTTGAGGTATTAAACTGGATAGTGAAAAAGTTTAGGTATTAAAAAACTTAACGAAATTTAGTTGGGGTATTTTTGTGGAATTTTCCCTTGTTTTAATATAAAGTTTATATGATTTTGAATAATTTATTTTATTGTCCAACAAAGTTAGAGGTTCATATCTATAAGAAATCTATCTATGATACCCCAACCAACCATGCCACAACAGAAGATGGTATTGTGTTGTCCAAAAGCATACTCATATACCTATTCTTTTTTTATTGTAATAAACATTAACACGAAATTAAATTTTCAAAAACTAAAAGTATATCGCAATAAGACGTCAAAAATGTTATCAATACAATATAACCAAATTCATAAATAAATAATCACGAAAAATCATTCTTTTCCGTAGAAAACGTTACAAAAATAGTTCTACATGAATTACCTATTTCGACCAAACAAAATGAAAACATTAAAGGCTATTCATCCAAAAATATATCGATCAGTCGTTTAATTTCAGTAAAAAAATAATATCAAGATTCGTGTTGGGATTTGCATTATCCTCCCTGTAAACAAAGAAAAAAACGTTTAAGGAGCAGATTTACAAAGACTATTAAAAACCAACGCACAAGTTCTTAAGAACTGGAAAAATAAAGTTAAAACCTAATAAGCATACCTTAAGCTTCCTTCAAGCTTCTTTACGCGTAATCCTGATGAAACAGTTTAAGCAAAATCAGGTTGTCATAAACTACAATGATAAAAAATGGTACTAAAATAAAACAAAGATATATATTATTCAAACCTGAAGCAGTAGATTCCAAGTGCAGCAGTGATCTCATGAATGACTGAGGTTGCAAAATGCATATATAGTGCCATTGTGAATATACAATAACCAAGAAGAACCCAAAACTCATCCACAAGAGCAACCCTACACAGAGATTAATCGTGTTAAAGACTAAAAGTGTCTGATGAAATCCACGAATCAAAAAGAACAAAAGAAGATACCCGTTGTTGAGTCTAGCGGTTAGAGCATTTGCTAGTGCAAAGGGAAGGTAAAGCAGTGACTGTATACAAGAGAAACACGTTAATGAATACTATGAAGAGAAAATAGGATCGAGAGGAGAGAGAGAAAGAGGCTTATAGGAGTTATACCATGCACATGTTTGTTTTTAATCCTTTTGGTTCATCACATATGTGAGCTAGAATTATTCTTCCCTGGAATCAATAAACCATTTGACTAATGGGCTCAACTTTCCATTCATCATTCAAAAAAATGAATATAAATTCAAAAACAAGATTGCTTACCACAATGAATCCAAATGAAAGACCAGTTCCCAATACAACTAAGTGAGGGTAGTTTCTTATGAGATCAGTTGGAGACAAGTAGTCCCTGATTAAGACAGAGGATACAGATAAGTCTCAGTTACAGCATGTTAAATAATTATTAAAAAAAGAATTAGAGAAGACATACCAAATCAAAACTCCAGCAAGTAGCCCAACGAAGGGAAACAGCTGTGAACACACAAAAAAGATATCGATGTCACACACACAAATTTATATAAAGAAAAAAGAAAATGTCAAATCATATGACAGACTATACCATAGACAATGCTAGAAACATGCTTCCTTTTCTTGCCTGTATAACTTTGTATACATTCGACACGCTGTAGAATGAAGCAGCATGAATATGAGTGTTAGCAGATAAAAGTGCATAGTAAGAATTTTGACATACAAGATCATTGAATTCTCATTAAGACTCACCTCAATGCAAATGTTGGTATAACACCAAAAGCAATCATCGTTATTAGTACTACTCTCGATGTAGTAATCTCTGTAAACAAAGCGATGAATAGCGTAAATAACCTTCCCAAGGAGACAAGTTTACCAAAAAAAAAAAAAAGCTTACCGCTCAAGAAGGGCACCCAACTAAACAAGGGGATTGACTCTCCAAACTGCTGAGCCCACCATTCAGCACCTTTTCAAGACAGAAAACATAAAAGATTTAAAAAAAATAAAAGGAATTGTTAGTGAGAAAGAGGGTTTTTGTTTGAAGAGCTTTACCAACAATGGCTGTGAAGAAGTGACCACAGTATATAAGTGCAAGACCTTCTGTAGGACCATTGACTACCGGAAGAGTAAGTATATTGGTAAAATAGCTAAATGACACAAAAAGGAAGTTAATTAGAGTTTACAATAAGAAGAAAAAAAAGAGTTAAGCTGAAGAAGAATGTAAGACACTTACGTTTCCCATGTAGAACCAATAAATGGAACAGCTGAAATGATCCAGAACCAGAACGTGTCTCTTCCACACATAGCAGTACTCCCATACGCCATCGTTTCAAACTGTTCTTGTAGTAATGAAATATCAGGCAAACCGGTTTGCAGAAAACTTATCAACAGTTAAGATAAAGGACCGTAAGAAAAGAAGGAAGGCATACCGCACAAGCAAGTGCATCGCAACCTACAAGAATTGAAGATTGCTTTCATTGCTAAGAAATAATAATTGAAAAAAAAAAGGTGAAGGTTGAGAGAAAGATAAGAAGAAGTGTACCATGATCAAAAAGCTCTCCGAGTGGGCTACTGGAGTTAGTTCTTCGTGCTTGCTTCCCATCAACCGCATCAAACGTCTAAAAATTATATCAATCATAAGAGGTCCAGATAAAAAATTAACAAGCATTATGAGGATAGATGGGAGAGAGACCTGATACAAAAAGAGAAGTAGTCCATGTACCAAGTGAACCCAACGAGGAGGAGGAGAATTCAACTGAGGGGAGTAGACCTAAAGATAGAGAGTTCCGTTCCATATGAGCAAAGTGATGAGAAGCTTTGAGAGAAGAATTAAATGAATGGAACTCACATAGCCTAACAGCGCAGATATGATGAGAAACATGAACCCCGTAAGTGTTATCTACAAGACAAAAACAAACCGTAAGTAACTAACAACAAGACAATGGAGTAATAAATGCGAAACTGGATAATACCATGTTGGGTCTGGATATGGACACATGGAAAAAAAAAAGAAAAAAAAGAAGTTAGTCCCCAATGTTTCATTCAAGGAATAAAAAGCAAAGCAAGAGTAGAGAGAATGTGATAGAGAGAATACGAACGGCATCCAGAGAGGGAAGATTTTGACGAAACGATTCCAAAAGGGTTGGAGAACGTATTTGGCGAGATAAGAGTGATCCACACCACTGTATTTGTGTCTATGAAGCGCTGCTACACCATGTGCTCCTATGTAACCCATCTCTCTTCTTCTTCTTTTTTTTTAAAAATTATATATTAAAAATCCAAAACTTTTCTTCTTCTATTCTCAAATCAACCTGTCAAAGATGAACAACACATCATCATGGATCAACAAGACCCACACTTTTCTCAAATTCTGTGAAATGCCTAAGGCACATAACAACAAAACGAGCAGATTTTTGAAAAACGAAATCGCTTCAAAACTCAACCCAATTAGATTGTAGATTCCAGTAAATGAGGAACGAATTAACCGATCTAAAGGTTTCGGGGATGAGGAGAAGAGCGCTTACGACGTCGAGGAGAGGAGAGGAGGCAAAGAATCTGAGAATGTGTATTTATAAAAATATATAAAGAGAAAGAGGGAGAGGGAGAGCTTATGAGTCTCTCTTCTCTTCTCTTCTCTCTCTCTTTCTCTCTCTCTGTCTTGTGCGTTCTAAAAGAGGCAAAGCGGGAGGAGATGGGAAGGGGGAGGAGGGCTTTGCGTATCCTTTAACCATCTTTCTTTTATTTCTTTCTTTTCTATATTAAGTCCCTTCTTTTATTTTTAATATATTTGCTTATTCTTTTTTTTTTTTGAGAAAAGAATCTTATATGAGAATCTTTTATCATATTTTTTTTGTCAACTATATAATACTTTCTTTTCATTTAGGTCCATTTTAAAATTTTAGAATATAAATGGTTAAATATATTATTTATTTGGAGGTTAATTTGTTCGAAAAACAAAATAAAAAGGTTAAGTGCTAAGTTTTTTTTATGTTTTCTATTTAGGTTTAAGAAGTTTCTATCAGTTTTTGGTAATAATACTTTTGTCAAAAAAAAAAACACACAAACAATAGAAGTTTGGATATACGAATATGTTAACCAATTTGGATCCGAAATCATGTGGTCTTGTAAATATAAACATATTGTTTAAAGTTCATTTGGATATTTTTTTTTTTTGAAAAGAAGTTCATTTGGATATTTCTCAAAAAAAAAAGGTTTATTTGGATATCCGAAGAAATAGTTCTTTTATGATTGTATTTTCTTTTATAATTAGTCTGCACTTTTATATAGGGTTAAGATATCCTAGGTTGATAAAAAAAATTTTTTTTGTCAAATCTTATAAATAAGTAAATCGTATAAGAATAAACGAGGGGACATTTTTGCGATAGTAATAACGTATCCAACGGTTTTGATATTTTGGTCCATTCGAGTCAGTTACGTGTTTACGCACTACTGCACTAGAGATTGGCAAAAACCATAAACGAAAATGCGTGCAAGATTGAATAAAATGCAAACATTGATGTATTCATGATGTTGATATTTAAATTTAAATAACTTTTTTGCTTATTTTTTTGATAAACATGTTAAGATTGTATTACCATATACGATTTTTTACAGAGATTACAGAGAGTTACAAGTAGCGGAATACACCAATCTAAGTCATAACAACGAAAAATTAAATGTAAAACACGATTACTAAACCTATAACCGAGAGACGGCGAAAAAAACGAAAGAACTCCACAAAGCTACTAAGAACGTGCGATACTCGCACGCAATATGAAGAGACAATGTTGAGGCGACATTAAACACCATGAGTCACCCGATAATTTTGACCTCCCCAAACGCGACTCCAAAACATTTCATCTACCATAGAATTCCAAAGCAGACGACAGTAGAGACTTTTCCGGCCGACCCACCAAAATACTTGTCTAAGCATCGGTTGTCGTTTACCACCTCCACCAGACCTACCTCCTCTACTACTCCTTGTCGAACCTCACACGATCATATTGAGCACAAGAAAAGCCAACCGAACCACCAATGCCATAGCAACAAGTCATAAGCTGCTCTTATTGGGTAAGGCAAATAGAAGATAAGCATGTCACAGCTACCAAACCTACTCAATGAAAGAAGCTATCACTATAAAGATCGAATCCGAAGAATTTTTACCTAGAAATGTGAGTGAAGCACCCACACTGCCACCGAGGGAACAAACCAAGTGGAAAACACCATACAAGAACACTCCAAATCTACTTGCGTCCGAACGCCACAATCAACTCCGACAAGCAAGGAGAACTCAGACCTCAACATAGGCTTGACGGTATCGCCTTTTAACCACAAGAATCAACTGCAGCCACCTACACAGAAAAACCGCTGGCAGTAGCTAACCACCACCGTCGAGGAAGAAAACAAGACCTAAAGTATATGCCTATCGCAACAGTATCTCACTAGTGATGAGAGAAGAAGAAGGGTCCGCATAGAGATCTAAGAAATGCCAACCTCCCTACCGAAAATGTAAGTTCTCTTCATCAACCCGCAAGTGAACACAAAAAGAACGAAACGAGACCCATAACACCACTACTAAATCCTGACGGACCACGAACGAAGCAGATCTGGTCAGATCTGAGCGAGATCTTAGAGAACAACTGCGGAATAGACCACCTACGCTCCTATCCTTGACACGCCTCACCGCCGCTCCAGATCTCTAATCTCTGGACAGCACGTAAAAAACAAGTCTACAACGGTATGTATGTCGACGAACAAGAGACGGTGAGGAGGAGCGGAAACATGGGATAAAAGAGAAGAGTGGAGAAATAAAGTTGATAACCGACAACAACGGAGGCGGAACACCGAACGCGCCGTCGATAAAGTTGTGTAAAAAATTTTTAAAAAAGTTTCAGAGAAAAAATATTAGAGAGAAAAAGAAAAGTTTTTAGGATGCAAATATGTTCTCTTGTATCTATATAATATTATTTGAGAAGTCAGTTTTCTATATGACACTCTCACATTAATTTTAAGAATGATTAATTACATGCATAACCTTTGTAAATTAGAAGTATTATTCATAGTAAATACTAAGAGCTTTTTGTTATATTTCCTTTTTCTTAATAATATTACAATTTTAATTTCGTTTTTATTATTTTATCACAAATCATATACATATAAAAATGGAAATATCTTAAAAAAATTTAAATATAGACTAATATATATTACATGAATTCAAAAAAAAATTCACAAAAGATATATATATATATAAAATGAGCTAACTTAACCCAAAATATAATTAATACACTAAATGATTATAAAACCGTTCATAGATCACCCAAAAGATAATTAATATACTAAATGGTTATATTACCGATCATAGATCATTAAACATATCAAACTGATCTAAATGGTTATAATACTCTAAATCAGAAGTTTAGTTGAGTCAATAACATAGTATTGTTTTATATTTAGTTTTTATACATGTAAACTAGAAAATGACTTAAAATTTATATATAAGAACATAAAATTAATTTAATTTTATAAATATTCAGATCCATATATTTTAAAAACTTATTGGTTATCAGTTGTACAACCTCAAACCAAGGAACGATTCATTTTTTCTATTTGATTTTTAAAATTACATATATAAAGTTAATTATATATATATATATATATATATATGTGTGTAAAAAAAATTAACTAAATACAATTAAAAAAATTATTCAAATAAAAAAACTGGAAAATATGATTTAGTTCAGAATGTAAATATAAAATATAGTTTACCTAAAATAGCTAAACCAATCCAATTTTTAACATCATAGTCATATGTTTAATTAAGATAATAACATAAAATAATCAAAATAGTTTTACTTATTTTTCATACATGTATATTATAAACCAATTTAATTATAAAACTAAATTAAAATATATAAAAATATTATAAATTCTTGATATTATAAATATTTATTCGTGCATTGACACGGGAGAATCACCTAGTAATATATATACACTAAAAAGAAAGACATTGTTCTCTAGATTTCTATATTTTGAAAAAGGTTAAAGAATCGTATTCTTCTTTCTTCTATTTATTTTTGTGTTGGCCTCAAGATGTTTCTCTCAACGAATATGGCATCATCTTTTTATATTTGTAGACAAAATCAAAATTGCTTTCTTTTACGATGTCCACAAAATTTTACTTTTCAAGTATTGTTTACGTTAACAATTACTGATGGATTCATCGGATCGGGTTCCATTTTCAAATTCATTCCCACGCTTTCTTTTTATGAAAGGAGAAGACATCTTGGTTTCTTTCCTTTCCCAAGTAAACTTTCAAGCTTTTATTACTGTCATTTTGTGTTGTTGTTTCATATTTGTATGGAGCCAGATATGCAAACGAGACTAACTTGATGCTTTTGTAGGCAAGAACCGAGTTTCAACGTCACTTGTAATTGTGATCAACTTTCAACTAGTTGTCTTTGTTGTGAAGGCTTTATCGACACATTGAATTTTATTTATAATTAGTTATCATCATTAAGTACAATGTCTAGACCAGAGTTCTCAAGTTGCATTAGTATCTTGAATTTTCACATGTCAAAATCTTCCTTTCCATCAAACTTTTCAATCTCAATCTTAACTTGAGTGTTCTGCAGGATTTTCAACTTTAACCGTGAGAATACCAACACCTTAGATGAGATCCCTTTTTCGCACCAATCGCAGATAAGAAACTGAGAACCGTCCTCTTGCTAGACCTGATGCTCTGATATCAATTGTTGGAATTGTGAAAGCTCATATCCAACTATTTATTATCTGATTAGTATGATATTGTCCATTTTGGATCTTAGACCGGTTCGCATAGATTTAATTTTGGCTTCTTTCCCAAAAGGTCTCGTATTAATTAAAGTTAGATTATCTTTATATATTAGACAATCCTTGTCTAATTCTCAATGTGGGTCTTTGTTTGACATCTCACATTCTCCCCCCTCAAACTAAGGACCACACTCATCTCGTGTGTTTTTTCTTCAGCGAATCATCTTGGCACCACCTTGTACCATTAATCGAAGGGTTTCCTTTGAAAATGTCTCTTCCATAACATCTTGTTCTTTTGAGAATATTCTCCCACAACATCACAGGTTCCATGATCTTCTGACTAGTTCTGTCACAGACCTACTCTTGCGGTTTGAAAGGTCCCATTCCTACTCGAACATTATTTTGATCTTCTTGCAAATCTGTGTCAAACCTGACTCTGATACCACTTGTAAGGTTTTAGTTATCAGGTTGATTAACTTAGGCCTTATTAGTTTAGCTAGTTTGTTAGCTAATGCATGATCAATTAACCTTGACACATTTTGTATGTTTGTTTTGCAGGGAACAAGACACACACTTTGGTAACCAATTCCCTTGCGGTACATTTGGGGGAAGAACTGCATTTCCAATCCACTATCTCAACGTAAAAAGAGTATTACAAAGAGATAAGACCTCATAAGCCACTACAAGACTGTAGCTTAAAATAAGAACTAAAACGCCTAGTTTTTCTTGTCAGATTGCTGTCTTCTCAGGTAGGTTCAGACGATCCTTTTACCAAGACAATTTGCTGATAACCCGAATTCCACAATCTTCTCTTGTTTTCCCGTACTCACCAAGTAAGCAACAATTGCTTTATATATGCATGAGCAAGAGGATGCCCTAATCGTCATGGGCCTTGTCGCTGAGAGCCCAAACACATGAAGTCTCTGGCGTATGGGCTTTAACCAATTTTCTTCAGTCCAACTGAATAGAGGAATAGATACCACCTCTCTACAAAACCTAAAATTTCAATTAAGAAAAGCGAAGATATCTGAAACGTAAGAAAAAATGGGTTAACTTTTATTTTCTTGTTGCTAGATATAGCATTGATGGAGGAACAAATACAAGAGAATAGCGGTACACTTTGGTTTAAGCCCTATTGCGTTTGCTTGTTGATTTCTGATTTTGATTTTGAGATAAGACTGACTGATGAAATATGAATAAACAAAATTTTTACACAAGGTTATTTCATGGTATCAGTACCAAAGAATTATATATTTTAAACCTAAATGTTGACAATCAGGGGCGGATGCACAGCTACCCGTACGGGGTCACGTGCCCCCACTACAAGAAAATGGTGATATTGCAACATATTTTCTGCAACGTTGTCTTTTCTTGAAATTTGGTAACAGATTTTACCATGTTTTTGCAATCATAAATACATATCAGCAGTTAAATATAAATTCACTGCAACCCAACGACAAAAAAAATCGTTACAAAATTTTGTTGCCAAATTGCAATTTTTTTTCCTACTTATAAAAATTTTCTTGCAAAATTCCCATGAAAAATCCAAAGAAAATGAGATGTGGCTTTTTGGAAAAAAAGAAAGAAAATACCATGTTTTAATATGTGACACGTTTATCACTCTATTTGCAACATGTTTATTTTAGTATTATTTATTTTCGATTTAAAAGTTAATATATATATCCCACTTAAAATAATTTTTACATATTATTTTATCAATATAATTTCAACCAGAACTATATATTATTTCATCAATATAATTTTGACCAAAATTAATTAAATTTTTACTGAATAACGAAAACTTAGCTAATTGAAGTTAACTAGATTTTCAATTTTTTTAGTTATACAGATCTTAATTCAAGTTTCACTATATATTTTTGAAAATTTATTGAATTATAATTCTAAATTATCATTTTGTTATGATGAAACAAACAAGCTAATGTATCATTTTTATTTATAGTTCGGTGTATATCTCCACGCCAGAACTTTTCTAGAATAGGATAATACCAGCATATACGTGAACTTAGGGATATGATTCTAGAGCAATTAAGATTTTCTCTTTTCTCAGTTTTTTATAAATATGATTTCTTAATTCCTTGTTATACTTGTGGAGAATTAAGTTTCCATGTTCTGCTTCCTCTTCAACGAAAGAGAGGTTGTGAAACTAGAATTACACGTAACGCATGCCAGTTAGTCAACGAAGGTAACAAACAAAACTCTTACTTCAAAGTGTTTAAAATAAGTAACTTGGTGTGTATATTTTGTATTTTTTATTCTCTGATATTCATTTAAAGATTTTACCATTACTTTTGTTTTTGTTCAGATTCAGGATGAACTCTAGTCGATGTGCTATAGGCTGGAGAAAAACGGAGTCAAGCAATCAATATATGAGAGCCAAATCAACATATCTTTCCTGTGTTTCCAATCCATCAAAAGAAGAAAATATAACGATGTAGAATTGTTCATTTTTCTTAGACATGGTTTTAATGAATTGTTCAATATTGTTGTAACATTTGATTATTTAATAAAAATAGTTATTGATTAATTCTTATTTTTATTATTTTAAATTTGAAAATAACCATCACATTTGAAATTATTGTGACATAGCAAATATAATTCCAAAATAAATACAATTTAACAAATTTGTATTAGAATTATATTGTCGTAGTATGTAGAAACAAACTGTGTGAGTTTAATATTGCAAAGTCTGTTGTAAAGATACAACAAATTTGCAAGACAAATGTTATTGCATTATTACGATGGATTTAGCAATAAATCAATCTATTGCAAAATTTGCAATATTTTAGCAACGAAAGGAATTTGCAACAATCAATCAGCAACATTGTATAATTCATTACAGTTTTATTGCAAATATACATTTGCAACATTATATTGACCTATTGCAATAATTTCTCTTTATTGCAATATAGTTATTTTCTTGTAGTGCCCCATCTAATTCTTAAATTTTCTATAGTAATTAGTACCAAATATAAAAGTGCCCCCAATCCCCTAGACTATATTTGAGAAGTGATTTTGCCACATGTCATCTCTACAATCAGTTTCACAAAAAAATATGACATGGCTACTACAATTGATGACATGGCTTCCGAAAAATATGACATGGATTATTTCATTTAATGTTGATTTATATTTTTGGTAAACTTTTTAAAATATGGTAATAACTCATACCTTACATTTAATATTGATATTTATTTTTGGTAAACTTCTTTAAATAAGGTAATATCACATACATCATCTCTAAAATAAATATATTCATATATAACATTAAAATTTCGAAATTATATTTTATTTTATTTTCTATAATTATACAATTTGTATTGCCACATGTCCTTTCTACAATCAGTTTCATAAAAAAAATATGACATGGCTAATAAAATTGATGTCATGGCTTCCGAAAAATATGACATGGATTAATGTTGATTTATATTTTTGGTAAACTTTTTAGAATATGGTAATAACTCATACCTTACATTTAATATTGATATTTATTTTTGGTAAACTTCTTTAAATATGGTAATATCGCATACATCATCTCTAAAATAAATATATTCATATATAATATTAAAATTTCGAAATTATGGTTTATTTTATTTTCTATAATTATACAATTTGTATTGCCACATGTCCTCTCTACAATCAGTTTCACAAAAAAAATATGACATGGCTACTAAAATTGATGACATGGCTTCCGAAAAATATGACATGGATTATTTCATTTAATGTTGATTTATATTTTTGATTAACTTTTTAGAATATGGTAATAACTCATACCTTACATTTAATATTGATATTTATTTTTGGTAAACTTCTTTAAATATGGTAATATCGCATAAATCATCTCTAAAATAAATATATTCATATATAACATTAAAATTTCGAAATTATATTTTATTTTATTTTCTATAATTATACAATTTGTATCACTAAATCTTTAAAAAATTGCTACAATTTTTTTAAAAAATTGATTTCTAATCGTAAAATCATTAGATTCTTATATATCTACAGATTCTATAAATATTGTTAGTTCAAATTTTTGATAATTATACAATATATTTTTAAATAAAAAATCATTTTATTTTAATTTAATATTTAAATAAATAAAATCTATATTTAAATATCGGTAAAAATAATAAAATCTATAATATTTAATAAACTTTATTTTAAATATAAATTAATTGAAAACAATTTTACTGCACATGGTGCAGGAAAACACCTAGTTTGAAAATTAGATATAGTGTAAAATTGTTATGTGCCCCCAACTAAATATAAGTCTAGATCCGCCCTGTTGACAATAGCGCTACACAACTACTTGCAAATAAGGACAATAATAACATGTCCTCAAATATCACGACCGTCTCTTGTAGTTGTGACAAGAAGTACAAAACCTTAAGAGTTCTCAAAGTAAACCTAAAATTTCAATCTTCACTCCTTAGAAGTGTTTAAAAGAAACGTGGTTTATTTTTTGTCCAACAATTTATTTTTTGTCCAACAAAAAAGAAACATGGTTTATTTCCGTCTCTCTTTCCTTTACCTGAATTAGGTCTTGTCCTTTGTTTTGAAATCGAAAAGAAATGTGGATCCCTACAGTATTGAAGCCTATACTGAAGGTCCACTTACGATCCATTAAGAAGTTTCAGTAGTTCATGTGTTAGGGTTTCTAGACTGATATAAATATATAGTTTTTTTTTTGAAAAGCTGATATAAATATATAGTTAGATGTTCTTTGATTGTAACGAAGGCTGCCATTGTTGAATAGACTGATAGAAGCAACTAGTTCTTTTGTCTTGAAAGGTTTAACTGTGCCCCAACACATGTCAAGATCGAGTCTATTAGTTGTGTTTTTATTCTCTCATTTTTTCTTTACACTTTTAATCACTTTCCATAATATATTATTTGCCTTTGTTTTTCCTGCATAAACATATTTTTATTCTATAACTGTTTCTTTCCATTTTTAATATTATTTTTCCAAAATAAAAGTTGTAGTTTAGTAGAAGTTTACTCTAATAATTATTTTTATTAAGTTTATTTTTCAATAATTTCGATTAAAGGGAAAACTAAAATGAAAAAAATAATGTATACATAATAATTTTATGATATTACTGAAAATGGGTATTTAAAATTATTGTTTGTATTTGATTTATTTGAAAGAAAAATATAAAATTTTAATGATTAATTTCTTAAAAAGAACTAACTATTTAATTTACTAAATTATTTTAATATAATATATAGTTATATTGTGTCCCATATTATATTATTATCTAGATCCGCCCCTACTTGAACTCATTTATGAAATCAATTGATAATCTTTTTTTTTGACCAAAGGCTTAGATCAATTGATATTGTTAGCTCTTGAAGTTTCAATATACAGCATTTGATTTAAGCAAAAAAAAAAGGTCTCTACAGAAACGGTTCTCGTGTTTTATTTGTGTTCTTAAGTTTGCGATTGTTATGTTTTCTCTGGTTTCTGCACTAGAAATTAGATTTTATGTTCTATGTTTGTTGTGTCTGAGGTTTGAAGATCTTTGATGCATTTCTCAAAAAGAAAAAAAGGATCTTTGATGCTGTTTACTAAAACAAATTATCATATGTTAATTTTGATATTGCCAATCGTTTGACGATGATTCTGATATGTGTCTCACAAAGTCATGGAATCTGTACTGTTAAGCTGCGAACTGAACTAGCTAATTTTAGAACTAATACCTCTGTTAAAGCTTATATGAAACTAGCTAGGGATTGTTAAAATGGTAAAATCCACCCCATTTAAACCATCCCATTTAAGATCCTTCTCATTTAGAATTCATAAATATTTAGATTCATTTAAAAGTAAATCTATTAGAGGTATCCATTTAGAGTCCGCGAAATTTATATGTACCTGTTTAGACTCATTTAAACTATTATTGATTTAACTTTTAATTATTTTAACTTTATACTCTTTTAATAAAAATTAAACGAAACAAATAATAAAATTTAACTGATTTTTTTATTATATAAACACAAATCAAATTGTCCTGGTAAAACCGTAAAGTCATGTATTTCCGTAAAAACTGCAAAATCGATTTTTTCTACCAAAACCGTAAAATTCAAGTTTTGTCGTCAAAACCATAAAATTGAATTTTTCGCCAAAACTGTAAAATCGAATTTTCCCGTTAAAATCGTAAAACCGAGTTTTCCCGCCAAAACTGTAAAACCGAAATTTCCGCCAAAACCGTAAAATCAAGTTTTTCCGTCAAAACCGTAAAATCGAATTTTTCCGCAAAACTGCAAAATCAAGTTTTCTGCCAAAACCATGAAATCGAGTTTTTCCGCCGAAACTGTAAAAACCGAGTATCACAATAAAACCAGCATAATTGTCACAAAACTCTGCATTGCTATGAAAATAACTATTTAGTTTTAAATTTAAACATTTGCTTTTTTTAATATTACAAAAGCCAAAATTTGAACAAAAAAAAGTTATCCATGGTTTAAATCAAATACGACGAAACCGATGGATCTAAGTTTTGTACGTTTCATTACCGCAAAAAAAAATGTCAAAAACCCACTAAAATATCTCCTACTCATGTGTAGTGAAATAGTGACAAAGTGGTGTTGATATAGATAAACATAAACATGCAGTAGTTTACAATGATATATATACACAAACTCTAAGAAAATGACTATTTTCGATGAGTTAGACGATCATACTACTAGACGTACATACGAATACAAACAGTGTAAGTATAGATGTGGCTGCGTGTGTGTGTGGATAATGGATTGTGATATGTTTGTAGAGATGGTAAAGTAGAACCTTAACTGCGAGTCTGGTTCAAATATTTGTAGTGGAGCTGTATTGAATCAGGGTTTTCTAGACTTGTAAATTAGTGGGTTTCTCAGGCACTATTCCCTTTGTTGGTCCTATCTACCGGTCCGTTGCAAACGTTCAAGAGTGGACTTTCTCCTTTTGTATTCTAGATCTCTGCCACGCGCACCACCTTCTCAAATTGTTTCTCCTTTTAGGCATTTTGTCTAGTTTTCTGGACCTTCCTTGAGTATTATTCATCGGGTAATAGAATCCATGGGGGCTCCTCCGCCTTTGCTCACGGCTGATGAACGCTCCGGTGTAACAACAACAACCCCCTCTTTCTCGCTAGTACCTGGAGCCGGCTCCATGTACCAAAGGAACTACTAACGGTTTCTCCTGCAAAGAGTCGACGGTTACTCCTCTTGTGCATCGGTCCTTGGGCTACATATCTCTCGCTAGACCTCCTTCTTACTCACCGGGTACTCCAAGACCTTTTCCCTACTCTTTGCTGCAAACCCTAACTTCCGTTACTCCCCACCGAGTCTACATTACTGTCAACTGCGACTGTCGCTTGCCCTCACTTACTCATCAGCTTCCGGCGTCTACTGTGAAACTCATATTCCTTACAATGTCTCGTCGTCACTTCACTGCTGCTGAAAAAGGGGAGGGTATAGCAACCTCTTCTGTGGACGCCCCCCCCCTACAAGCGTGTCAGAGCACCGGTCTTCGACACTTCAGCTCTCATCAGAAACAACGCCTTAACGCTCATAGGTAGGGTTACAAACCCTAGAGAACAACCCATAGGCTCCCTTATCTCTGCGCTTCCAAGAAACTGGACTCTTAAAGGGAGGACAACTGGCTCAGATCTGGGTCAACTCTGTTTCCAATTCAGATTTGAACTGGAGGAAGATCTGCTACATGTACTACATGAAAGACCTTTTCACTACAACAACTGGATGGTGATTCTCCAACGCTGGGAACCAGTAATTTCCCCGCTGTTCCCATCTCAGATTCCTTTCTGGATCAGGCTACACGGGCTCCCGTTGCACTTCTGGCACGAGAAAATGATCTACAATATAGCGCATGACTTGGGTACGCTAGAGGACTACAAGATCACAAAAACCTCAGCCAGGATCCGTGTTTCTGTCGACGGTCTCAAACCTCTAGTCAAGAAAGCTCTAGTGTATTTTGATACGGGTGAAGAACTCCCCATCTCTCTTGACTACGAAGACTTAGGCTACCACTGCTCACACTGCAATAGTCTGTCCCATTTGATCCGCTCATGCCCGTTGGCCCCACAGATTAATTAGTCTCAACCCCAAGTGACACAGATGTCGTCGGCTCACCCCTCAAGAGAGGTACTGCAATCTTCTGAGGTTCCCTTCAGCCTAAGAGTTGACAGACATGGTCGTCCTTTCGGGAATCGAATTCCTTTACCTGAACGTAGAGGTCAACCCATCCAGAATAAAATCATACCCTCTACGAACACATCGAGAGAAAAACTCCCCTCAAGAACCAACGCTTCCTCGCACTACAGACCTACTCCTCCAAGACACCAAACTAGAGATCACCCACGACCCCGCAGTCGCTCCCCACAGAGACAATGGAGAGAAAAAACACACCACACTGGAAGACAGTCAGATAGCGAAGCGGAGCCTTGTAGATCTCCGGTGCAGATCACCCCAAAGGACACAACAGGAGGTCATCGGCTACCTCTGGAGAGAAATCTGGAATTGACAGACTTCCCTCCTCCTCCCTCAAGGATTCCATCTTGAGAGGAGGTAATGGAACAGCTACATGAAGTTACTTTTCAGTACACAAATGTGGCAGACCCTGTTGAAGCAGCAGCGAGACTCCAGAGAGTCATCCAGAGCGAAGAGAGTGGCTTGATGGAACAGACAACATCCAGAATCATAGCCAAAGCGACTGACAACTTGAGACGCCAAAATGAGGATGGCTTGACACCTGCGAGGGGTACTGCTGTGGAAATATCCTCTCCTGTGAATCCAGCTGACCCAATCATAGCTGATACCCCCCGCTCAGCTAGACGTGGTAATGATCGAGCTGGTTCTTCCCGTAGAGTGCAAGCTAGCCCCCGAGTCTTCACTAGCACTAACTTACGGAAGATCAATATAGCATAAGCGGCTACTAGGCATGGTTTCCCCCACACTGCTCCAATACATTCTGCTCGCAGAAGAACTACCAGAAACCCACAAGCGTCTAATGCTCCTGTTACTGCAGCATCGCCTAGATCTCAGAGTGGGAAATCTTCGGATTTTCACACCCACCGTCCTCCTCTTCCTTAGTCGTTCTGAGCTGGAATGTCTGTGGGCTGGGGAACCCCAGGACAGTCCAGAGGCTCAAAGATCTTAATAATAAATGCTCCCCTGACATCATCTTCCTGTCTGAAACAAAAAATCCTGATGAATTCGTAATTAAGGAGCTGGAAGATATTAAGCTAGAAGAACAATACCTTTTCTCTCCAGTTACTCCAGAATCTGGAGGTCTGGCTCTGTTTTGGAAAAAAGACGTTAACATTTCGATCATATCAGCGAACCAAAACTTCATCGATACCACGATAACTTTCAAAGGGAAAACCTTTTATAGTACCTTTGTCTATGGGGAACCTGACTCCTCAAAGAGATTGGCTGTGTGGGAGGCTCTCTGTGAGCTAGCTATCAACAGAAGCTCCCCCTAGTTCCTCACTGGAGACTTTAATGAGATAACAGACAACTCCGAGAAGGCAGGAGGCCCTGAAAGACCAGAGAGCTCTTTTAGTAACTTCAGGTCGTTCCTATCAATTTGTGACCTATTTGACATCAAGCACACAGGGAATTTTCTCTCCTGGAGGGGCAAAAGACACACTCACCTAGTGCATTGTCGACTCGATAGGGCTATGGCCAACAGTTCATGGTCTGATATGTTCCCTAATGGCCGCTCCCATTATCTCCAACTGGAAGCCTCAGATCACAGACCTCTTATCTCCACCTTCGACTCAAAAAGGAAGAGAACTGCAAAAATCTCCCGATATGACCGTCGCCTACGAAATAATGAAGAAATAAGCAAGCTAGTTTCAGAAATCTGGAACGATAATGCTGACTTACCTGTCTCTGGCCGTATCAGCAAATGTCGCCATGCCATATCGGCTTGGAGTAAGAAGTTCAACATCAATAGCAGGAAATTCATTGTGGAGACAAAGGATGCCTTAGATAACGCCCTCTCTGCACTACTCTCTGACGATGACCTTATTGCTCAACTGAACCTGAAGCTCCTCAAAGCCTACAAAGTAGAAGAGGAGTTCTGGAGGCAACGCAGAAGACTCCTTTGGCTCACACTGGGAGACAAAAATACAAGCTTTTTCACGCTACTACAAAAGGAAGAAGAGCAAGAAACCGTATTTCGGTCATTGAAAATGGGGAAGGCCTACCAGTTTTCGAAGATGAACAAATTGCGTCTGTGATAAGTGAGTACTTCAGTGCAATCTTCACCTCGTCAGGCAACTCTGCAATTGAGACAGTACATCAAGCCATTGAACCATGCATCTCTAGTGCTACTAACGAGTCTCTGATTAAAATGCCTTCACCTGAGGAGATTAAAGAGTCAGTCTTCGCCATTCATCCTGATAAAGCTCCCGGCCCCGATGGCTTCTCTGCGAGCTTCTTCCAGTCTAACTGGGACGTGGTTGGGCCTGCAATAACCAAGGAGATTCAATCTTTTTTTGTGGAAGGAACTCTGCGACGCACCATCAACTCTACACACATAAGACTTATCCCAAAAATCTCTAGTCCTAAGGCGGTTTCAGACTACAGACCTATTGCCCTATGCAACGTCTACTACAAGGTGATTTCAAAGCTGCTCTCGCTAAGACTAAAGCCTATTCTACAAGAGGTTGTCTCGGAGAACCAATCTGCTTTCGTACCTGGGTGGGTCATCTCTGATAACGTGCTGATTACGCACGAGACTCTACACTATCTCAAGACATCAGGAGCCACCATACACTGTTCCATGGCCGTCAAAATGGACATTAGTAAGGCCTATGACAGGCTCGAATGGTCCTTTATACGATGTGTGTTTGAGAGAATGGGTTTCTGTGGTACCTTTGTCGACTGGATCATGGAATGTATAACGACTGTATCCTATTCCTTCCTCCTTAATGATGAAGCAGTAGGTAGCGTCGTGCCACAGCGAGGTATCAGACAGGGGGACCCGATGTCTCCTTATGTGTTCATCGTCTGTGGTGAAGTACTTTCAGGACTCTGCATCAAAGCGCAAATAGAAGAATCATTACCAGGATTAAGAGTTTCAAGAAATAGTCTAAAGATCAACCACCTGCTTTTCGCTGACGACACAATGTTCTTTACCAAAACCGACAGCTATGCTTGCTCCAATCTTGGGAACATTCTACGCATCTACGAATCAGCTTCTGGTCAAAAGATAAATGCGCAAAAATCCTCAATTTCCTTCTCTAGCAAGACACCTGCAGAAACACGCATTAGAGTCAAACAACAACTGGGAATTGAAAAGGAGGGAGGAGTTGAAAAATATCTAGGACTACCTGAGCATTTTGGACGCAAGAAAAAAGACCTCTTCTCATCGATTGTTGACAGGATGAAACAACGCACCCTCAACTGGTCCACTCAATTCCTCTCCACTGCAGGCAAAGCGACTATGATCCAGTCAATCATATCGCCAATCCCGTCCTTTGCTATGACGTGTTTTGAACTCCCGGTCAGCCTCTGTAAGAGGATACAATCAGTGCTGACCAGGTTCTGGGAGGATGCAAGCGATGGAGCCAGGAAGATCTGTTGGATATCCTGGGACAAATTAACACAACCAAAAGATATGGGGGACTTAGGATTTTGAGACATACAAACGTTCAATCACGCCCTATTGGCAAAAATAGGATGGAGGCTAATTACTAAGCCAAATTGTCTACTAGCAAAGATTCTTTTAGGCAAGTACTGCCACAAGACCTCATTCCTAAAAGTGCAACCTACTTTGGCTATCTCACATGGTTGGAGAGGGATTCTGCGAGGCAGAGATCTGCTAGTGGAACACCTAGGTAAAGCAATAGGAGATGGGGAGACTACATCGGTTTGGAATGATTCGTGGATTGATCCGGAAGCTAATCTAAAGCCCTTTGGCCCTATGCTACCGCAAGATAGAGACTTGATGGTATCGGATTTACTTACCAGAGAGACGCGAGAATGGAATGTGGGACTTGTGGAGAATATGTTCCCATAACTGAAGGACCAAATCCTGAAGATCCGCCCTAGCGTTTTGGGTAAGCAGGATTCGTTCGTCTGGCCTCTGCAAAAATCAGGAGTTTATAGTGTTAAATCAGGCTATTACTCTACATTCCTACCACAACACCGAGCATTGGAGACACAGTTAGACACAACTTCAAAAGAGTGGAAAAAACTTATCTGGAGTAAGCACATCTCGCCGAAGATTAAATATTTCCTCTGGAAGGCTGCATCAAACGCCTTTCCAACGGGAGAGAATCTACGAAAGCGGGGACTTCTGCTGAACACAACTTGCATTCGTTGTGGAGCCCCTGAGAGTGTTGAGCATATTCTCTTCCACTGCCAATTCGCCATCGAAGTCTGGAGCCACAGCCCTTGGAATCTCACAATCGACACCACATCTGCTACTAACTTCTTCGAGAAGCTTGACGATTCTTGGAAGAAGACCCCGCTACCCCCATATGGATTCACAGGCAGCGCCTTTCCTTGGCTATGTTTGTTTCTTTGGATCGCACGAAACGAAATCATCTTCGAGAATAGGATCCAATCACCGCAAGACCTAGTTCTTCAGGCTCTCTTGGCTCTCAAGGAATGGGAATCAGCTCAACCGCTGAAACCCCCAATTCTACTTGCCCCCACGCAGTATCGCCACAATCTAAGCCCTATCAGACCGGAGATCTTCTGCAACACTGACGCCTCTTGGAGACACTCATCAATGGACGCGGGCTTGGCATGGATCTTCACTGACAGAGATGGATCGGAGCTCGCTCGTGGACCTGCGAAGAAATCATCGGTCTCTTCGCCTTGCATGGGAGAGGCTTTGGCTATCAGAGAAGCGCTGCTCCAAGCGGCATCTCGAAACTACTCCAGTATCTGTATCCGAACAGACTCACGAGTGCTTACTCAAGCAATCAACTCTCGCCAGAAAACGATGGAACTCTACGGTGTTCTCTCGGATATCGACGATCTATCTTTCTCTGTTTCTTCGCCTTTCAATTCTTATCGTTTCATGTTTATCCCTAGGGCCAGCAATGGGCCTGCAGATAGCCTTGTTAAGGCCTGTCTTGCATTCCATGTATTGTTGGACCTAAACTCTAATTAGCTTTTTAATGAAAGCCCTTAGTTTGATCAAAAAAAAAAAGACGATCATACTAAAGTAATGTCGTTTTGGTTTTAGGCAGACAGCTTTTGTCACTGATACGACGCCCGGAAATATTGATGCATGTACAGTGATGTACTGATTACTGATCGACCAGTTTCTTTTTTATTCAACCCGGAAGCTTTCTAGGGAGAAAAATAAAATAAAAGTACTTTGGTTTGATCTGTTTGTAACTGTTTGTAATTCTCTCGATACTTCTTTAATATGTTAAATCGGATGTGAAGCGCACTTTTTGTGATGAACTATTACAAAATCTCCAAGCTTTCTTGGAATTTAATTATAATCCTCCAAGTAAGTATATAATACGTTGTTTCTATATACTTAAACAGTAGACATGTATTTTAAGACATGTACCAGTTTCTTTTTTATTCAACCCGGAAGATTTCTAGGGAGAAAAATAAAAATAAAAAGTATTTTAGTTTGATCTGTTTGTAATTCTCTCGATACTTCTTTAATATGTTAATCGGATGCGAAGCGCACTTTTTGTGATGAACTATTACAAAATCTCCAAGTTTTCTTGGAATTTAATTATTATCTTCTATTAACAAGTATATAATAGTGCAATTCTCCTAGATAGACTTTTTATGTTTTTGTCATAAAAATATCATTAAAAAAAGACCAAAATGTTTTATTTAAGGGGGCAAACATTTTTTATACCCTAGATATAAAAAATACAAATAAATAAAAAATCAATAAAACTAAGAGAAAGTGAAAAAAAATATTTATATTTCGAATTTTATGTTTTCAAATTCAAATATTTTTTCAAGTTTTTTTTAATTCAAAAATGATTTTTGAAACTATTTTGAAAAATTTTTATTTTCAAATTTTAGTATTTATTTTTTTTATTTTATAAACCTTTAAAACATAAATCAAAAAACTCACCTCTTAACTCTAGAGTCTAAACTCTAAGATTTAGATTAGTTAACCATATGAGTATAAATATAAATTAACTCTTTTAATGAAACATTTTGAATATTTTCTTCGTTGTGTGCTATATTTGTGACAAAAACTTCAAATATGAATTTTTTTGTTCTCCAAAAAGAAATTTCAAAACTTCAAATTTAAAGTTCTGAGTAGTAAAACTTCAAATATAGAGTGTCAATACTCAAAATTTCAAATTTGAAGCTTCATCTTTTTCATTGCATTTTGGTCATTATATTTACATATTCTATTTATAATTCTTAAATTTTTTGTCTTTAATCTTTTAAATCCTTTAAAATTTTATAACTCATAAATATTTAAAATTTATTTTTATAATTTTAATTTCTACAAATAAAATTAAATAAAAACTTTAAAATAAGTTCTTTTTTTTTCAAAACTAGATTTTGATAACAGCAATATTAGAAAAGAAACTTAACAAATGTACTAATTTATAGAATAATGTTGTAATTTACTTGTAATTTAATATTTAATTATGTATTTCTATGTAAAAATTATATATTTTATTTTATCATTTTTATTAATATTTTGTAATATTTTTATATACGTGCTATTTATTTATAACATTTTATGAATTTAAATTAAGTATCATAAATATAAGGAGCATAACATAAAATATAAATTATTTTGAAGTTAAATTCGAAGTTTTTTTTTGGAAAAGACTAGCTTAAAACTTTAAATATAAAGTTTAAAAAACTTCAAAATATAGTTTTTTGGAGATGTTCTAATACGTTGTTTCTATATACTTAAACAGTAGACATGTACTTTAAGTCATGTCAATTAGTGTAAAACTTATCAAGCTGAGTAGAGATCTGGTAACATTCTTTTTTCTGAAACACATCTGATAACAATAGTATGAACATAAACAACGGAGTACTATTCATAGCATAAAGTTTGTAACCATTATATAGACATTGTGAAAAGAAACTAATTAATGATAAATGTCGAGGCCTGAGTTGTCCTCATTTCTTTCGTGCATCCAACTTTAAAGAACCTTTTTGGATCCCTAGAGAAGATTTTATTTTATATTTTCCCTTTTTATGTAATTATCTGTGGATGCACATATTTGGTTAAACATAATTTTCCGCATTATTTAATTTCTTGCTTACTGAATCCCGAACAATACATGTGATTGTAAAAGATCTGAGGCATGAGTATCCCTTATACTACAAGAAAACAGGTTCTTAACGACTCCAATATTAGTAGTTAGTTGGTCGTAATACGTACATTACTACCACGGACACCCGGAGCTGCGCAACTCTTAAAAAGATTCTTGTCACCTATGAGAAGGCGTCAGGACAGCGGATCAACACAGACAAATCGTCTATATCCTTTGCTGCAAAGACACCCTCCCTAGTGAGAAACATGATTAAAAATATGCTGGGGATTCACAAAGAAGGTGGAGTAGGTAAATACCTTGGATTACCCGAACACTTTGGAAGGAAAAAGAGAGACCTCTTCTCTTTCATCGTGAACAGGATCAAGATAAAGGCAGCGTCCTGGTCAACAAAGTGCCTCTCATCAGCCGGGAAGCTTACGATGCTCAAAGTGGTACTCTCTGCCATCCCATCATTTGCGATGTCTTGCTTTCAGCTTCCCATCGGTCTCTGCAACATGATCCAGTCATCACTTACCCGCTTCTGGTGGGATTCAAATACGGGAGAGAAGAAGATGTGTTGGCTATCATGGGACAGCCTTACTCTACCTAAAGGGATGGGTGGTTTGGGTTTCAAGGATATCCACACCTTCAACGTCTCTTTACTTGAAAAAATACCCTGGAGAATGATCACTAATCCAGATTGTTTATTAGCCAGGGTACTGTTGGGAAGGTACTGTCATAAAGCGTCACTGCTAAAGGTTAAAAATACCTCATCTGCGTCACATGGTTGGACTGGAATCCTCGCTGGTAGAGATTTGTTGGTTTCACAACTAGGAAGAGCTCTTGGGGATGGAACGGAGATAAAAGTCTGGTCCGACTCTTGGATCTCCACAGAGTCTTTCCTGATCCCGTATGGCCCCCTGAGAGAAGGTGATTCTGATCTCTATGTATCGGACCTGATTAGACGAGGAACCTGCGAATGGAATGAAGAACTAGTCACCAAGCTACTCCCAGACTTTGCTGAACAGATTATGAGACAAAAGCCTAGTAAATGTGGAGCAAAGGACTCTTACATTTGGTATCCTGCAGCAAATGGCTCATACTCCACAAGATCAGGTTATGCAGCTGCTATTGGTGCTGCAGAGAGGATCCCACACAATATCACCATTCCTGCCTCCTTTAACTGGTTCAAGTCGATCTGGTTAGTACCTACTTCCCCAAAGCTACAGCTTTTCCTTTGGAAGATAACTAATCGAGCACTACCTACGGGAGATAACCTGCAAAGAAGGGGCTTGATGCACAACACTGTTTGTATCCATTGTGGGCAACAAGAAACAGCAGAGCACCTCCTATTCCATTGCGAATTCGCTAAGAAGGTTTGGGAGCTCATCCCGTTGGTAATAGCTTTTGACCCTGATGATGTCTCCTCCTTCGCGTTGGCTTTGCAAGAAGCGGGAAAGTGGATTTGTCTACCGCCAAGCGGCGTCTCAGGCGACATCTTCTCTTGGGTCTGCTGGAACCTGTGGATCACCAGAAACCAACTTCTCTTCGAGAAACGACCTGCCTCCTCGCAAGTGACAGCATCAAAAGCTCTCATGGGAGCGAGGGAATGGATTCAGGCTCAGGAGCCCCCTTCGGAAACTCAGAGGATTAATCAGAACCAGACAAGACCCCAATCGATCCCGGAAGGTACAGTGATTTGCAATACTGATGCTGTCTGGAAGAAGGAAACTTCATCGGCGGGTCTTGCTTGGATCTTCGACGCCTCTACTTCTACCTTGGATGCTTCCGATGGTTGCCAATTCCATTTGCGCGTTCAATCTGCTCTCTTGGCGGAAGGATTGGCAATTAGGGAAGCTCACTCACATGCACGACACCTCGGCATCACCAAACTCTGGATTCGTTCAGATTCTCTATCGCTTGTTAAAGCGGTAAACTCGATTGCAAAGCCGATGAACATCCATGGAGTTCTTTCGGACATCGAGACTATCTCTGCATCCTTTGATTTCTGTTGTATTTCCTTTGTGGCTAGAGTGGATAATGGGCTTGCGGATAATTTGGCAAAGGCCTGCTTGGCACACTCTGTAACAACTTGGGCCTGAGGCCAGTTAGATTTATAAATTATTATGTTGCTCAAAAAAAAAACGTACATTACTACCAATTAACTTCGAAAACCGATCGGTCAATATTAGCCAGTCGTAATTCATTATTAGAGGTATATTGGTCGTAATATTACGACTAGCCTATTTATACGTAAATTAGTCGTAACATTACGGAAAACACATTTGGTCGTAAGTTAATCGTAATAGTGACATCCTTTTACGTCTTATATATTGGTCGTCAGTTGGTCGTAATTTTACGACTAATGAACATCGACTTTAGAGGTAAAATAGTTGTACTCTAACGACCAATTTACATCGAACTCAGATGCTCATTGGTCGTAAATTTGAGACCAATTTACGTCTGAATTATTTATTTACGAATTTCGTATTTTAACTAAAATCAAATATTTAAATTTAGTTTAATTTAATTTTTTTAAAATTTGATAAATTTAAAAGAAAATATCTAATAATCCATAATATAAAAATATTCAAAGTACATACTAATTAAAACCAAAATAACTAAGCATTAAGGTTTATTTCGACGAAGAGATCGGAACCACGCTGATCCGCACGTCACTCTAAATTCGCTTACTCTTCCGACGTAGAGTCTGCCGCATAAAGGCAAGAGCGGTTTACGTTTGGGTTTGACTCTATCATAAGATCGAACATATTTGCCATAACCCTAAATTTGTCCTTGTGGTCGGCTATGATTCAGTTGGCAGCTGTCAAATTCCTTCGGAGGGAGGAATCTTCTTCCATTCTTCCAGCGTGTTCAGCTCTCGCCTTTGGGACATCGTTCACAGTCCCGATCCCGACCATATGTCCCCTTCTCTTCTTGATAACCTTCAATTAATGAATGGATATTAATTAGTACATATGTAAAACTAAATTAAAGATTAAAAATATCTATAAACATAAATTTAAAAGATCATATATTTTATCTGCTCAAAATTTTTGTCTTATTCGATGGTGGACAGCTGGACCGGTGCACTTTCCGGATTTTGTTGCGACAACTGATTCTGGACCTCGTGGATCCGAACCTCTATATTGTTGCAGATCCTCTCTGGTTGAGGATGCGAAAACGTGCCATCGGAATGCTGGTGTGTCATCTTGTAAACTCGGGCCAGAGATGGTAGTGCTCCTTCTTGGCACCCTATATTAAAAAAAAAATTAATTAAACTCATGCATTCAATAAATACTTAATTAATGTATATTTAATAAAAATTAAGAAAGATCGAAGACTTACAACTTGTAGTGCCCTCCCTGCGTGTGGAGTCTGTCCGGAAGTATGAGTTATTGGCAGATTACCATCAGCATCGCGGATCAACCGGGCCGCAGAACAAGTGGGAGACTTTTGAACTGACTTAGGCAAATTCCAATAAAGCCTTCAAGCCATTCCAAACGTCATTGCTGAGGTAGGTTTCTTTTGTGTCATCCCCCGGAACCCTCCACTTTTCTTTCCAATCACCAACAATGTTCTTTAGGCGATCCTTCGCCTTTTTGTAGAACGCTCCCTTCACTTTTTCGTTGACACCAATGGACCAATTCCATTTTTGCTACAAAAAAAAATCATAAATAAATAAAAAATTAATCAAATTATTATTTTTTAAATTAAAAATAAATAAAATTATATTTAAAACTAACCGCGAAGCACTTGAACCAAGTCATGCGAACGTGGTCCGGTGTAAGAGACCAGTTCGGATGTGCTTCCCGGAAGTTTGACCCGATGATATCTCCAACGCTATGTCCCAGACAATTGTCCGTCAAAAACCTACAAAATTTGAGATAATACATATTATTAAGACCAATATATATAACTGTTATATATAAAAATTAAAACTTTAATATATTAAAAATTATCAATAAATGTTCGGTGGTCGATTTGGATAGATGATTTGTAAACCTTTTCGCCTTGGTATATGGAGAATGTCTTACACTGTATATCTTACATATGGTGCATTTGGTGGCACCATAAAAATTATTATTATTTGAGAAACATCGTATGAAACTAATATTTGCTTCATGTGTTATTTATATGACTGCCATTTCCTACGTGGCATCCTTACAAACTCTCTCACATATAAAATTGAAAAACCCTTTCTACACTAGACATATTACAACATTTGTCATTGACTAATTACATTATACGTCCACTAATGTACTATACGCCTATTTGCTGTTTCTTAACCAAGTAAATAAAACCAGCCATTTTAAATGCTAACTAATATGTTCTTCTTTTCCTAAAATACTCTACGTAATTATAGGAGAATGTGATATCGGGATCTCGATAGATATTATTATACTACATTATAATCACGTAAAGTATTATTATCGTATATTATTATCCTACATACGCTTCACGTAATTATAAGAGAATGTGATATCGGGATCAATGTATTAAATAATGTATATATGCAAACTTTCATGTTTTAACATATACTAGATCATGACCCGCCCGGTCGGGCGGGTTTTCATATTTTTTGGAAGCATGAGATATGTTTTTTTATTGTTATGAATTTTTTTTTTTGATTTTTTGTACATTATAAAGTTAATTATTTAAAAAACAATTATTACATATTTACTCAGTGAATTTTATTATATTCTGATGTCTAATATATTACATGTGTCTGATATATAAACAAAAAGTGTTTAGTTTTATCATTTTTATTATTATTATTTTTTTGGAAGTGATCGTGGGTGTGTAAAGATGATGTAGAAGATCAGTATTTATAGTTTAATTTTAGGGTAACAATAATGTACCACCGATATATATACTAAACCAATTAAATAATTTATAATAAATACCAAATCACAGTATATGATTACCGAGATTTTATGTATAATTGTAATGAATTGGTGAATGTATTTTCCATAAAATATTTTCTTTGAAAGTAAAATTCGAGATATCTATATCTGTTATGTAAATAATCATATGCATCGAATATATACTACACAAATATTCTCTAAGGCAATTTCCTAATATATCTTATTAGCAAAATCACCCATAATTGTAAATATAGAATTATGGGTCATTTTGTTAATCTATTAAACATGTTTTATAAATAAATTTAATATTTTTAGTGTTATATATTTTTAGTTTTATAATAGTTATATTTATATTTATATGTCTAGTTAACATTATTATTCAGACCCGTGCATATACACATAATTTCAATTTTATTAAGATATTAAACTAATATAAAATAATTAGTCAAACATTTGTTAAAATTTTGGTATTTTATATATTTATGTAGACAAAAATGTATAATGAACATTTACAGTAGACTAATATAATAAAATTTGGTTTTATTTTATATAATAAAATTCTAATTAAAATTATTTTATAATAAAATTATAATCATATGACTATTTTATAGTAGATAAAAATGATACATCTTTTTTAATACAGAAGATATATTCTCAAAGAAATGTTTATATGTATTCTTAAGGTTTGGTGGTATTAAATTCAATTTTAATAATATTACACATTACGTAATATAGAGGTAAATAGAATATGTACATATATTTGTACATAATATGTTATATTGAATCCGAGGACAATTTTAAACAATAATCGTATGCAACTATGCACTAACTTAAATAAAGAAAAGATGGAATTGCTAATCGTATGATTATGAACATGAATATATTTCAAATCCTTTAATTAGCGTTGGACCATTTATTTCCTAAACCAACAAAATAAAAAAAAGAGTCTCAGTCTATTAATGAATTCATGTGGATATCATATATACCTATACAAGAGAATGTGCATTTAATTTAAAATCTTACAAAATAATAGTTAGGTCCATTAGAATGTTTCTGTTTTAATAAGATAGATTTTATACTTGGTTGATCGTATAGTAATAAGTAATTAATTAATATATTTAAATGCAAATATCGCTATTTTACCAAAGAAAACCTCTCTATTAATTTTCAAATATATGGGTAAAACTCACAAAATCAATATGTTAAAAATAGAAAAGTAAGCACAAAAGGTTAAGAAATAAGAAACGAATAAAAAGTTAAGGACAATATATGATTGAAGAGACAGACGTGGGGCTGCGCTTTTTACATCACTCATGGTCTCAGTATCGTACGAAACCTAATCGTTTTTTTTTTTTTGAGGCGATTGGTTTTTAGCTTTGTTAAAATGATAATAATTAAATTCTAGATATATACAAGCTCTATATTAGAAGCTTAGAGCATCATTAACCCTAAATTAGTAAGTAGGGTGCTTAAAAAACTTTTTTTATCTGAAAAAGAAAAATTAAAAAAAGAACTAATTAGCAGCTTGTTCACTGACAAACAGTTCAAGCAACATCACTTTCAAACGCTTAATTAAGCACTTTCATCCTCTTCTACTCTTTCTCTTTCCTTTTTTTTAATTAAAAAAATTGTTAAGCATTCTTTAAGCAACCAGGGTTAATGGTACTCTTACAAGTGTGCAAAACCTCAACGTCTTTTACAATGTCATGAATCAAATCGTAGGATATATACCCTCAATATATATTTTTTTCCCTCAATATATATTATCAAAAACAAAACACTGGTGATACGTTATAGAAACCAAATTGTAAGGGGTGAGTCCAAAGAATAATTATTTCCCACTCATATTGAGGGTATATAACCCTAAACTTTAATTAGTGGGAGATATGTTTATTATCCCACTTCTGGTCTTTGCCTTTTTCCGTCACGAGTTTTATAGGAGCTTCGTAATAGACAAATTTGATCTATAAAATCATATTACGTAATTTTATAATAATTGCTGGAGCATAATAAATAAATAAATAAATAAATAGTGGGCATTGGGAAGATTAAAGACATATATAAGATGAAACTCTCCACCCTCTCAGTAAAAAACAACCACCGAGAATCTTGTTTCCGGCCGGCGGTTTTGGCTCCCACAGCCACCGCCGGTCCGGCTTCCTAGGTTTAAAGCTTTTCTTATCTTTGGTTTGCATGTGGCTATCGGCGGGAAGGGACAGTCATGTCCATTTTTCTTTCGCTTCCCTCGGCTCCGAAATGATGAAGCGTGTTTCGTTCTCTCATCGTTGGTGTTATAGTATCCGGCATCGCATCTCCTACTCGATGGATGGTCGGCGACTGACTCTGGGGCCGCGTCATTTTCTCTTTGGTGGTGGTCGCCGGCTTCGTCTCCTTGGAATTGCGCGCGCTGTACGTAGGTCCGATCTGGTGTTTGGTGGCCGTGTGTGGAGGAGATCTCGGTTCAAGGAATCGATGGAAGCTCTCTACAGCTCTGGCGTGTATCGTAGAACCTGAACTCCTTTCCTTCTAATGTTGTTGTCGGAAGTGGCGTTCGGTGTTCGTGGGGAATATCTCGGTGGTTTTCCGGGGGTCTTATGGTTCGTGTGGTTTCAGCAACGACTTTCACTAGGAGTGAAGACGGTGGCTACTGGTCGGTGGGGAATCGGCTGCAGGCTCTGGCGGTGATTCCGATCATCGGAGATGGAGGCTATGCAACCATCGCCACGCGTTTCCTTTGGTGTCGTGTTTCAACACGTGGAGGGGCAAATGGCGGTTTGGTTTTTCCGTGGGCCTGGTTTTGTCGGCTGCCTTTTAGGCTTGTTTGTTTTGTGTGTTTGTTTGGGTTCGGGTCCTGCTGGACCAGATTGTAATTATGTTTGTTAGGCCTTTTGGCCCTTTAATAATATTTTTATCAGACGGCAAAAAAAAAAGAATAAAGACATATATACTGGGCAAAATATTCATTTTCACCAAATTAGAAATTACCTAAAAGTTAAATATTTTATAGCGGTCATAGGTCCCCCTAATCCTTCCCTACTTCCGCCACCGAGTATGTTATGTTCAATTTGAATTCAGTTCGATCTATAAATTGGTGATGAGGAAAAAGAACGAGCTTTTGATCTTTAATCACAAGAGAATAGCCTCAAACTCTCACACGTGTGGAGTAACTGTGCAGTACCCACATTAATTCTGGATTCAATTTTCTCCAGAAACTAAATTATCATTATTGGTCAGTTTTGATTTGAGTTTTGGTTCAATTGGTTTATACGGTGAATCGTAAGAGATGATCAATTCACATCTATTATTAGTTGGAAAGTATTTTAAACTCGGGTCAGATAATATGGTAGTCAGCTTCTCTGTAACACTAAATGCGTTCTTCTCAGAACCGACCGGATCAGCGGATAGAGTTATAAAAAAAGTAATTCATTAAAAAAAAAATTCTAAAAGCATCTCCAATGTATTATTCTATATTATACTCCAAAATAGTGAAACTCAAAAATAGAATTGAATTTTATTCCAATGTATTACTCCATTTTTTACTTTAGAAAATAATATTCACAAATGATTCATTTTTTATTTGGTTAATAATTATTAGTAGTACTTTCAACTTATAAAAGTTTAACAATTAACTCAACTATTTTATGTTAATAAATTTCCATTAAAATATATTTTATTTAAATTAAATATTTACTATTAAAAATACAATTATAGATTATTTTTCAACTTCAATTGGTGCAATTTTTGTCATATGCAATTTTCTAATTAATAATAAAATTATGCATTAAAAGAACATAAAGAAGGAAATAAATTTTTATTTTGTAATTTGAATTACATATTGGATCCTAATGTTTGTGCATATATCAAATTTAATAAGTACAAAAAAAATTCAATCAAAATTTTGACTCACATAATTAAAACAATCAATCTATTTCGTTTGAACAATACTTAGTGATTCCAAAAACAATGTACCGAATAATTATATTACTTATTTATATTTATATTGTGTTATATTATATTAGTTTTATATTATTTATACTTAGTTTGGTTTTTATTAGTTTATACATATTTTATGTAAACTAATAAATAATCTTTTGTGGAGTATTTTATTTATTTTCATGTTATTATATCATTTTAAACATTATTTAAGTATAACATAAGAACTTCAAATTAATGGAATTATTTCATAAATAAGAAAAATTTAACTCTAAATAGAGTAATAGGTAATATTACTCCATAAATAGAATAGTCCTATCTATTATTCTATTTTAGTATTGAATATGAAATGAGATTGGAAAAAAATTACTCCAAGATAAAGTTTGGAGTTAAAATTGAACAGGGTTGGAGATGCATTAACGACAATGATTTGTGTCACAGCAGCTCAGTTCAACCTAAATTACAACAAGTACATTAATTGTTTTACAATATTACACGAAATCAGTGAAATGCACTAACAAATTGAAGTAATGATGAAAGAGATAAGAGGACAGCTTTTGCTTTATAAAGCAGTTTGCTTTTGTGGTTTCAAAAGTGACTTGTCTGTTGACCATCACTGTGTAGACAAAGATTTGATTTTGTGTTTCTAAATAATTTAAGCTGAGATTTTTATTTACTAATTGACTAGTCGTTGTTGGGTTAGTTGCGCTCAATAATTTTATAATCAATCGTTGTTTAACAAATTAACTCAGCTGTGCAGCAGTACTGAATTGCTAAACGTTAAGACTATCTCTAATGGTCTATTCTATTTTCTATTATAAAATAGAGTATTTATAATAAATTTAGAGTGTGCTCTAATAATACTCTATTTTAGAGTAGAAAATAGAGTGATGAACAAAAAAAACAATTTATTCTATATTTGGAGCAAACCTATTTTCATTTTATTATATAGCGAAAAATAGAGTACCACTAAAGTACTTTTACTCTAATTTTATTTTAGAGTAAAAAATATAGTGTGGTTAGAGATGCTCTAAGTAGCAAGTACTAATATGTAGAATACGCATATTCATCTATCCTATTAAAAGTGAAGTACAAATAGAAACTAACCCCTACTTCTTCTCTTATTTACCACAGACTGCCACTGGTTTTAATTCAAGAAATTATCTAAATCAATCACCCTATTTCACACCTAGAGTCCATAATCACCTCATTTAATGCAGAGCCCATGACGATTTTTACAACATTTTAATGGGTTTTTATTTTGTTTATTTTGTACTTACAAATGGACCTAACTGCCTTTTATCTAAGGGAAAATTAGAAAAATAGGACATTCTCAACTTAGATTTGTACCAATAAGATTTATAGAAGATTTTTTAGGAAAATAAGATTTATAATAAGGTTAATACCAATATACCCTTATAATTAACCAAATTAACCTTAATTAAAATCTTAAATTAATTTGTAATTGATTTAAGTTTTAATGAAAGAATAAAATAAAAAACCACAAAAGGATTAAAAACCTTGTTTACCCTAATATTTTTTCACTTTTCTTCTTCTCCGCCATGTAGTTTCAAGCCTTCAACCCCTTTCAATGGTGATTTAGGTTAAGTGGAAAATCCTTAATTTTTTCATCTTAAATCATCAATCTTTTGCCTCTAATGTTGTTTTTCTCTTTCTTCTCTTTGTTCTCAGATATGAATTCAGCGAATTGGGGATATATTCTTGGGTTTGTCGGACGGTCCTCTTCTCGGTTTCGCCGGATGGTCTTCTTCTCTCACTACAAGTTTCGTCGGACGGTCCCTTCACAGTTTGATGTAAGATCTGGTCTAAACCACATTGAAAATCAGGCCTGGAATCGGAAGGATCGATAAATGGGTGTTACACAACGCCTTTGATGATGAGAAGAATCCTTCTCTACCGAAGGTTTTCTAACAAAACCTTTTTTCTCTCTCCAGTTTGATGAAAGTATCCAAGCTCTCATCTTTAATGGTACAAAATGCAGCACATATACATGCAGAAGGAACAGTGATGGAGTTGCAGCTTATGAAAAAGATAAAGCCGAAGGTACCCGTCCTGAAAAGCTATAGAAGCTGGCAGAGAAAACTGCAGAAGCCATTGTTTGAGGATGTACCTAAGTTTCTGGTGATTTTCGATATGTTTTTATGAATATGGATCTTTCTTCTGTCACAAAGTTTCAGCATTTCTTTTTTGTATGATGTATTGTTCAACTGTGTTTAGTCTAAATTTGTTTCATTTCAGTTTTGATTTTTGAGGAATTCAGTCTTGGGAATTCATACACCTCTCAGTTCGAATTAGATTTTGGTTCATTTCTCTCCCTGTTCTTTAATTGAATATGAAAGGTCTATAAGCTAAATATATCATACAACAAACAAGTAGACTATCTGGTCCAATGGATAAGGCGCTGGTCTACAAAACTAGAGATCCTGTGTTCGATGACCAGCAGAGCCAACCTTTTTTTTTGGTTTTTAACTCTATCAGCCTCCTCTGCAATTAGACATGATTATGTCGATGAAGAAGAGAGAGATAGTGGGAGAAGTGGGTGACAATCTACTTAGGTAGATTAGTTTAGATTTAGGAAATTTCTTTAACCGAATATGGAAGTTTCCATATTTTTACGATTTACCTAGAATATATATACTACCTATGCAGAATACAGTATAGTAGGTGAAAAACATATTCTTCCTTTAGGTGTCATATAAGGTAAAAGGCAGAACAAATTATGGCACGTAATATAGTCGAGCTATATTATTGAGTTGTGGCTATATATCGTTATCAAGCTATAGGTAGATCGAAGACATCTTTTTTGATTATAACGTAACTAATTCTATCTTTGCCAGAATATACAAGAAATGTTAGTTTACGGTATATATCCTAGATATATCTATGTGTAAAACTTAGAATCCGATTTACAAACTAAGTAGATTACCAGAATGAGTATTCTAACTGTAGCTAGAAGATAAAATAAAATATGATTCCAATTTTTTTTAAAAAAGTTTAAACATATATATTGTAATACTTATGTTCCCAATAATTTTCATATTTTTTTACATTTTTAAAATTCAATTTACTATTTTTCCTATTAAAGAAGGATAAAACATGTCCAGAATTGTCAAAAGTATGAGAAATCCTATTGTGACAAACAAAAGTTCAAAGTGTCCCATTTTTCTAATTCTCCCTTTATCTAACCATCAAATTAAAGTCATACTCATCATTCACATACACTCAGAACTTATTATATACATGAAATCGAGTTTAATGTATGAACTATTCTGCAAGAAAGTATTGAAGTTTCGTATTGTAATATGGAGTTAGATAATAAAATTATGACAATTTTTTTAAGTGTATTATATACCTGTTTTTATATGTTAATTTTTTCATATAAAATTTTATAAATCATTGTATTTTCTATGAACATGTCTACGTAATTTAAAGTTTTTAAAATGGCATCCTTAGTCATAGCTATTTATTTATTTGTATTTTATATCTATAAAGAATTTTTTTTCATTGTATAGAACTTTCTAATTACATATATATGTTGAGTTTGTTTAGTTTTTTTAATCTTCGTCATAAAACACATGGTTTAACATGAAAAAAGAAAATTATAATAAACAGACACGGTAATACGATCAACTATTTAAATACATCATTTACAATTAACAAAAAAAGAAAATCTAAACACAAATTTTTCGAGAATGTAAGTTTCAACCAAATAACTAATGTACTTCATCATTTACACTTTTAATATCACCAGACAGTATAAAGAAATTTAATATCACAATTACATAACCTAAAAGAATAATATCATAACATTTCAAATCGAAAATGAACACCCGCGTGGACGTGCGGGTCAAGATCTAGTATATAATTATACAAGTGTTACATTATCTGGAGAGAGGTATATAACAAAGAAAGTAAATTGCTCGTCTTCTAGTATCATAATATGGTGTAGATTTTTCATCTGAATGAATTGATATCTGTATTATTAAAATTAAAATACTTTTTGGTATTGTTTGAAAATATAGATAACAAAATAAATGAGATTTGTTTGAAAATATAGATAATAAATTAAGTATTTCCTTTTAATTGCAATAAATTAAGTACTTCTTTTTTTTTACAAATTCTACTTTTGCATTTAAAATCAATTTAATTAATTAATTACAATGGTTGTTGTTTCTTTGTGGTGAAAATAAAAACACAAACTGAAATATATAGTATATATTATATAAAACAATTTTTAAATATAGTATTATCTTATTTAGTTAAGTCAAATATAAAAATTTCGAGAGTTCAATTTTGCAAGAAAAAAACTATCATAAAATTAATAATAATTCATAAAAATTTAAGATTAATATATTCTAATTTAAGTAGTTAACATGTTAGATTGTAATAGATAATTTCTTTATTCTCTAATATTTGTCAAAAAATATTTTAAACTCGAGTCAAACAATATAATACGTTTTCAGATTAATATATTCTACAACACTAAGTGTATTTCTCCTGGAACCAACCAGATCAACTGATAGAATTTATCTAAAAATATTATAGCGTAAATTTTTTTTTTTGTAGAGAAAAATGTCAGTATTTCAAGATGTTTATAAAAATGTAATGCGTCTATGGACTTTTATAAATTCAGAGAATACTTTGATAAAAAGGAACACATTGTTAATACTTGTTTCTCTCGAGAAAGTTAACGAATAATTGCGTAAGTATATTAATAAATAGTTAAATACAAATGGAGATCAGTGGGAATAAAAGCAGAGTTAAAGGCGAGTCATTAGAGAAAAGAAAAAGAAAAATTCCCTCGTCACTATTATCTCTCCTGGGCACAAGTGTAGCACCACAGAAATCTTGGTTTGTTTCACTTGCGTTAAATACATATAATTCAACTTTTATTTGTTCGAGGCAACCTCATTATTTTTCCAGAAAAATGTACTACTATCTTTTATCTTTTGTTATACATTAGAACAATAAAATTAACAGATTCAATGGTGCATAATTAGTTAGTGAATTCACTTTTTACCTGCTCCACACGACTATATTACAATTTTTTTTTTGTAACTACACACGACTATATTACAATTAGAAATTTGTTTGTTCTATTCACAAAATTCCTAACCTTTCGTGTATTGCCGTCCCAGATCAGAGAACATGAGCCTATTATGTGTTTTTATAAGATAGTAACTTCCTGAAATGAAAAATTGTATCTACGTAATATTTCACCATTATACATATATGTATATACTATCTTATGAATTTATGTTTGTATAGTAAACAGGTTTGTATTTCTATTCTATATATATTAATGCAGTAGTATAATAATGACTTGGCATTATTTTTTTGGACAAAACATATAGGCAAATGTTTTTTTGCATATATGATTTTCGTATATGCAATAACTATACATTGTCCATAAACAAAACTTATTGGCTAAATAATAAACATATAGAAAGCACTATTGCAACTCTGTGATGATTGAAAACAATACAAACCAAAGAAGAAAACATTTCCCGATTTTCTTCCTGGCCTTTTCCTGTTTACAGACTAAACACTATTATAAGATAAATAATTGGCAGACAAATCTTTCTCTTTCTTTCACTCTCAATACTCTCAGTCACAGACACTTCAATATCAACATCCCCTGTTTCTTGATTTTCTCAAACACCTGCGGACAAAGAACTGAAAACGAATATTTCATATTCAAAAAGATACAAAACCTCAAATACTCTCAAGTCTGAGTGCAACAAGTTTTTATTCAGACAAAGATGGTGCAGAGAAGAAGAGAAGTAAGAGAGAGTTATGGTTTGTCCTGTTCAAGCTTATTCTTCTTCATCGGATTGCTATGTTCATCCTCTGCAGAGCTCACAGACAAAGGTGTTAACTATGAAGGTAATATTGATCATCAACACGTATCCTTCGTTTATGGATTTTTTTTCCTCCCTAAAACATGTTTTTTCTGTTTCCCTTTTAGTTCTTGCTCTAATAGGAATCAAGAGCTCACTGATTGACCCTCATGGAGTCCTAATGAACTGGGATGACACAGCAGTTGATCCTTGTAGCTGGAACATGATCACTTGCTCTGCTGATGGTTTTGTTCTAAGCCTGTAAGCACATAAATACACACTAGATATGCTAAGTAAACATGTCTTTACTATCAGTCTTAAGACTCTTAACTTATATATGTATGTAGGGGAGCTCCAAGCCAGAATCTTTCAGGAACTCTTTCATCCAGTATTGGTAATTTAACATATCTTCAGACTGTGTAAGTGTTTTTAATTATTAATAAAACATTTTGTTTCTTCATCTCTTAATTACTTAGTTGATTTTTTCTAATTATATGCTTTTGGATACAAACAAATAAAGGTTATTGCAGAACAATTACATAACAGGACATATTCCTCCTGAGATTGGGAAATTGATGAAACTCAAAACGCTTGATCTCTCTACTAATAACTTCACTGGCCAAATCCCTTTCACCCTTTCACGTTCCTCAAATCTCCAATACTTGTAAGATTATCCATTTTCCAAATTTTATCGACATACATTTGTAATAATATTTGTTATTAATTATTTATGGAGGGATTTTTTTGTGTTGAAAATTGTGGAGCAGGAGGGTGAATAATAACAGCCTGACAGGAACAATTCCTAGCTTATTGGCAAACATGACCCAACTCACTTTCTTGTACATTCTCTTTCTTGTATTTTTTAATCAGTTTTCTTGTATGTATTTATATGGATAAACAGTATTGTTTTTTTTTGTCAACCGGATAAACAGTATTGTTTATATTTCGTAAATTGTTTTTTAGGGATTTGTCGTACAATAACTTGAGTGGACCAGTTCCAAGATCACATGCAAAGACATTCAAGTAAGTATATTTCTGAAAAAGAATATTTGTCGCTTTACTCTGTTCTGAGAAAAAAACATGAGGGTAATTCCACATTCATACGCTACCCTAACTCCAGTAAACTGAGTATATAAAATATAGTATTTATATAACATTTATGTACTTGTGGTGCAGTGTAATGGGAAATCCTCAGATTTGTCCAACAGGAACTGAGAAGAACTGTAATGGGACTCAACCTAAGCCTACGTTAATTAACTTGAACAGTTCTAAAGGCAAGTAAAACCTAAAATTTAATCTTGGAAAGAAAATTAAAATCTTTTGAATTCTGGAGATTTTAGGCTAAAATGTGTTTGTTTTTACTTTGTTTGTTGTTGTTAGATGAAGCTTCTGATGGAGGAACGAAAAACCGGAAAATCGCCATAGCCTTCGGTATAGGCCTTACTTGTGTTTGCTTGTTGATCATTGGCTTTGGTTTTCTTCTTTGGTGGAGAAGAAGACATAACCAACAAATATTCTTTGACGTCAATGGTAAGTTAACAATGAAATTGTTAACTTATTGTTAACATTTAGACCAAAAAAAAAAGTTAACAATGAAATGAGTTTTTTCTTTCTGGATTATGAAGACATTTGAACCAATGTGTACATGAATTTGAAATGTTTACAGACCAAAACAAGGAAGAAGTATGTCTAGGGAACCTAAGGAGGTTTAGTTTCAAAGAACTTCAATCCGCCACGGGTAACTTCAGCAGCAAGAATCTAGTTGGAAAAGGAGGGTATGGGAACGTGTATAAAGGTTGTCTTCATGATGGAACCATCGTTGCGGTGAAGAGATTGAAGGATGTGAACAACGGCGGTGGAGAGATTCAGTTTCAGACAGAGGTTGAGATGATAAGCCTCGCCGTCCATCGTAATCTCCTCCGCCTCTACGGCTTATGCACTACTTCTATGGAACGGCTTCTCGTGTATCCTTACATGTCTAATGGCAGTGTTGCTTCTCGACTCAAAGGTATTAAATTATCTCAACCGTATTTTTGGTTTAATTAGGTTTTTTGGTTTGAGTTTTTTATAATATATATTATATTTTTTGAAATAAAAATTAAGTTTACAGAAATTAATGTTGTAAAACTAACAATATGTATATACAGTATACTAGGTGTTTTGCCCGCACATGCGGGCATAATCGTTTTACTAATAATTATTAATATATGTATTATGATTTAAACACCATGATAACTTATTCTTTATATTCTTAATCATTTTAGTTTTTTCGATTTTTATTTCGGTCTATGTCTTCTTAACACAAATGAAAACTTTAAAACTATGAAACCATAAGAGCATAATTACATATCAAATATTGCACACAATAAATCACTAAAACACACATAATCCAAGTAAAAACAAAATAAATAAAAATTAAATAAAAACTAAAGTTCGATGATAATTTAGAAGATTAAAAAAACAAATTGAGATAATAACAATATTTCATTGGTTTACTTGATAAATATATACATTGACTTATCTTAATATTTCATAAATTTACTTTTAATAAAAGAAAAATAGATAATGATAGTTTTATTATTAAAGTTAATTTATGGTTAATTATATAATGATAAATCTTATTATTCATTAAAAATATATCAATTTTAGCCGTTTTAGAAAATAAACCATTAAATACATGTTCATAACATAATTACAAGGAAACTCTTTAAACTTAATATTAAAACATATTTTTTTTATAGATTAAACAGTAATAAAACATACACATGAAATAACTACCGAAGTAATTAAGAATAACTAATTCATAATTCCAAACTCCATGTAACAAAAACGATTTGTTCTTATACTTTCAAGCTCAAAGAAAGAAGAAAAACATAGAACTTCAACTAAAAAACAAATATCAAAAGTACAAAATATAGATGTCAAAAACTATTATCGAGAAAATTTGGAATGAATGAGAAAAATGAAACTATATAATTTAAATCATCTTACATCATATGAAAATAAGAATTGGTCCTAACTTGTTTAAAATAATTATAATTTTAATTCCAATTATAAATTTTGAAATCGTTATATTATTTAAATTAATAAATTAATGATTTAAGCTAAAAACTAATAAGAATCTTGTGAAAGTTAAAATAATTATAATCATAGATCCAATGAGAAATTTCGAAATATTTATATTATCTAAATTAATAAATTGATGATTTAATCTTAAAGCTAATAAGCATATGACAAATTAGCAAAATTAGCTAAAATCAAAGAATATATATAAATTAATAAATTGATGATTTAATCAAAAAAACTAATAAGAATATGACAAATAATCAAAATTAGCCAAACTCAAGAAGAATGTGACAAATCAGTAAAATCACTTCATAATAATAATACTTATATTATTTAAATTAATAAATTAATAAGTTAAGCTAAAAATTAATAAGAATGTTGTGAAAGTTAAAATGACTATAATCATAAATCCAATGAGAAATTTCGAAATATTTATATTATTTAAATTTATAAATTAATTAGGAAGTTTGAAATATTTATATTATCTAAATTAATAAATTGATAATTTAATTTAAAAATCTAATTAGCATATGATAAATAAGTAAAATTAGCTAAAATCAAAGAATATTATAAAAATTAATAAATTGATGATTTAATAAAAACTAATAAGAATATGACAAATAAGCAAAATTAGCTAAAATCAAGGATATTGTGACAAATCAGCAAAATCACTTTATAAATAATAATATAGAAAACTAATAAGAATATGACAAATAAGCAAAATTACCTAAAATCATGGAATACATGACAACTAAGCAAATTACTTCATAAATAAATTTATAAATTAATTAGGAAGTTTGAAATATTTATATTATCTAAATTAATAAATTGATAATTTAATTTAAAAATCTAATAAGCATATGATAAATAAGTAAAATTAGCTAAAATCAAAGAATATTATAAAAATTAATAAATTGATGATTTAATAAAAACTAATAAGAATATGACAAATAAGCAAAATTAGCTAAAATCAAGGATATTGTGACAAATCAGCAAAATCACTTCATAAATAATAATATAGAAAACTAATAAGAATATTACAAATAAGCAAAATTAGCTAAAATCATGGAGAACATGACAAGTAAGCAAAATTACTTCATAAATAATAGTATAGATAATCTGATCATATTTTTTTTTTTTCATATTGTTGATTGTTTCTTTACATAGTTGAACCGGTTTACGACTTGTGTGCATGTGTGTTGTAGCTAAACCGGTATTGGATTGGAGCACGAGAAAGCGAATAGCATTAGGAGCAGCAAGAGGGTTACTGTATCTGCACGAGCAATGCGATCCAAAGATCATTCACCGTGACGTGAAAGCTGCAAACATACTTCTCGATGACTATTACGAAGCAGTTGTCGGAGATTTTGGTCTGGCCAAGCTCTTGGATCACGAGGAGTCTCACGTGACAACCGCCGTGAGGGGAACGGTGGGTCACATCGCACCTGAGTATCTCTCGACGGGACAATCTTCGGAGAAGACAGATGTGTTCGGTTTCGGAATACTTCTACTCGAACTGATCACTGGATTGAGAGCTCTTGAATTCGGAAAAGCAGCCAACCAAAGAGGAGCGATTCTTGAGTGGGTAAGTCAAGCCGAGTCTTGTTTCTTCTTTCAGTTATGTCCAAGACTTCTTTTCTCATGTGCAGTTGGAGCAGTCAAACATGGTTCGGATATTAAAATTTTTTTTTTTTTAAATATAATCTAAGTTTTAAAATTTTAGATATACTTCTAATTTAGGTTTTATAATTTTAAACTTTAAACATATATAAATGAAACTATTAACTTTAAAAACTAGTTAAATATATTACTAATATTTTTTTGAATATTACCTAGAGATAATTTAAGACGATACTGGTTATGGTTATGTCAAATTCACTCACTTCTAGGTTTAAATATTGTTGGGATAGTTAGGAAAACAAAAAAAAATTATAAGGATTTACAACTTTTAAAGCTTATGTTACATGTTAAAAAAGAGCTTAGGTTATATTCTTTAATTATTATTCATGGGTTTATTTGTTTATTAGAATGTATATGTAGAAAATTTATTAATTTATAAAATATTATTTAGCTATACATTTAGGCTATATTTTTAGAAGGATAGACAACTTTAATTAAAGATTAGGTTATATTCTTTATTAATATCTGGTTTAATGTTTATTTTTAGAGAATTCATTAGAATAATTTGCTAGATATTTAGTGTATATTATTAATTATTCTCACTTATGTTTATGGAAATACTTGTAGGTGAAGAAACTACAACAGGAGAAGAACCTAGAACAGATCGTAGACAAGGATTTGGAGAGGAATTACGATAGGATCGAAGTGGAGGAGATGGTTAAAGTAGCTTTGCTTTGTACACAGTACCTACCCATACATCGTCCAAAGATGTCTGAAGTTGTGAGAATGCTTGAAGGAGATGGTCTTGTTGAGAAATGGGAAGCTTCTTCTCAGAGAACTGAAACCAGCAGAAGTTACAGCAAACCTAACGAGTTTTCTTCGTCCGAACGTTATTCAGATCTTACTGATGATTCCTCGGTCCTGGTTCAAGCCATGGAGTTGTCAGGTCCCAGATGACAAGATAAACATCGTATCTTGATATTTGTCATAAACATCTATAAATATGGTTTTAGCAAAAAAAAAAAAACATCTATAAATATGGGAATATGATGTATGCTACGGTCTTATATTGTATATAGGTTTTGCTTGTCAGAAGGACTCATATATTCTTATTGTGGAAGCAGCCAAGCAGATGCTGGTGGACGACTTTTTATATGAATTATGAGAAAATTTATTACTTAGAATTTTATGTTCAAGGAAGTGTGTTATTGCAATGATCCAAAGCAAGAAATGAAGTCCATATAATAAAACTACAAAAGAACATATATAAAAAGAAGAAGAAAGGAAACAAACAAGTGAAGTAGTGTAACAAAATTTTGAATTTGCTTAAACTAGAGAAAATCAATAAACCCCCAAAATTCCGATCGAAATAACCGGTCCAATAATGCAAAGCTATCCAAATCCATTTAAAAAAACGGTTTGATCTGGTTATGATCATAGTTCATAGAATCCATGCTTGATGTTGAAAGTCTCTCTGTTCTCAAAATCCTTCTTTTTCGGTTCTTGAAACAGTCCAAACCATGCAATCAATCCTTGTGGTCATCATCATCGCTTTCAAAATCTGCAAAAGACCGCCAACTTTAAACCTCTACTTAAAATGATCTTAAAAGTATATATATCCTCACTAGTTAATAAGATTTTCAGTAAACATACCTGATCTGCATCTACACTAAGCTTGCCTGGGTCCTGTACTTGTTTCACATAGGGGAGTGCTGATGGAGCAAGAGCACTGGGTCCAACACTTTTTTTTCAAAAAATTCAGGGGATTTTAGGGTCCTAATTTCAGAAAAAAATGTTTAAAAAGGATCCAAATTTATAAAATTCTAACTATAAAGATAAATTACTGGATTTTTTTCTTTTTGCACCGGACCTTTAAAAGGTTTGAGCCGGGCCTTATCACAATTGTCCGGTAAATCAAAACCCACCAGAAGATATGAAGAACAAGCAAGCAAAACAAGAGTTTATTGAACATGTAATAGTGGATCGGTCCTTCCACCGGATGCTTTCCTTGTCCACAGTATCCAAAAAGGAGACGTAGAACGACCCAAGACAAAGCGAAAAGAACGAGCGAGAAGCTTGCTATACTCTCACCATACTTTGACATTTTCCGGAACACATCGCTTGCGTCATGGAATGCAAGAATGATTGCATTGATTCAACATTGCATTCAGAGACACGAGTCAGAAGCAATGATTGCTCTAAAGGGTCGTTCGTTACTGAAAGTATTAAAGTTGCACATAAAAGAGAGAGAGATATACTATAAGAGAGTGATACATACTCCCTCCGTTTCATATTATTTGTCGTTCTAAGTCTTTGCACACAGATTAAGAAAACATTTAATTTTACATATTTCCAAAATAAAAATATTATTACCAATACACATCAACCAATATAAAAATAGAATAGAGAATATTTTCAATAAATTTTGCATTGAAAACCGAAAACGACACTTATTTTAAAACAAAAATTTTGCTCTAGAACGACATATAATTTGAAACGGAGGGAGTACTTTTTTATATTAAATGCGATTCGCAGAAACCCAAAGTCCTGGAAAGTAGGGAAGGATTCGTGTTCCCAGTTGATCCATTCGAACAAACCCATCTCAGAAAGTTTCCAACTTTACAAGCAGAGTGTGTTTTTTTTTTCCCTTCTTAATCAGAAGAACCACATCGGAATCTCGTCGGAGTTTCTCAGAACGAAATTAAGGGAAAGCAGATTCAGAGAAAGTTCAATGCTTTACAATAATGAGATTGTTTATTACTACTTCAATGGGCTCTCTTTATCCGAAACATTTTATCAAAAGAAATAGTTGTTTCTTAACATTTTACCAAAAAAAAAAAGAAAAAAAGAAATAGTTGTTTTCTTCAAATATACTTCATACAAATATATTTTACGTGTGGTGGCAGAAGAGACTATTCAGGCCATCTTATATGATAGTGTTGATTTTCGTTTAATTGAATAATTTTTTTTTTCTTTTGTATAAATGTAAAAATTGTTTCTATTTTATTTTATTTTCGGTGTACATTTGAAGAAATAACTTTTAAATTGTATAATTATATATTTTTAGTAGTATTGCGTATATTTATTGATTAATAATTAAAATTAGCTTATTTATAATTTGTAATCCTGTACGATTTCTTAAATATTTTTTTAATCTCTTAAATAAAGATGAAATCACTTGTATTCACATCATATAGAGATAAAAAAAATTGATGATAATTATGAAAACATAAAACAAAACACGTAAGTTGAAGCTTGCATAGCTTTTAGAAAAATTACTTGAAATGCCATAAGTTACATACTACATTTATAAAATACTTTTAATTAAAAATATAATAAATTTTATATTAAGGATTTAGTTATTATTTTTTCTGATTTCTTATTTAAAATTTTAGGTTGAATTTATAAACTTCTATAAATATTTTATAAATGACTATTAAACATTTATAAATAATTTATGAAAATAGTCATTATTTAAAAGTAAAATGAAAAGTGATATCAAAATTTGTGGTAGAATTAAAACTATCCTCTAGTATTTAGCTTAATCAAGAAAAAGGTAATTTGCTAGATAGACAAACAAAATCGTTAACAATATATATGATTTTGTGAATATTATTTTTTATAATTTTTTTTGTGAATATTCTTAAAAACATATTAATATATAAAATAGCATAATATATAATATTGCATGTTACTTGTTAAGTATTCTATAAATAACCTCCTAAGTTCCTAACTGTTTGCTATCTAGCAAACTAACTTTTAAACCAAAAACTGATAGAATTTGTTACCACTGAATTTATCAAGTGAAGAAACAGCCGAAGATAATTTATAATTGCATGATTATATGTAATCGTCATCATTTTATTATATGGTCCTTCCACAAATTAGTATTCCCTCTATTTTTAAATAATACATGTTTTGAGATTTTCACGCTTTTTAATAAAACATATTAAAATTTACTTATTAGTGCATAGTTTTTTGTTATTTTATATTTCCTATATTTCTAAACCAATAAAATTTCAAGAAATGCAATTAATGTTTTTGAGATTCACAATTATTCATAATTAGTTGACAAAAATTACATTGAAAATATGAAAAATATATCTTTTTGAAACAAAAAAAATTCCTAAAACATATATCTTTAAGGGAGTATAAGAATAGCTATCTGGACGTAAGACCTTATAATTCGCTTCTGGTTTGTTCTTTAGTAGTCTCGAAAATGCCTATGCTTCCATATCGTTGGCAGGCACTACCACCAGAGGCCCCACGATTCTTTGTCTTTGTGTTGCCCTTTTATAAAATTTGTCTTCTTTCATCTTTAAAATCTAAATCATCGACCATATCACTCCTTTAACAAGGAGAAAAGTATTTACATCACTCCTTTAACAAGGAGAAAAGTATTTTGTTCAAAAAAAAAAAAAAAAAAACAAGGAGAAAAGTATTTACAGTTATATTCAGCATTTACCAATATCTTTCTTCAAGCAATTACCAATATCTAATTGAATAATTCTGATATTGTACAAATGCAGACAGAAAAAAAGAACATATATGGGGCAACGTGATGGATCACAACTTGATGTAACTACTGAAAAAGTCTTTGGGATAGAGGCAGAATATTGTTCTGCAATTCTTTTTTTTTTTGCATAGCAAAAAAAAAAACTTCATTGGAAATATTTTCATATTGACAAGCTTTGTGAATAGAAGGATTATGGTGTCTACTGTGCTTAGGTCCAAAACCGATTCGTAAATACTATTCTAATAGTTTTATACAATCATTTTCTGTAGATAACTTTACCAATCCTAAGCTTTGATTCCGAGGATGATATCGTTCTACTTCTATGTGGTTAACATTGGTCGGTACTAGCATTACTGACAATAGTTATAATGTGAAGCTTGTGGTTGAAAATAGGTGCAGCTCATAAACAAATACTAATACTATCCATATGGGTGTTAAGTAGGCCAAAAGTTAAAAACCAACAAAAGGGTAGGTGAAAAGTAATTAGAATCAATAATATAAGATTGATATCTCGATATCGATTTTTCTTTATAACCGTGGGGATCCGACGATTGAGGTTAATCGACTAGTTCCACGAGACCCACGTCACTCCAAGTATTCTTGCGATTTAACATTAGCATGGATGGCCACACAGGGTTTTAAAACCAGTTCTGTATTGGAGCCGAAACTCCCTCAAAACCATTACCCCACCATCTTGTGGTTATCTCGATATCGATTTAGTGCTCAAAATTTACATATTAGTGTAATGTGCCAGGTCAAATTCAAGAAATCATTCTTGGTGGTTTGTCACACTTTGGATGATGTGTGTTTTACGATTGAAATATTTAGAAAAGTGGATAATGGCTACAAGAAAAAAAAAGGAAATCTAAAGACTGAAAACTTGATCAGGTTGCCTAAAAAAGAAGAAGGGCCACCATTTTTCGGCAGTCTTTTGTTTTCGTTTGCCATGACTTTCCTTAGTGATGTTCACTGCAAGTGTATTTATGCGGCGAGCAAACTGAAAATTTGTTAATAGAGTTCGTCATAATTGATCTGCAAGTCACACATGCATTTATGATATGTCGGTAATATTATGGTAGACAATTAGTTACATTATAAGTTCTGATCACTATTTTTCCTTTCATTGTTTATAATTTCTAGAAGTCTCCTATCTCTTCAAGTATAAATTCAGAATATATACTTCAAACATTATTTTTATGGGGAATGTGAATGAGTTTAAATAGGTTTTTAAAAGCAACATTAACATTATACTGTTAGATTCTGATTTGGTTACGTGGTGAAATAAAATAATAACGGGAAAATGGCAATATATTCTGGACGGTGAGGCGAAATCAAGTTTACTCAAAAATCACATAACAGCGTAAATCATTTGGTATTAATTTTCTGTCACAAATTTTAAATATATAATGGTAAGTTCAAAACAAATCTAAAAATGGAATTGTGGACTGAATAAATCAAAATCCGGAGCCAATCAGATTTATAATATAATATATTAGCGGTATGTATACGGTTATGGTTTGTATATTGAATTTTATATATATACATATAAGAGGCTAGAGAACATGAATATGTTCCACAAGTGAGTTACGTTATTTAACTTTAAAGTATATATACTATGATCGATCATACCATAATACAAATATGATACATGATTACCAACTTTATATTCGAGAACCAACCATAACCCAACATCCGAACCTTTTTTTTTCTGTTGAAACCGAACAACACAATCTCAAAATCTCTGCCCCTCCCGATTCAACTTGAAGAAACACTAAACTTCTTCGAACTCTCTTAAAAACTGTTGTTGTTCTTGTTAGATTTTAGGTCGCATACAAGCCGTCGGAGATCAGAAGCTTCTTCTTTGAGTTTAGAGTTCTCCTTCAATACGTTATCTTGAGTTTCCAATACGCTGTTCAGCTTATCGATAAGACAGTTGTTCTCGTTGCGAAGCCTTATCACCTGAGACCAGAGTTCATCAAGATGTCTTTGTTTCCTCATCCTCGACCTCCTCGCAGATTCTCTGTTTGAAAGCATCCTCCTCTGCTTCCTCTCGTCGAGTATAATGATGCTCTGACGATGATTATGATGATGATCTTCGTCGGAAGTTGAGTTGTTGCTCGTCATGACATCTTGACCGTTGGATGATGAGGAATAGTTGTTGTTGATGAGTTCGGTTAGGTAGTTTAATGAAGAGGAAGAGGTTGGAGACGAGGGCATGTCTATTATGTTGAACTCTGCTGGGATCGTGGTTAAGTTTTCCGGCGATAGGTATTGGAAGTAACCGGTGATTTCTGCCGGAATCATGGTCTTAGTTTGGTGTATAAGAGTGAGAGATGAATATGGATGAGTTTGTATTTGTGGCTAGAAGTTAGTTTGAAGTAAGAAGAGGAGGAAGTGGGGAGGGTTTTATAATGTTGGAGAGTTAGAATAAGAACGGAATCATGGAGACGTGGGTCCTACTGATTATATTGTGTATCTAGAGCATATTGTAAATTTAAAAAATAATTCTACATTATTACGTTTCGTAATTTACATAGGCAGAAGAGCAAAAAACATAGGGAAAATTGCCAAAATGGAACAAAAATTCAGCATGGTTGTCCCTATAGTATAAAACCATCATTTAGTTGTCCCTTTAGTATAATTTCTTTCATAATCCCAAAACTAACCCTTGATTAATCTAATTAAACACATTAAACTAATATAATTTAAAATAATAATAATTAAAAACGTTTAAAAAGGGATTTTTTTTTAAAAAAAATTAATTTTTAATAAAAATAAACTTTTTAAAACTTAATAAAATAAAAATAAAAATAATTTACAATTTTTTTAATAAAAAACAGTTTAAAAAGTTTTATTTTTTATAAGAAGTTTAAAATGTTTGTAAACTTTTTAATTTTATCAAAAATTTTAATAAAATAAAAAAATTAAAATGTATTTTTCTAAAGTTTGTTTAAAATTTTATTAAAAACTTTTTGTAAAGTTTTATTTTTATTTTTATAAAGTTTACAAATTTTATAAATTTTGTTTAAAGTTTTTATTAAACACAATAAACTAAAAGAATTTTTAAAAAATTTAATTAAAAACGTTTTAAAAAGGGAAAATAAAACTTTTAATTTTTTTAAATAAAAATAAACTTTGTAAAAATAAAAATAATTTACAATTTTTTAATAAAACGATAAATAAACTTATTAAAAAACATTTTACAAAGTTTTATTTTTATAAAAAGTTTAAAATGTTTTTAATAAAACTTTAATTAAATAAAAAATTTAAACTTTATAAAAATAAAAATAAAACTTTACTAATTTTTTTTAATAAAAGCTTTAAACTAACTTTATAAAAAAACAATTTACAAAGTTTTATTTTATAAAAAATTTAAAATGTTTGTGACCTTTTGAATTTTATCGAACTTTTTAATAAAAATAAAACTTTTAAAAATGTTTTTAATAAAACTTTAATAAAAATAAAATTTGTAAACTTTATAAAATAAAAATTAAACTTTACAAAAAATTGCACCTAATTTCAAAACACCACATGTTGTATAGATATGTATCATAGAGAATAAGAGTTTGTGAAAAAAAATCAAAAGAAAAACTATGGAAAACCCATAGATTAATGAAGAAGACAAGGTATAATCATTTTTTAAAAGTTTTTGACAAGTAAAATCGAAAATAACACGTTTTAGGAAGTTAGAATATTTTTAGGAGATTTTTAGAATATTTCCTTAACTGAATTTTTCATTAATTTTCGCAAAAAACAGGTATCTTATCCGTAGAAGGTGCCTTCTAAAAGTTTAGAACATTGACAAAAATCTAGAACACGCTTTCTACTTTTAGTAGACGGAAGAGTACATTTTAGAAAACACATTCCGCGAAATTTAGAATACTTAATAAAAGTAGAAGATGCTTTCGGACGAAAAGTAGATAGCTTTAGGATTAGTAGAATGCGCATTCCACTTTCTTAGAAAATTAGTAAACAGTAGAATGTACTTTCTAAAAATAGTAGATGAACGTGTTTATTTTAGAAATCGCTTTCTACTATACCATTTTCCGTAGAAGGCACATTCTACCTTTAGTAGAACGTATTTTCAAATTTTTATTTATCAACTTTTTGAAAAAAATAAAAATACCAGCATGTGTATATAGATGTTTTATTAATTCTTTATATTTTAATTTTTTTTTTTGATTCACAAAAGTATTTATTTCATTAGTTTTCAGAAATACAAAGGGTAAAAAGGAGAAAAATTGGACAAAAAAGGATTTATACCAAAGGGACAACACCCTTGTTTTTTTGTTCTCTATTGGCAATTTTCCCAAAAACATACATACCAAAGTAAGCCATAATTTATATAGGCAGAAGAGTTAGAAGTCAAAATTCTCATTGTTTTTGCGAAATTGGTAGACAAATAATTCCATTGAATACCAAATAAATAAACACTAAAGAACGTATTCAATTGAATGTTTTATATGATTTATATCAAAATAACAAATCTAAAGGTAATTCCTTCTCATGGGTGGGAAAAAGAAGTACCAGAAAAGTTAAATGCAAGTTTGATAGAGCAGTGGCTAATGAAGAATGGCATGCCTTATTTGGCCAGTCAGTTGTAGAATTCCTACGACTATGGGGTTCAGATCACCGGCCGGTCCTAGCACGCATTCAATCTATTTCCCGAAAGATAAGGAAAAATTTCAGATTTGACAAGAGGTGGATAGGAAAACCAGGCTTTAAAGAAGCAATAACCTCGGGGTGGGGACAGTTTGATGCAATTCCAGTTCAGAATTTTCACCAAAAAGTTACCTCATGTCGAAATAAAATCAGTTCTTGGAGAAAGAATAATCTTACAAATTCTGCCGTCTTGATTGAAGAATTAAAAAATAAAATAGATCTTGCCGAAGATGATGAAAACTCTACAACAGAAGAATTGGAGGATCTAAGAAGACAACTTATTATGGCCTTTAGAGAAGAGAACTTTTTTGGGAACAAAAGAGTAGGGACCAATGGCACAAATATAGGGATAGAAACACAAAATTCCACCATGGCATCACCAAGCAAAAGAGAGCCCAAAATCGGATCATCAGTATAAAAGACAAATATGGGAATCTAGTAGAGAGAGAGATCGAGGTGGAGAACGTGGCTGTTCAATACTTTCGAGATCTTTTCTCTACTTCCTCACCATCAGAGATAGATAATTCTCTGTGGTTCATTTCAGTGAAGGTGATCCAGGCTGACAATGGTTTACTCTTAGAGAAACAGTGAGAACAAGAAATTAGAAAAGCCATTTTTGATATAAACCCGGATAAAGCACCCGGACCGGATGGCATGACGAGTAGATTGTTCTAGAGATTCTGGCGGGAGATGCGTCAAGATATAGTTAAACTTGTGCAAGACTTTTTCGAGACTGGCTTATTCGATCCTGCTTTGAATCAAACGAATATCTGCCTCATTCCAAAAAAGAAGAAACCTCGGGATATGTCTGAATTCCGACCCATTACTCTCTGTAATGTTAGCTACAAGATTATATCTAAGCTAATTTGCAAGAGACTGAAGAGGGTTATTCCGCGTTTGATCTCAGAGACACAATCTGCCTTTGTAGCCAAACGCTTGATCACGGATAACATCCTAATAGCACAAAAAAATTTTCATGCCTTGAGGACAAACCAGAGATGTAGACAAGACTTTATGGCTATCAAAATAAACATGAGCAAAGCCTACGATAGAGTAGAATGGAATTTCATATCAGCTTTGATGGAGAAGATGGGCTTCGATAAAAGACTAGTTGACCTTATTATGTGTTGTGTCACGTCGGTCTCATATCAAGTCTTAGTCAACGGGCAACCGAGGGGAAAAATCCTACCAAAGAGAGGCTTGAGACAAGGAGATCCTCTCTCCCCTTTTTTGTTTATCTTGTGCACCGAAACACTGATCTCACTCCTAAATAGAGCAGAAATGGAGAAGAAGATTATTGGGCTTCGGGTTGCAAGAGCGAGCCCAAGGATTTCCCATCTCCTTTTTGCAGATGATAGTCTTTTCTTTTGCAAGGCAGAATTAAGCCAATGCAAAGAGATCATGGACATTCTAGACATATATGGAAAAACCTCAGGCCAAAGATTAAACACGTCAAAATCTTCCATGTTCTTTGGAAACCGAGTGGAGTCTTCTCGGAAAAAAGATATAAAAGAAGCGTTAGGGTTCTCTTCTGAAGGAGGCATGGGGATGTACTTTGGATTACCTGAACAAATTGGTGGTTCGAAGATGAAAGTGTTCTCTTTTGTACAAGATCGGCTCATTGGGCGAACAAATAATTGGTCATCGAGACTTCTCTCGAAAGGAGGAAAAGAAGTCCAGATTAAATCGGTGGCTCAAGCAGTCCCGACTTATGTTATGTCATGCTACTTACTTCCACAAGGTATTATTGATAAGCTCAGGAGCACGACTTCAAACTTTTGGTGGAACTCAAAACAAAACAGCAGAGGTTTACATTGGATAGCGTGGGACGAAGTCTGTACTCCCAAAGATTTAGGAGAACTAGGTTTTCGAGATTTCCACGATTTCAACATAGCGCTTCTTGCAAAACAACTGTGGAGATTAATTCATTACCCAAACTCTTTACTGGCACGAGTTCTAAAAGGAAAGTATTATCATCACACCTCTCCTTTAGAAGATCGACGGACATACTCACCATAATATGGATGGCGAAGTATCATGGCAGCAAAACCTCTACTCCTCTCGGGTTTACGGAAGACAATTGGATCGGGCAACGATACGAGAGTATGGAGTGAGCCTTGGGTTCCAGATTCAAGGGCGCGACCACCGAGACCTGCCGAACATATTGTCTACAGGCTCCCCCAGCTCCTTGTTCAGTCCTTTATTAAGGATGATACCAAGGAGTGGGATATACCACTTTTGAGAGAATTCTTTCATCCTGATGATATACCTTTGATACTTGGGCTAAAACCTTCTCGCTCCCTATTACCAGATGGTTATGCTTGGAACCATACTAAGTCAGGAGTATTTTCAGTTAAGACCGGTTATGATCTACTTCAATCAATGAAACGGAGTCTTACACACGATGTGGTTAGTGAACCGAGCTTCACGTGTCTTCTAAGCCATGTTTGGAAGATAAAAGCTCCAAGCAAGATGAAGCATTTCCTTTGGCAAGCTCTCTCGGGCTGTGTGGCAACAGCAGAGAGACTCACTTATAGACACCTGGGTACCGATAGGAGTTGTCCGAGATGTGTAGCCCCAGTGGAGTCGATTAATCATCTTCTTTTTGAGTGCCCCCCAGCCCTGCAAGTTTGGGCTTTATCGGACTATCCGTCCCTTCCGGGTTACTTCCTGAGTATATCTATATACCAAAATATGAACTTTCTGTTTTGAAAGACAAAAGAGGTGGCTCCCTTGAGACCACAACTCGATACCTTCCCATGGATCTGTTGGTACATCTGGAAGGCGAGGAACGACAAATTCTTCAATGGGAAAGTCGTATCCCCGATGGATACTCTTCAACATGCGACACTCGAGGCCGAATATTGGAGGACGGCTAATGAAAAGGAGGACGAAGAGGGGGAACATGACGGTACCCATTCTTCAGAAGTGGAGACAGTGCCCCCTTGGATACCCCGAATCCCTATCTGCCGAATTGATGCTTCATGGATTGATAATGGCAGCGTTAGTGGCTTAGGGTGGAATTTCAAGGATCAAATGGGCTCTGTATCCTTTGGACAAAGGGCATGTAGCAGGAGCCTCTCAGCACTTCACGCTGAGATTGAAGGTTTACTCTGGGCAGCTTCATGTATGAGGAACATGAGGATCACCACGATAAGCTTCGAGACGGACTGCACAGATCTGGTGGACATGATTACGAATCCGGGGGAGTGGCCAGCATTCGCGACAGTGATCAGGATTTTCCAGGGCCTCCATGAAGATTTTGAGGATGTGAGACTATCTCATATTTTTCGAAACATGAATGGACGGGCCGATGCTCTAGCTAAAGAAGCAAGAAAGAGAGGATACATTTTTCCCATATAGATCAGATCCGGTCAGATGGAGAGACTCCACGGAAACTCGGCTCGTCGGACCACCACTTGATCTAGATAAGATGGACAGCTGACAAAAAAAAAAACACAAATCTAGTGTTATTAAAACATAAATTTTAAAAATTTATTTAACATTTATTGTTATTGAATTTGATATTTCATAAAGTACTTTAAAATCTACTGCTATTAAAAACATTTTAAGACGTGGAATTTCAAAGTTTTAAAGTGATTATAAAATCTTTTGGTGGAACTTTTTAGTTAAAATAAATTAGATATTAAATTAAAATATGCAAAAAATTCCACCAAAACCGATGATAATCAATTTTTAAAAATAATCAGCTTATAATAAAAAACTTAAATAGTAATATAGCGACAACACTAAAATAGTACAAATAATCATGCATTTTTGGACCGAATACAATAGTACAATAGGGTCTATACATTTAAATATTATTTCAAACTTGAGTAATATAATAATAGTTTGATGTATTAGAATAAAGTTATTGTAGAATATACTTAAGCTGAATTCTCACTATTATAATTAACTAAATAATATATGGCCTTTATAAAATTGTAGTTTTACATAACAAGAAAAGAGTTAAGCTTTTATTTTAACTAATAGATCTGAACTCCAGCACTCAGAGCTCTTGTAATTGCTCTCTCGTCATCGATTCTTTTTACTTTTATTTTAACTAATAAGTCTGAGCTCCAACACTCGAGCTCTTGTAAATGTTGTCTTGCCGTCGATCCTTTTTAGACTGACTTTTGGTTAGGACATAAAAATCATCAATTCATCATATAGAAAGAGTTGTGTACTTCTATTTTGAATGAAAATGTTTTGTGTTTCCAACATGCAACAGCAGCTAAAAAATTATAGAAAAAAAAAGTAAACAACAAATTTGAAAGCAAAGAGAAATACAAGAGCTAAGAAGGAAATACGAAGCCGCTGAGTTGGCATCAAAATGAAGTGAACTCTCCAAGAAGATCCAGTAACAATAGAGCGATGGAGAATCCTTGGTTTCCATCAGATTTGAACAATATCCAAACCTGTCGAGACAATGCAAGACCGTGCAAGAATAGTGTAAGAATAGTTGTGTGTGACAGTACAACCACACAAAAGTGCATAGGAATTACACTGTCGAACAAATAACCATATGGGATACCCCTCATGTGACACTGTCACATGACATGGTAAGATGAAATCAAGTGATTAGAAAGTGAGATATTTTTTTCATCATAACTCTTATAAACTAATTTCTTCATCACTGTCCTTGGTTTCATTTTAATTTTTGTTTTAAACTTTTTCACACATATTAAAAATATATTTGATTTTGTATATTTTATAATAAAAAGAAGGCAACCATATTTTAATCAATAAAAATGAAACTGAAGAATAAAGTTAATAAATTTTGCATTGAAATTTTAAACATTTATTTCGTAACAAATATTTTATTCTAAAACAATATTTAATATGAAACGGATGGAGTAATATTCTACATTTGAAAATTTAACTATATTATGGAATTAATGAGCCAAATAAAGCTATCTCATACTTTAAGTATATATAGAATGCAATTATATATTTTTTTTTCTTAAAATTATTATGTGGTTTGAAAGCGCGGTTCAAAGTTTAGGTACATAGAAATACGAAATTAACAAATATTATCTGATTTGGTATATAATATTGAGATATATCGATTCTCTAAACATGTTTAAAATATAAAGACATTCAGTAACACAAGGTAAAAATTAGAAAATGTAACAAAAATATAGATACCTAAATTAGAGTCAAGATCAAAAACTCCATATCCCCATTCATACCAACACTCTCAATTGAACTTACAATTTTATTGGGTTCCTAACATTTTTATTTGAACCAAACTAAAAATAAAATAACTAAAGTCAAACCAAAACTAAATTTATAAATAACCGAACGGTTACTATATTTTTTGAACAAAAACCAAAAACCACACCGAACCGAAAACAAACAAAAAACCAGAAACGAACCAAAACCAAAAATTCATACCTAAACATATTAGTGAAAAATACATGTTAATAAATTTACCAACAAAAAAAACAATTCCGCATTTTTTAAACACGGATACTATCCTAGTTATCTTTACGATTACGGAGAGGCACATGAAACCACCGTACCAAAATAAACAAAAGGTTAGATGTTCTAGTAATCAATATATCATTGGCACTTTTGAACCTAATTTCTACTAACTGGCGTCAGCAAATGTCAGAGTTCAATGTGTAGAGTCTCCATTTTACCGGATTTGAGACTTTAATGGGTGCTAATCCATTTTATTATAAACATCGTTCTATTTTTTTATACACACATAATATGAAACAAAACACAAACTTGTTTCCACAAAAACATCAAATTTATCAAATTAATATTAACTTTTATTTAAGTGTTCAGAAAAAAGTATTAACTTTAGAAGAAAAATACAGATTTAGTTTACTCCATACTATATCCAGTGAAAACTATACAAAACTTTGCACTCAAAATTCAAAAGAAAATGTATTTTTCTACAGTTTTCGTGAGAACTAATTGGTCCTTAGAGTCTACTAGTCTTACAGAATACTGAATCATAATTATCATATACTGTTATTATACGACATATTAAGGAACAAATGATAATTTTAATTTTGAATAATAATTGACCTATAGTAGATATTTGGTATATATAATTTTGTAGATTTTTCAGATTGAACTCTTCCGGTCGAAATGTAATGTTTTCTCAAAATAAATTATTTGTACCATATGTAATTTGTATTCAGCTTCATCAAAACCTATATCTATAGAATATATCCATTTATATTCTTCTTATCACTAGCAGTGCCGGTCTAACGTTTAACAATGTCCTAATCCAATTTTAAAACTATGCCTTTTAATATTTTGTATTGAAATTATAAAAAAAAACTAATATAAAAGTAATTTAAAATTTTGAACTAAAACAGTAAATATAAAACATTAAAATATGTTTTTTTCATTTTTTCATGTAAAAGTATTCATTAAATAAATATAGTCAATTCTTATAACAGTTTTGATCGATAACAAAATCAATTTAGGTAATCTCTTAAATAACATGTTATACTACTAATAACTATTTTTACCTTTTAAAATTTTTTTATATGTGATGATCGATATTCTTATATTCTAAAATACACACTAAATAATTTATATTTTTCATATAACAATCATTCTTAAAAAAACAAATATTATAGTAGGCGATCTAATCTATTTTGACATTGATTCTTGTAGAAGAATAATTCCATAAATAAAATACCACTAATTATGTTCGAATGAATATCACTTTAAAGAAATTTTCAGTATTTGAATTATGCCTTCAAAATATCATAAGTAAAAACGCCTTCAAAATATCATAAGTAAAAATGCCCACTAAATAATTTATATTGTCATATAACATTCATTCTTTAACAAAAAAATATTATAGTAGGTTTTCTAATCTATTGTGACATTGATTCTTGTAGAATATTAATTCCACAAGTAAAATACCACTATTATGTTCGAATAAATATCATTTTAAAGAATTTTTCAGTATTTGAATTATGCCTTCAAAATATCATAAGTAAAAATGTCCAATAAGTATAGTTTCAATTAAAAAATCTTATAAAATTATTTTTATCTATATAGTAACAAAAATTTATAGAAAATATGCCCCTTTAAATTGGATGCCCTAATCGATGGTTTGGGTGGCTTTCCCTCTGGGTCGGCCCTGATCACCAGGCAAATCAATTCCCACTTCTTAAATCCAAAAAAAAACCATCTCTCAAATTTATAATGCCTTAGAGCATGTTCAACGCTGAATCTTAGCGTATAGTTCTTATTTTATTTTTTTTTGTCTGAAAAAAATTAAAATGCTAATCAATCGTGAACTGCTATGTGTTAGTAGGATTTTACAAAAAATAAAGAAAAAACGTTCTTTATTTTGCATACGGAAGCACCATTTGCTAAGTAAACAATAGAATCCATTTATATTTTTATTATTTTTTGGAAAGAGCCCTATATTAAGATTCACCGGTAAACCTGCTCTTAGGATGATAGGTAAGATCAATCATGCCTCCTCATTTTTAGATGAGCACAAACATATTCTGAGTCATATTATTATGCGTGCACAGATACCTACGTACATATCTTGATATATATAAATCTCGAATCCATCTATATAAAGAAAAATCTTTTGAATACCTTATCAAAAAGAAAAATCTTTTGATTAATCAATCAAATATGTGGCTGTTGTTTTGTTATTATGTGGTTGATTTCCTTAGGCGGCCGGTAAGATCCATCTCCTCCACACAAAGGATATTGGATATATGCCTTTTTCTATAACGTAAAGATTTTTCAATGCGTTTAAAGTGAACTTAATCAGATTCTCATTCGCCAAATCAGGGGAAGGGAAAATGGCTTATTCCCCTACAAATTAGTTGTTCCTAACTTTTCACACACGAATTTTTAAGTCATGCCAAAAACCACACGAACAACGGAAATATTGCTTATTCCCTTATGAACTAATTATTTCCAGTTTTTTCACACACAAATTTTTAAACTTTGCCAAAAACCACATGAACTATGCTATTTTTTTTTAGTTACATACAAAAATTATCAATTTTAAGTTAATTCCCCTAAAATCGTAAATTATGTTATTTAAACATTAACTTAGTATATGATAGGTGGGTAGCCGATTTAATTTGGGTTGATAAAAAATGATAATACATCGTTTTGTTCTTTCTCTTTTCTTTTTGTCAACTGCTCTTCTTCTTCAAAAATCGTTTTACTCTTCATCATCAATTGTGAATAAAATTTATTATTTTATAAAAGATTAAACGTTTTACATGATGCATAAAGAAAGAAAAGCAACAACATAGCGGATTGGTAAATTAGTAGTTGCTACTCTTCTTTCTTTATGCATAATGTAAAATATTTAATCTTTTACAAAATAATAAATTGTATTCTTAATTGATGATGAAGAATAAAACGATTTTTAAAGAAGAAGAGCAGTTGACAAAAAGAAAAGACAAAAAACAAAACGATGTATTATCATTTTGTATTAACCCAAATTAAACCGGCTATCCACCTATCATAAACTAAATTAATGTTTAAATAACACAATTTACGATTTTAAGAGAATTAGCTTAAAATTGATAGTTTGTGTATGTAATTCAAAAATAGTGTAGTTCATGTGGTTTTTGGCAAAGTTTAAAAATTTGTATGTGAAAAAGTTGGAAATAATTAGTTCATAAACAAATAATCAATATTTCTGTTGTTCGTGTGGTTTTTGGCACGCCTTAAAAGTTCGTGTGTAAAAAACCGAGAACAACAAGTTCGTAGGGAAATAAGCCATTTTTCCCCAAATCAGGTATCTAGCTCTGTTGTAGTAACAGTAATATTCCATATTATATACTACCTCTCTTTCAAAAAGATGCAGGTTCTAGAGAATTTTTTAAAAAATACATTTTTATCTATTAAAGCAAATACATAATTGATTAGGCACTCATGTGAATGATTTTTTTTGTGCATAGATGTAAGTGCACTTATGTAAATATTAAAAATATAATGGAAGCTAACTAAATTGAATAAATTAAACAAACGTTTAAGGCTTTCTCTTATATTGTGTTGGTTTAATATTCGAAGAGTTTGGCATTTTCTCAAGAGATATATTCCCTCCGTTTCATAATAAATTTTATTCTAACATTTTTTTTTTGTTAAACAAAAAATATCATTTTACAATTCAATGCAAAAATACTCATTTTCAGCTAAAAATTTAATTGCAAACTGTATTGATTTTTTAAACAATTTTATTTATTTCAAATATAATTGGTCAGAGTTATGTAATTAATAACAATTTACATATATTTCCGTCACTTTTTAATCTGTGTGAAAAAATGTTAAAATGTCACTTATTTAAAAACAGAGAAAGCATGATCTTCGCTATCTATCCGAACTAAACAACAGATACGTTTTGGATTACGGACCATTTCTGCAAATTACAATTCAAATCGAATCATACAATAAGACCCTTTTATCACCACAAGGTCATCGAGTTTCCTGTGATAAGTTGGTGAAGAAGGTTAAGAATATGACTTATTGATGGTCATGTAATTTTCATTTAATTTTATCTGTAAAACTTGAAATCTATAAAATATATCAAATAATTATGAGATATATTTTTTTAAAAAAATCGATAAAAGGTATATTTAAGAATCATAAATATGACGTGTAATTAATTGTAATGATTGAAATGCAAAATAAAAAATAAAACTTCAAATGACAAATTCTGATTATTGAAACTTTAAGTATGAAGTGTTACTCCTCAAAACTCTAAATTTGAAGTTTTAAAGTTTTTTTAAGAGCCAAAATCTCTATATTCTTTTAACACTGAATTTATCAATTAAACGCTTTTCCAATGCTGCTTTTTTCATTGCTGCTTTGTTCAAAAGGTTTCAGAAGCTTGCCTCTTTCACTAATAGCACTGATAAAAGAGGATGGGTATAAACCTAAACATAGTTGGCGTTCTCTCTGTTTTTTCTGGATGATCTCCCTCCTACGGGCATTGAAGTAGGCCGACTGAAGATATTATGTCGAAGGCTATCTCTTCTTCTCGAGAATGGTTTGGACAGAAGAGTAGGGAAGCTAGTAGGGGCCCCCCTACGGTAGGGGCCCTACCTACAAAGCACCAGATCCTCCTCCTCAGGCGGATATCAGTTTATTAAAGACAGATGCTGCTTGGTAGGGACACCTAGCTCTGGCGGGTTTAGATAAAGGTGATTGGAGATCCTCTGCATGGTGCACTGCCACTTTGTCAGCATGGAGACAACAGGGATGCAGGTGCCAGTCCCTGTTAAATGAATCTGATGTAATGACTACTCAACTTTAAGGTCAAGATTAATGCAAGTTTTGTTCCCAAAAAAAAAGTTTACTTGCTTAAGTGTATTATAAGGATGCCGATATATGCGTTTGCTATCTCTTTATAATCTTTTGAAATGTGAAAATTCATTTGCAATATTTTTATTTAGTGACTTATATATTGAATTGTTATCAAAATAAAAATAATAGGAGTCATGTTATTATGAATTGTTCTCAGAAATTAAATTTGTATTAACGAATATCCCAATGTCGTTTAAACGCGTTTTCCCGACCATTGATTACGCTAGGTTTATAGTTGAAATTGCATTCATAACAAGTCAATGACAAGGAAAACTGGAAAAGTCTCGTGCCGACGGATGTTTATGTCGTCACACATCGTGACATCGGTTACAGATCCAGTCAGTAAACAGAATTTCGCAACTCTGTGCTTATTATTCCATTGATACTTTCATATTAAAAACATGAGTTTTTCTTTAACAAGTGCATAATCCTTCCATACAAAAAGGCCCTGGTAATCCACCCCCGCAAATAACAATCTTCTTACAATCCTCCTGTAAGTCACAAGTCCACGTGATACATTTTCCTTTGCCTGGTCTTTTTGGGTCTTTACACCATATGCCTCCGCATCCTTCTCTGTTTCCGCAGACTGGCAATTTGCTACCACCCTCTGCTTTTATTACATTGGTTACAAGCAACATGAACACGCCTACATGTTTATCACCATAAAATAAATGATTTAATCCCAATATTTTTGACATGTTTTGGAGTTAGTTTAATTGGAAATATAGAGACAAGAACTCACAAGATACCATACAGGACAGGAAGAGAGCGGATGTTGATCTGGCCGCCATTTTCGAAAGATGCACTAGACGGAGAAAATAGTCTGATTTTTAATTTTTAATGTTGTTTTGGGGCTTTTCATAGTTTTATAGGCGTTTAATTGTTCTAGCATTTATTGTGGTCTTTGAAACGCTTCCACTCTATATTTGAGAGGGAATACATTAATGCATTCCATGGAATCTATACTATTCATTTCGAATCCTATTTTTTATATATGGTTGCAAATCATACTAAGACTATTTAATTAAGTATTTAATGTGACATATTTGATTATTAACATTAAATCTTAATAATCAATAAATATAATAATAAAATCAATTTTAGTTATAAATTGAATTATTTTTTAGTTATAACAAAATCTGTTGACAAAAAATCTAACAAAATCTTACCATAATTTTTAAAATATCTTTTATAAAATGATAAACTGATTAATTTCGTAATTAGTAATATAATATTATTATAAGTAATATTAATTAAAATTTTATCATAAAACTAAAGAAAATAAAAACTATATGCTATTTTAAAAATTTAAAAATTATATTTTATCTAATCTAATAATTTAGATATCTTCTTTTTATCTATTGTTGACAAGTCATAGTAAGACTACTAAATTAACTGTTTAGTGTGACATATTTGATTATTAACATTAAATCTGAATAATTAATAATAAATCAGTTTTAACTGTAAATTTGAATTTATTTTTAGTCAAAAAAATCTGTTGAAAAAAATATAACGAAATTCTACCAAAAATTAAATATCTTTTACAAAATAATACAGTAGTTAATTTTGTAATTAATAATACCTAAATTAATAGATTAGATAAAGAATAATTATAAAATTATAACAATATTTTTCTCTTTTCTGAAAAGATGACATTAAGAGCAGGTCCCTTGGGTATTTCCCAATCCCAATCGATTTTCACGAATATGGATATTTTTTCTGAAGATTATCAAAAGGATTAGGACTAAGGATTAGGACTTTAATTTTTTTCCTTAGATTCTGTGATATATCTGGAAGAATATAAACAATAAGATTTATACAAACAAAAATGGTAATTAACAGGAAATTCTTCGGATAGCAGAAGCGGAGAATGTAATATGAGCAGAGACTTAACTTACGGTCCTGAAATCAGCCAATTCTTTTGTCATTTGATTGGCTTTCATTACAGCATTCCAGAATCTATTTTGTTGACAGTATATGGAGGACACAAGATAAATTCTTAGGACAAAGATAGTTCTGTAGAACAAATGATTCAGATGAAATTTTTTTTCTCAAACTGTCTGTATGAGTGACACATCAGCATTGACTTCTCAATTAATATATAGAAAATATATATTAATACAAGAATAATAGGAAATGTGACTATTGTCTATCAAAACCATGCTTTTTATTATTCTTGTATAAATAATCTTTGTTTTACTATTTTGATTCATTTTATAACAAATAATAATAGATGAATTAAATTATGTATATCTTGCATTAGACCTGGGCATCAAATTATTTACCAAAAACTATTTTGATTGTTTGCTTTTTTAAAGATTGTTTGACAATTTTTGAGAATATTTATGGCATTTCACTAATAATATTGGTCAAGTAATTTTTAAAGCATCAGACATCAGTACTTCAAAAATACTGCAAATATCGGATTAATTATTGTTCAAATGATCCAATATCCGGGCTTTAGCTAGGCCCATGGTCCTCGTACCCTTCAAGACCCAACACAATGAAGACAATCCTAGTTTAGCAAAGCATTCTGTGCCAAAAATTCACTGTTGAGAACAAGGAGGAGGTTGTGAATCAATCTTGCCACGGATCACTCTCTGCTCTAACTTCAGATGGTTCAATTACTTCTGCTTCTCCATCTTTTGTGTCATCTCCTTCATCCACACTCGTGCTTCCTTTTTCTGCAACTTCTTCCTCGACTCGTCCCCATCTTCCTCCAACAGCCATAGCCATCATTTCATAAATCTTGTTCCCCAGCTCGGCCGGACTATCAGGCTGCTCAAGGCAAACAGATTAAAAGTGAGGAAAACAGTCCAAAACACTAATAGAAAACAAGAAAGCCAAAGAACTTCATTATATTCCTTACAGTGAATCCACTTGAGATTATAGCAGTGTCAAACAAGAGATCAACCACTCTTGTTGCTTCACTGCTCTCAGGTGCGTTCTTACAAGCAGCCTGCACAAATATGCAACAACCCAACAAAAAACATCATTAAGCTTTTCTTTTCAAGATCTTTGTGACAAGAGATTTTAAGAGAGGAGATGGAAAACACTTACATTCAAGTCTTTAATGATAGGATGGTCTGGATTGATCTCAAGGATTCTCCTACCTCTCATGAACTCCAAGCTTGAAGTGTCTCCAAGAGCTTGTGCCTTCATTAACCTTTCACCATACACAAAACACATTTAAATTTTTATGATGTTGATCTAAGGTTTAGTAAGTTTTTTCTCTATTCTAGCAGCCTGAGTTCTAACCTTTCCATATTAGCAGACCATCCGAATTTGCCTGAGACAAGCACACAAGGAGAAGAGCTCAAACGATTTGAGACTTGGACTTTGGCAACTTTGTCGCCGAGCTGCTGCTTCATCCAATCACAGAGAAGATTGAACTCTTGTTTAGCTTCCCTATCCTTGACCTCATCTTCATCACCTGCCAAAAAAAGAAAAAATTGCACCAGTCTATTAAGAAAAAAAAGAAACTACACTCTGATTCCGCAAGAACTGCTAATGACACTTACCAAGTTCCAAATCTTCTTTGCTGATATCAACAAACTTTTTTTCTTTGTAGGTTTGTAAGTTCTGGATAGCAACTTCATCGATTGGTTCAACCAAGTAGAGAACCTATAAATAAATATTAGATGAAAAGTAAATTAAACAAAATCAAGGGCCAAGTTGAGAAACTAGTGTTGAATCATGTACCTCAATATCCTTTTGAATCAGTTTCTCCAAGAAAGGAGCTGACTTGGCACTTTTCAGACTGTCGGTGGCAAGGTAGTAGATAGCCTTTTGGTTCTCTCCCATGTTCTCGATGTACTCATCCAAGCTTGTCAACTCCTCTTCGTTCTTGGAACTGTAGAATCTAAGCAGCGGTGTAATACGCTTGTGGTTACCAGTGTCTTCAATACAACCCAATTTAAGGAATCTACCAAAGTTCTCCCAGAACTTCTTGTAATCCTGAGACCATTGATTCGTACCACAACCAAAATGAATATAACTAACGACTTTAAAATGAGCTTAAGAGAAGACACGGTACCTCTTTGTTTTCACTTTCGGAGATTTCTTGTATCATGTCGAAAGTCTTCCTAATGAGCCTCTTTCTCATGATTCTTACCTGAAATGTTATTACAAGATGTGTATTAGTATGGAGATTTGAGACACTAACTGTGGCGGCATCACTTACGATTCTGCTTTCTTGGAGAATTTCACGTGAGACGTTAAGAGGAAGATCGTTTGAATCCACAACACCCTTCACAAAGCTCAAGTATCTCGGGAACTGCAAACAGATAATGAAACATGTTAAAAGCAAAAACATGGATAGTAGTTGTGTGTGTTTAGAGAAATTACTACATTATGAAACAAAGGCTCACCAGCTCTCCATCAAAGTCATCAGAGATAAACACACGCTTCACGTGGAGACGGATGTTTTTTGTTTTCGGGTTGGTAACGTCCTCGTTGTTAAGAGGACCCATCCCAGGGATGTACAGAATGCTCCTGAACTCAACCTCTCCCTTTTCAGAAACAAGAAATTACAAACGATAAGCATCCACTCAAAAGGGAATCATTAAGGTGATATTTATATATCTATATAATAATGGGATAGTATCGGTACCTCGGTTGTGAAGTGTGTGTGAGCGAGTGGGTCCAAGAACTCATTGAAAGCCTTCTTGTAAAACTCATTGTACTCCTCCTTTGACACTTCCTTTGAGTTGCGCATCTATATTTTAAAGGCAAAAAACAATAATCAAGTGAGTTGCTAAAACATCATAAAGAACGAAGACAAAAACTCACCCATAGCGGTTTTGTTTCATTGGCTAGTTCCCAATCCCAGTACTTCTCAGTTTTAGTAGTCTTCTTCTTCTTGGGCTCACCCTGGAATCAAACAACGAGGTCATGTCAATTAGCTATAGGAAAGAGAAGGACAGTGTGTTTGGTTTAGGACAATTAAAAATTAAAAAATCAGAAAATTTTACCTCTTTTTCTTCTTCTCCTTCCTTAGTTGGTTCTTCCTCTTCAACCTAACAAGAGTCGCAGAAACTCAAAACACGTTTCCAGTGTTGACACATTCTTTGTAATTGCGATAAGTGACAAGGTTCCTCACCTCAATAGTCCTTGATTTCTCCTGCCATGTGTAAATGGGAAACCCAACGAACTGAGAGTAGTTTTTCACAAGGTTCTTGATTCTTGTGGACTCCGCAAATTCGTATTTATCATCCTCCTGCACCAACGAATAGCCAGTCACATCCACAATAAGAGATCTCAACGCATCAAATGAAAGAGCGATTCAATAAAGAAAAGTACCCTTAGGTACAAAGTTATCTGCGTTCCACGGCGTAGAAAGTTTTCAGGGTCTGTCTCCTCTCTGATCACATATGAGCTACTATCAGCTACCGACTCCCAAACATATTGCTTGTCAGATTTTGGGCTTTTGGTGGAAACAACAACCTGAAAGCAGACACAACTATAATAAGTCCACAACTCCTTAAGATATACACTAAGAGAACACAAAAATTATAAAATTCTCACCTTTTCAGCAACTAAGAAAGCAGAGTAAAACCCAACACCAAACTGTCCTATCAAACCATTGTCAGCACCAAGGTCCTTGTTTTCCTGAATAAAGAAAGAGTGATACGAAAAACAATGAATCCAAAAACTTGCTGCTAGCAACTAATAATATTCAGAGAGATGAAGGAAAAAAGAAAGAACCTTTAGAGCCTTCAAGAATTTGGAAGTACCACTCTGAGCAATGGTTCCAAGGCAGTCAATAAGTTCCTCCTTCGTCATTCCAATACCAGTATCACTGCAAATTCACATCAATCTCTTTAAGTAATCATTCTTACATCTTACCTGTTAATACTCAAAAACTTTAAAGAAAAAAAAAGTTCTATCACTACGTAATGGTGATGGTGCCGTTATCAGGATCAGGCTTGATACGAATCTCAAGGTCACCACCACCATCTCCAAGCAAAGCAGGCTCTGTCACACTCAAAAACCTCAGCTTATCCAACGCATCGCTTGCGTTACTGGAACATACACACAAAAAAACACACATCAAAATAAGACTTTTTTTAACAACAAACTCCATTCTGAAAACGAATCTATTTACCACTCACCTAACAAGCTCCCTGAGGAAGACCTCCTTGTGACTGTACAAGCTATGAACAATCAAATCCATCAATCTGCTAACCTGCGAACCACCCAGTTTCAAAAGTCTCAAACTTTATTCATTTCCAGAGATACCCAAAAGTAAAAAATCGAAACTTTTTAACCTCGGCTTGGTACTCGAACTTCTCACCGGACCCTTCCTCATCAGTCGTCTCTTTCTCCTCCGCCACGGCGGCGTCGCACTTGACGGCGAAGCGGTTACATCTCTTGTCGAGATTCCAGGTGCAGGAAACGCCGGTTCTCACACCGCCGCCGCCGCGAGGAAGAACCGCGGTTCTGAGATGAGAGAGACGAGGTTGGTTTCTGGGAGAAGAAACTGGAGCGAATGGAACGGAGGTCAAAGGGCTCGTGTAGAGGCTTCTACTCAAAGCCGGAGCCATTTTTTTAGATTACAGAGAGAGAGAGAGAGAAGGATGATTTTTTGACCTAGAGAAAACCCTTATTTCAAGGTTTAAGGAGAAGAAGGTTGCCAAGAGAGTGTGTGAGAGCATTCATTATCCGTTCGTTTCACACGCGCTTTCCTCTTGCTCACAAAAAAAAATTGAACAAAAAAAAAACTAGCTCAGTCACGGTTGTAGTCACGCGCTTAAGGTGCGAGTATAAGGTAACTCTAACATGTAGAAAGCCTATTGGGCCACTTAATGTATAACACAACACATTAAGGTCTATAGGAACGGAACGTATGTAGGATTTTGAGTTGTTGGTTTGGTTTGAAATACGACCACGGAAAGAAACTAGGCCTGAACAATAGGAGGTGATTAATATTTTATTTTTTTTGATCAAAAGGAGTTGATAATATTATCTCGAAATATTTTCATAGAAATACTGTGAATGTAGAGTGTGGTCTGTCTGGACGTGTGGAAAACTACGATGTTAATTCCAACGTAACACACATTTGGGTTACGGAAATTACCGAAATCATTGTTTATACACTCTATTACCTATCTATCTTATTAAAACAGAAACATTCGGTTGGACCTAACATTTATTTTGTAAGTTTTTAAATTAAATACATCTTTATATTTTATAGTTAAACATACTTTAAGTCACTAATGTTCATTTCTTTATATTACTATCCATGTTTCCAAATAATATACTTATTTCTTTATACTACTATCAATATTTCCAAACAATATATTTTTTATAATACTATCAATGTTTCCAAATAATACAATAATTAATCTTATTTATTTTATATCTATCATTTTCTCTTTAAAATTTTGTAGAAACGTCATAATTTCATAAATTGCAAAATAGTGAACTTTAAAATTTCGATTATAAGATTACAAATTATGAAACTATTACAATTTAAATCCAATTAGATTACATATCGGTCATCCATCAGTTCAATCGGTTAGTCTCGGGTTTTAGTGATTTTTTAATATGAATATTTTAAAAACATAAATTGAATTGTCAGATCTCCGGATTAACCGGTATAATCATAATCGGGTTAAATTTAAAAATACTGATTTAAATGCAAAGATATTTTAAATATACACTCTTTAAAAATAACCAAAATATTTGTTAAATTATTAGTGAAATTTTTCATCGTAAAATATCCCGCGCTTCAAAAGCGCGGATCAAAATCTAGTTTAACTTATTTAAAAAAAAACATGTGTAGTTACTTCGATCACCAACTTCTCTCTGTCTTATACTTGTCTTTTATAATTTGTCCCTTATTTATGAATTATGACTAAACAAAGAGAAAAGAATGTTTAACATATGGATGGAGTTTTTAGCAAAAAAAAAAAAAAAAAAAACATATGGATGGAGTTTTGTCAAAAAAAAACATATGGATGGATACAAAAAGTTCCTTTTAGAGATAAAACTTGGAATTCATGGACGATTGTCTAGAAACTATTAATATATGGTTAGTTGGTTACACGAACTTACAACGCATGGTCAATAATGATCTTCTATACTTACACTATACTATTTCCATTCTTTTAATTAGACGCCCTCCTGCTTAAAACATTTTCAGAAAAAAACGAACTCAGATAAACATATAGAGTTTTGAAGAAATTTAGAGCCTGAACTGTCTTCAACATCAGATAACTCATACGGACTATACCAGTGTGGATCCAACACTTTTTGATGTTCCAAACAATTTTTAACAACATGCTTCTATACTTTTATCTAATTTTATATATATTTATGATATTAAAATTACACTAAACCTTCATAAACTAATTCAGCTCTGTTAATACTTAGCAAAGATAATTTCATGAATTTTGTCTGTATTTAGTTAATACTATCACAAAATTTTGATTAAATTTATTAATATATTTTTATTAAAATAATTTGTTAATATAAACTTCCACATTTTAAAAAAAACTACTATTTAACAATACATTTATTTAATATATATATATATATATATATATATATATTAATAAAAGTTCCAATGGTCAAGATCAACTGACTTAGTAAAGTTTTCATGTTTAGAAATATTAATAGCGAGAGCAAAAGAAACAAACAACAGCAACAAAAGTGGTGTTTTGTCTTGAGATTGTTGCCGAGTAACTTTAATTCAATTAATCTCTCACCACATGGCAAATTTTTCTCTCCTGAAAACATCCAATTGCATACATGAAATTCGCCAGCTGAGTCGAATGAAATGGATCAAAGAAAATATGTGTATCTGGCATCGCACATGAGCTCGAATTGGCGCTGCAACCCGTCAATGCACCTCCATCATAAATGCTAGGGCAACATGGGCTAGTCGTATTCAATAGATTCGAACTAGCATGATTGCTTGAAGGTCCTCGAAGTCCCAACATGAAGTTAAAGTAATCTGAGTACAAAAAGGAAGTGTTGGATAATTTCTGCTTCATATGAGTTAGGCTTCTTCTTAGCTTGGCATTGTAAATGGAAACCGCTAGGTTTAAATCATTATCACAGCTTCCACGTGGCACGGTATGAGCTATTATATTTGGGTAACATCCTAATGGTTTAAGGTTATTGACGAAGAACTTCCTTACTCCTAAACCATGCAACCTCTACAACAACAAAATCAAAGTCTTTATATAGTAGCTAACCCAGATTAATCCATAGACTTTGAAGCAGTGTTTAAGAAAGAAATTTGCCTTAATCATGATTCAATTCCAAGCCAATATATTGTTAGTTAGGCGGATTAAACATTTACAAATTATAACAAATATATAAAGTATAATATATTAAATATTCTGATTTACAGATAATAGCAGTTCTAATATTTTATTTTCATAAAATTTATAATATAATATATCTATCATCATAATTTCTAAATTATATATTATTATAAGTTCTTAGGAGGTTTAAAAATTAATCGATACTTTTTGAGGATTCAAGTGGCCGTCTAGAATGATTTTTAAAACATTTCTTTTAAGTATTTAACATATTACCATTAGTTAATGTAGTGACCAAGGAAAAAGTGGTGAAAACCTAATAATGAATACCTGAATTTGTATAAAGAACTCATGAATAAGCTTGTTTGCAAAATCATTTGCATCCATTGTCTTATTATAGAAGAAAGAGTAGTCGTTAACTCCGATCGCAGTCATGAACAACGAATCAGCCAGGTGTTTGCTGAGCTCTGGCTGCGGCTTAAACTTTTTCTTCAGATTCTTGTCAATGGTTTCTTTAAATAGATCAACTTGGACACTCAATGAAAGACATTCTCCCTTGTTCATAGAAATAATCATATAAAACTCATTAATTAGAATTTTGTTTTCCGGAAACCGATATTGCAAAGATCGTTTTGAGAATATTGAAACTTACCACTATCTTTCCGGTGCCAGGCAAAATCCCACAGGAAGCAGAAGCATAATTAATACCAGTTGAGATATTGTTCTTTTGTTCTTCTGATAATCCCATATAAGCAGGAACCAAAGGAAGCTCATAATAAATAGCTGGAAAAAAACATTTAGATAAGGTTTAAATCTCAATATTCATTTTTTTTACAAGATTCCCATTTACAATGATATATCCTTTTCAATTTTCACAATTTTTGTGTTATCTAAATTATAAATTTTCTATAAACTTACCAATCAGATTTACTAATTATTGTTATACAAATATCAGCGTAGTTAAATATCACCTTATACCTATGTAACATTTTAAACATAAACCATCCATATACTCCTTTTTTGTTCTTACCAATGTAATCAGCAATTGTTTTGCCATTACCAAAACGACCGGTGGATTTGCCTCCTTCAAAGTCAGAACCGTAAGGTGGAAAATTTGACTTGGCCAACGTGTCAAGATGATTATTGTTCCCTGAATCAACCAATGAATCTCCTATAACATACAATGCTGGAAAATTCCCACCAAAAAGAACACTTTCTTTACTTAATGGCTTCGATGAAATGGTGAAAACATTGAGAAGACAGAAGAAAAGCAAAATAAAGCATGTCTTTAGAGACGAAGACGAACCCATTTCCATCTTTTCGAGGATTATAGAAAAAAAAAGAAGAAGAAATAAACCATGCAATTGCATATATGAAAGCACGACGACTGAAAGTTTAGTTATATAAGCGATTTTGAAAGCATGACCAATACAGGTTTTACACATATTAGAAATTAAAAGAATAATACAACGTGCTAAAAACTATAATTAAACATTGTTAACCAAACCTACATAAATTGATAATACAATATCGAAAGTCTTCATAAAAAATCCCCATATGAAAACGAATAGGATGTTTTCTTAAAAAAAAAACGAATAGGATGCCAAAGTTTTATCATAAAATATCATACTCGGTAGTGTACAGCTGCATATAAATACAATCTTGCTTTTTATACATTATCTGTCTATTGCTCTCACTTCTCAGTTATGCTGGCATTAAATATTGTGGAGCGAAGTAATGCATGGAGGTTTTTATTTATATATGCAGCTGCCCTACCATGTCATAGGACTTTGTGGTAACAATAGTTTATTAATCAAGATTAGTATTTTTAAAACTGGATCGGTTAGCGAACCGAAAATGTTTTGGATCGTAGATCATTATGGTTTAACCGGATTTAATTAAGTTTTGATTAGATTAAACTAAATTTAATGATATTTTGTAAATAATATATATTCTCATAAAGATAGATCATATCAAACGAAATGTTTCAATTTAGAAAGATTTCAAAATACCAACTAAAATGTAACAAAGTATTAAAATAATTTAATTAGTTCAAATCTAAAATCAATATGAAAAGCACTTTTAAACTTTATTCATCAGATCTTCATCACTCTAAATCTTCATTACCTTTTTAAAAAGTTATACACACATTAGTTAAAAATAATATTTTGAAATAAAACAATTTTTGTTCTTTTATAAATTATAAAAATTTCAAAAATTAAATGATTTAATTATTAAAGTCTTCAACACAAGTGATCATGAAATAAAATTTAAACAAAGTAAGAAGTAGACAAAAACAATATGTTGACGTGAAAATCAAACTTTATGAATTGTGACTTATGAATTATAACGACATCAAAAGAAAAAAACGAGAGATAATACTTTATTAATCTTTCATAAATCATATTTTTACTTTAAAATAAAATAGTTAATTTTTTATTAACAAAATTTTAATTTATATACGAATTGGGATTGGGCCATTTATCGGGTCACCGGTTCCCGGATTTTTGACGGTTTGATATAGTTTTATAACATGTTCAACTTTAGTTGGAGTTTAATATTAATCCAATCCGATTGCTGTCCGGTTCATGGTTCAATCCGGTCTGATCACTAGTTCGATCCGGATTTAAAAACACTGATTAAGATGTAAATATAATAATAAAAGATTATATCATCGATTATTGAAAACAGCATAAAACGTAATTGGTATATGTCAAAATATTTATATGTTCATCAAGATTGTATTAATTTTTTTACAATATAGTATTTGTATTTTGACGTATAGAAAGAAACAAGAAGAAAATCATATGTTTAAAATGGTCGAATAAGGGCTAATATTTCCGTCTAGTTAGAGCATTTCTTTTCAGAATGAAATAAAATGGAATATGAAATAAAAATAATTCAGTTATATTTCATTTTTTATTCCATAATAGAGTAATGAACAAACGAAAAATAGATTGTAGAGTGAAAAATAGAATAGAGTTAAAGTATTTTATTTCATATTTCATTTTATTCTAGTTTGGATTAGAAATGAAGTGAGGTTCAATTGTTAGAGATATCATATGCACTGCAGTTTAGCCATTAAATATTTATATCCACCCTATAATGCCAAGTAAAGTCAACTTGAGATATGGTCCAGGGAGCTACAATAAAATGTTACTCATCAACCACACACATATCAACTTCTCACGTACTTCCAGCTATATTGTTTAAGCTTAATCTTTAAAAAAAATATGTGGGAATTTATGAGTATTGGATGAGTAACCTTATCCCCAAATCGGGAGAGTAAAATAACATATTAACATTAGACAAGAAAGGAAACGATTCTGGTTTTCAGATTGCTGGTTTTTCAAGTTGCTGGTTTTCAGATCCTTGTTAATACGCATGTTCTGGTTTCGTATATCTTTCCAATTTATCTGAATATGAACACTACACATGTTTCTAATGTCTAATCGAATGCTTCATATTATAACGCTAGAGACATAAGCGTAAGATTTAAGACCTTACTAGATTTTGATCCGCGCTTTGGAAGCGCGGAATATTTTACGATGAAAAATTTCACTAATAATTTAACAAATGTTTTGGTAATTTTTAAAGAGTGTGTATTTAAAATATTTTTGCATTTAAATCAGTGTTTTTAAATTCAACCCGATTGTGATTATACCGGTTAATCTGGAGATCTGACAATTCAATTTAGGTTTTTAAAATATACATATTTAAAAAAAATCACTAAAACCCGAGACTAACCGATTGAACTGATGGATGACCGATATGTAATCTAATTGGATTTAAATTGTAATAATTTCATAATTTGTAATCTTATAATCCAAATTTTAAAGTTTATTATTTTGTAATTTATGAAATTATAACGTTTCTACAAAATTTTAAAGAGAAAATGATATATATAAAATAACTAAGATTAATTATTGTATTGTTTGGAAACATTGATAGTAGTATAAAAATATATTGTTTGGAAACATTGATAGTAGTATAAAGAAATAAGTATATTGTTTGGAAACATGGATAGTAGTATAAAGAAAGGAACATTAGTGATTTAATTTAGGTTTAACTATAAAGTATAAATGTGTATTTAATTTAAAAAATTACAAAATAAATATTAGGTCCAACAAAATGTTTCTGTTTTAATAAGATAGATATTTTGTGCGACTTCCTCAGTACTAGACTTGAGAGTTTCTATTGTGTTCAGATAGACCTGATGAATTTCAATGTCACCAAAACATGTAAAGGTTGTGAAAATGTATTTTGGGTCACTCGGCAGCTTTTTTCATGTATGGAGTTTTATGGATTTTTAGATCAATAAAAAAAACAAAAATATAACAATGAATCTACTATTCAGTAAAAGTATTTTTTTCTTCAAAGAAACATTTATGATCAGATTGCTGCCACTACACATATCTTATATTCTATAAAAATGCTAAAAAGTAAGTTTTCTTCTTTTACACAAGTACACTGTACATGAACCTGAATTTTTTTTTGTAACTGATCATGAACCTGAAATTTAACTAGCAAATTGAGTGGTTTATAGAATTTTAAGATTTTTCTTTTCGTTTACAAGAGGATTTACAATTTGGAACAGAAAACAAAAAGAATAGGCAGAAAAGAAAAGGATAGACACCTCTTTTTGTCGACAATTTTTTTCAGTGGCCAAGTGTTATTATCATTTACATCGATTCATACACCAGACCAAGGAAAACAACCATTTCATACCCAATATATTGTGATATATTCAATTTATACCCAACTTATATAACCATGCCAAACTATACCTGAATTTATAAGACTGTGCCAAAACATACAAAACTTATATTTTTTTGGCAAAATCATATACCACTCACCAAATCAGCTATCATGTCATCTACTTTTGTTTGCATGGATGCAATATCAGCTAATTTTACTGACAAATATGTCATGTTTATAATTTTTTTGAAGCTAAATAATGTTTTCATAAAAATAATTTTTTTGAAAATGTTAAATTGTATAATTTTTTCTTATTTAGTAAAATTAACAAAATTAATTATTTAATTAATTTTTAATCTTATATAAGAGATATATTCGTAAATATTTCGATTCTATCAAAAACCGTCCTTATAAAAGTTATATATGTATTTTAATGATTTAAATTTAATGCTAGTATTGCAAACGTGTTACTCTTGATTAATCATGGTTGTGTTAATCTAAATTTTTAAATGTAAATAACATACCCATGATTAATAAAGCGTAAAAATGAATCATGTTACACTTTATTAATCATGGGTATGTTATTTATATTTAATCTAATTTTTTTAAGTGTAAATAACATAATCATGATTAATAAAGCGTAAAAATAAATTATGTTACGCTTTATTAATCAAGCGTAAAAATAAACTATTTTACACTTTATTAATCATGGGTATGTTATTTACATTTAAAATTTTAGATTAACACAATCGTGATTAATCAAGAGTAACATGTCTGCAACACTAGCATTGGATTTGAAATCATTATAATACATATATAACTTTTATAAAGACGATTTTTGATAGGATCGAAACATTTACAAATATATCTCTTATATAAGGTTAAAATTAAATTAATTAATTTTTGTTAGTTTTACTAAATAATAAACATTTATAAAATTTTACATTTTCTAAAAATTATTTTTATAACAAAATGATTTAATTTAAAGAAATTATACACATGGCATATTCGTCAGCAAAATTAGCTGACGTTGCATCTATGCGAACAAAATTAGATGACATGACACTTGATGTGACGACTGGTGTATTATCTTACCAAAATAAATAAAAATTAAGTATGTTTTAGCACAATCATATAAGTTCAAGTATGTTTGGCACAGTCATATAAATCAGATATGAATTGAACATATCCTGACGACCAAGTTGTATGATAACTCATATCCACAGCCAACGAAAAAAGCATCAAAGTATCCTTATACAATTTTTATCGTATTGATAGGACAAATGCTTGACCTTTTAAAACATTTTCCATTGCTTTATTGTCAAGCTTCACTACAAAAGATTCAGGAGTCTGTTTACCCACCGAACAAAAAAAAAGATCATACTTAAATCCTTTACTCAAAAAAACAAAACAAGAAATCATGCTATTGCCTATCATATATAAATGTCAAAAATAAAACGTTAAAATTATTGTAGCTACTCGAATTTCTTTGTATATATTAATCGTGAACTACAGGAAGTTAATATTAGTAGTAAAGTTGGTTTTATCGGGAAAGAGAGATGCATTTTCACAATCAATATTACCAACTACTAGAACTCTGGTTTTGCACAAGAACAAGTTAAATCTCCTCTTAAGGGTTGATTGGGCCTTATACTAGTTAATTATATCGAAAGACATCGTCCTTTAAAAACTACACAGATAAGTAATGATGAAAAAAGGAACTGCCAATACATTCAAAAGCAATATCTATGTATATAGATGACCAGACAATACAAGGTAACGTAGAAAATTTTGTCGAATGCTAAAACATTAAAATTTGTTCAGTGCGAATAGGAAAACCACTCATATATCATCACACGTTCAAAAGAAAAAAAAAATGGGGAACTGAGATATTCGCAAATAGTTTCTTGTTAGTATAGAAATCGATCATATGAAATGTATTGTAAACTAAACAAATACCCCAAAAAGAACATATCCCCCACCCAATCAAAACGATTTAGTGTATGATGCATTCACTTTATCACTATGTATGTATATAGTAAGATTTTGCATGTTCTTTTCCTTGTAATTTGAATTCAATAGTATGAAAAATACCTTTTCAACATTATTTTTTTTTTTTGTGCAAACATATTCTCCATTTCTTAAACTTGAGAAACCCTACAATAATTCGGAACTTTTACAGCTCCATTATCATTACAAACTGCCAACTTGGTGGCTAAACAAGAGATTAAAATACTTAAGATAGATAAATCACATAACTTCAATTGCCAAGCTTCATGAAAGATCTTGTAGAGACCAATGTGATTGTTGGACGAGATTTGTAGCATCACAAACGGTGTGAGCAACTCGAACTGGTTATAGAGCTCAAACTGATTGGTTGAGTTCGTTGAAGACTCCGTATAGGAGGGATGTGATGGTAAGTATCTCTCCATGAAGGAGGAGAATGGTGAAAGCGATCTCTCCCACCCTCGGTGAGAGGAAGTTGATATAAACTTTTCCAAAAAGGATAGGTCTATGAGGCTTAATCTTTCAAGCTTCCCTAAGCCATGTCTTGAGATTAAAGAAGTTAGCTTTGGACAACAGATGCACATTGTAAGCTCATGACAATAGCTGTTTACAGAGACACTTCGAATGTCTTGTGAGGACACTAAAAGAAGTCCCAATAGAGGAGGAAGCAGTTTCTTTTCACCGGCGGACAGAGAGATGGGTTTGAGACCAAATTCCGAGGGAACGAGCGTTGATTCCAGGCAAGGACTTCCAACTCCAGCATTACCGTGATGAAGCTGTAGAGATTTGATGGAACCAAAGCCGAGCCTTTGGTCGCTGTGGTCTAACAAACTGATATAGAGGGAGCAATCGTCGGTGTGAGCAGAGCCACAAAGGAACTCAGTTACGGCAAGATCTAAAGCAAGGTTACTGGGGCTTTTGCCGTCACACCATAATAAGTTTGAGTAGTTCTTCCCCGTAGGGAGAGTGGTCGTCGAACAGAGAGTCGATGATGGTGGTACATACCGGTGAAATAGTAGATCTGTCCAAAGGGAAGACCATAAGAAAGAGAAGCCCACAGACTCACCCGGTAGTGCTACATGAACAGAGAGATCTTGGTGTGAAATAAGAAAGCTACGCAAAGGAGAAGCAGCTTCAAATCCCACCAATAAACGCTGAGCAAAGGTTCCTGAGTATATATCTTCGAGGCTTTCACTCGCGAAGCAGTTTTCCGACATGGTAGGACAGGAGATTGAAGTAGCCGAACAGAGAAGAAGAAGACAAAGAGGAAGCATCACAGAGAGCAATGGATTCATCCGGCTTTGCTTCCGCCTCCGTCTCGAGTACCAATGAGAACTCCAGCCACCACGAAGCAGCAGAAACAGAAACGGACAAAACATACACGAAAGGTTTGAGAAGAGCATAGAGACGAAGAGACATGAGAGACGAGACGGTAAGTCCCGGCGCCAGCGAGATCTAGCTTCACCGGCGCCGGAGAAGGCAAAGGTAGAGTCTGCCTCGATTATTGTGTCTGAGAGAGCGGCTAGGGCGAACGATTTTACTTTTTTTAGATATGAACTTAAAAATGACAAGAAGTATATCATAGATTCATAGATATGAACTTAAAAATATGTAAATAGTATACTAACTCTTGATGCTTTGATTAGTTGATAGTACATATGAAAAGTACAACGTAAGAAAGTGGAATGTTACCACGTTAATTTGATGGACAAAGGGTCACAAACAGGGTCCCACTTTAAATAAGCTTTGGTAACCTGAAAGGATAATGCAAAAGTGGGTCGATGATGATGATTGCACATTTCGCTTTTTTCCGCAGCTGTCTTCATACGTACCAAAACATCCCTTGGGACCGTCACTCTCACGCTTTACTCTCATAGATCGAGCTCAAACTTATTAGGATATTATATTAGACTTCACTCTCTCTAGAATATTTAACAGATCAGGTTCTATCATAGTTCAACTATTGTTCTGCTATATTCTATCTTCTTCTTTCTCTATTACCATGTAGTTTAACTTGTAGTTCATATCTTTCATATAACAGATGACGATAGACGAGTGGGTTGATCATTTTAGAAACCAAGAAAGACTAATATTATTTATAAGACAAGGCCAAGCCACAAGGTCTTACCAAGAGGAAAAGAAAAAAAGATCAAAAGAAGGTGATACAGAGGCAAAAAAAACAAACAAACAAAGAGAAAGGTAGAAGCAAATATTTACAAAAAAAGGGTGAAAAGATAAAACAACCAAACCCCTTTTTCACCTTGCTGCTTCTGTCATAAAGCCAAACCTTCCCAAACGTAACTATTTTTTTTCTTCTTACTACTAACATAGAACGAGAACAAGAAGCCTCCTCCAGTTTCATACTGTAGATCCTGCCTCTCTTACTATATATATATGCTCCTCAAAACTGGCATGAAGTGCCAAGTCTCTGTCTCTTGCTCAACGTTGCCGTTTTGCGTTTTGCAAAAGCCGGTCCAAGCAACTCTTGGAACCTCTCCAAGAACACAACCCACTCCTCCTCTTTCATGTCCGCTACTTTCACAAAGCTTGCACTCACTTGAAGCTGCTCGTTTGCGCTTTTGTGACCAGACGATGTGTTCTCTGATTTGCCTCTTGTTAAAGTCTTTGTGCTGTTTTTTCTTCCCGTGTCGCTGAGATGCCTGTTCTTCATCGATGTAGAAAGCTTTGAAAGAGAAGTAGATTTGTCATGAAAAGCAGCACAACTAAAAAAGCTGTCTTTCATTGTCATCATCACAGGGACAGCGTTTTCAGTATTGTCCTCTTCCTCTTCTTCATCATCATAATCTTCGTCCACTTCTTCCTTGATGCTTTCTTCAAGCTTTCCTAGCGAAGAACGTCTGTTCGAAAAAGGGTTCTTAGTGAAGTAGTCATCGGTCACTTGCATCTTGGAGCCGTAGACTGATTCCAACTCATCACAGTCAAGATCAAACTGAAACTCTGCTTCTCCTCCCATCACATCAGACCTCGGAGAGAACACATCTCGTTCAGTGACTGATCTCTTGGCTTCAATACACACAACCTCGAGCTCACTAGGCTCCTCTTCTCCCACACGAAACTCTCGAGTCATCATCTCACCGATCTCCGCGAGACACATCCCATAAGAAGCAGCTTCTTTAAGAAAAACAGTGCAGAGAACAAGCACCCTCAGACAAGCTTCTCTAATCATCGGAAGCTCTCTCCTAAGCATCTCGCAGTCCTTCAACGGATCAAGACTCTGTATATACTCAAGCTCTTCCTCAGAGAAAGGCAATGACGCCTGAGGCCAATGAATCCACTCAAAATAAGGATCCTCAAGCGTCTCCGGCAAGCAAAGACCATGATCAATCGGTATAAGCTCAACTTCACCAAACGTCTCTACCTTCTTCACCAACAGGTTCCCACCGTGACGGTCCGTGTTGAAGATCCTCACATCCAGTATCCCAATCCTGTGGACAGAAGCCACAGGGAAGCTCGAGGTGCCGTGATCGCTAGCGTCGAAATCATGAGCCACGAACTTCTGGAAAGAAGCAATCTTACTAACAACCATCTTCTTCTCTCTAGCCTTGTTCCCTTTCACACCATCGTTGACATTGAACACAGAGTGAGTTATCTTCACAAGAGCCGTGGGAGGCACGTTAGCAAACCTGCCGTAGTCAAGAAGGTAAGCGGCGACTTCTCTAAACCCTGTCTCACCGACACGCACCGAAGACTTCAACCCAGGCTGTCCGAGAGCTTTCCCAACGAACCCTTTCGGATTGTTGGGAGCAAACGGCTCTTCATCTGTTGGTTTGACGATAGCAACGCTCTGACCTTTCTTGTTCCTGAAGTAGTAAGCACCTCCGAGACCGCTGTGAACAGGGAGGGGATCAACGCCGAGCTTCATGGCCTTCACAATGTCCTTCACCATCTGTTTCACAACGGAGAAACACTCTGACTGGCCTAGTATCTCTATAGGACCGCTTCTGTCTTTCTGCTGGAGATCTCTCCCGGTGGGGGAGAGACAAGGAGTGGAGGAGCTTCTGTGCATGAAGTTGCGTTTCAGGAGGAGTGGAGAGTCGTTCCTCACGGCGCTGAGGTCGTTGGTGAGGACCATGTCTCCGTAGGTCAAAGAGCTCTCTTCGGTGGGGAAGTTGAGAGCGATCTGAAGCCTCCTCTTCACTGTGTGGACATTGTCGCTACGGTCCAGCTCCATCCCAAGAACACAGCCAGTTTCTGTTTGCACGAAGACTCTTCTCCCTGAGGATTGTCTCTGTAGCTGCTGATGTTGATGCTGATGATGATGCTTCGCTTCCATCTTGTTACCCCCAGTGAGGGGAGTCTTGAATACCGCCACTGCCATTTGTGTCTGCACAGGACTGTCTAGGTTCCGAGACATGAAACAAAGGAAACAGCAGCTGAAGAGAGACCTTCAAGACAAGTGCCTTTGTCTGAAACCAACACAAACCGGACACAGCAGAAGCAGATAGAACCTATACCGATCATGAAACGTAGACAACCCAAAGCTGTTCTCTCTATAAGCAGATAACAGGAGCCAGTTAGTTATATCACTAAAGTCTCGAGCTTTGAGAAAGAATGTTGATCCAAATCTCTACATCAGGTAAGCCATGTTTCTTGATCTGCAATAAAGATATATGTCATCAATCTTATAGCAGATCTGTCTAAAACGGTCTCAAATCTCTATAACTTAACATATATTCCACAAAGATTATAACTTTTAACAACACATCAGTCCAAAGATTAGATCTTGATCCAAAGAAAGTTTATGTATAAACAAATGAATGAGCTTTCAAAAGCAAACATGTGTATATGAATGAATAAAAACTCACAAAGATCTGAAGAACAGAGGCGAAACAGTGGCAATAAGGGAAGAAGAATATGTCAGTTCATCGCCATATCTCTGAGAAACACATGGAGGAGGAAGAGAGGAGAGGAACCTTTCTTTCGAAGAGTGCTTCAATGGAGGCAAGGAAGCAAAGAATCAAAACTCAGTGAGAACTGCAAAAAAAGTGTCTTTGGCTTGTCTCCTTGTCCTTTGCTTGGGGTTTCAACTCTGTGAAGAAGAACGCTTTTTAACCCTCGTTAGGAGAATAACTATGGTTAAATCGCTTAACCATGGTTTGCGTAATTTATGTTTAGTAATCTATTTTTTAGGGGGATTGATCTTCAATCTATCTTACTCACACGTCATTATTCTATTTTAATTCTCCATTATTACCAGCTAAATTTTCTGACAATTCTATTTTTTTTTATTTCGGTATGGATCATTATGATTTTAGTTTGTCGTAGTTTTTACTTCTTTTTTTCCTTCTATATGCCTGGTCCTTTGAATTTGGTATCTATAGTAAATCTCTTTCCTTCTTTCTACATTTTTCTTTCCAAACACCTATGATATATATAATCTAAATGAAACTTATTTTTATTTTCAAGTTATAATTACGTGATCTGATAGTTACTATAATAATAAATTTTTGTGTGGTTTAGAAAATAATTAAAAACTGTATGGAATATGTGTACACAAACTTCAAGGTTAGAAAATGATGCGAAACAGTCCTTTTAATTTTTTTTATGAATCACTACGGAAAGACGTGGGATCTCTCACCAATACGATATTATATTTCTTATTCTGAAAATAAGAAGAAAATAACATTTGCCAAAATAATTAGATTAAAATAAAATAAAATAAATAAAATAAAATAGCTAATTAGTATAATAGCGACCATAAGGTAAAGGTAAAATAGTAAATAAGAAGATTCATCATCGTCCCCATCTTTTTCAGAAGAGTCTAGAAAAGGCAAAGAGAGCCGTTCGATTGTCGATCCTTATTGAATCTTGGGCGTCCGATGTATTGTTACGTGGTGAAGGATGAGAATGCCGACGTGGTAACAGCGACATGGACCTTCGAAACTGGGCCCCATAAGTTCAAAGCCCATAAAAACACTGAAGTAAAAGTTGGGTAGTGGCAACTTACAGGTAAACTATATTCAAGTTCATATTAATTAATATACTGTAAATGGCAAATTGTCAAAGCTTTTGATACAATCCAAAAGAGATAGGATTAACAAAAAAATCATATTTGCTTTTAAAAACCGGAACAAATTACTTTGAGAATATAAAAAAATATTTTACTATACATTATAAATTAATTAACTAATTTCTTTCAAAAAAAACTAATTAACTAAGATAAACGTTGATTTGGAGTAAAATAAGACAATATATAAGATAACTGAAAAATTAACAATGAATTTACATATTTAACTGGGTAAATCTTCAAAATTACTTAAAAGCAACTAAAATGGCATAAAAATTAGGTAGTAGCAACTGACAAGTGATTAAAATTAAGTTCATATTTTAAAAATTGGTCAATATGATTTAAAGGTATGCATTTAAGTTTAACAATTCCTGACAAAAAAAAAAAATCTTTTGAGATAACAACAAATATTTTACTGTTTTAAAATGAATTCACTAAGATAAAAATTGTGGTGGGTTAAAATAATATAATCTTTTATAATAAAGTTGAGTTTTTTTTCTCCTTGGGGGGAAAAATGCCATGTGGCATTCTCCTTTTAATAATTAAAATCTTTTCTTAACTTTATTTAATGTGTTTTGGTGTTAATTGTTATTAAGTGTGAGTTTATTTTTGTTATTGACAATTTATTACAATGATGTTTTAATTTTGGATTAAAAGTTTAATTTTTATAATAAAGTTGAGTTTTTTTCTCCTTGGGGGGAAAAATGTCATGTGGCATTCTCCTTTTAATAATTAAAATCTTTTCTCAACTTTATTTAATGTGTTTTGGTGTTAATTGTTATTAGGTGTGAGTTTATTTTTGTTATTGACAATTTATTACAATGATGTTTTAATTTTGGATTAAAAGTTTAATTTATTATTAATTTTATGTCTTCATTTTCTTTAGATTTCATAACAACTTATGTTACATATTTTTTTAAATGCTTTTAAACTATTTCTTAATATTTTGTATGTCAGATAAAAATACAGAAATGGAAACTAAAGTGAAGTATTTCCAAAAAATCTAAACATAAAATAGATACATATTCAAACTATTACTTTATGTTTGAAAACATTTAAAATATTAACTTTAGTTTTTATATATTTATTTTCATAGCTAATATATTATCTTATAATAAAACTAATTCATTTACTAAACCGCGGTTCACCCACGGTTGATCCAGAGACCCGGTAAATCGTCCAGTTCAGTGTCCGGGTAGGGTGGATTTCTTTATATTTGATGTTGACGATGGAAAATAGAGCCTCTACGATTCTCCTTCTTTAAAGCAATCGACGTAACCATCATATAATCAATCTAAAATTTCCACTCATCCCACTCTAATAATGTTTAGTAATTGATGGCGATTCAAGTCCAAAAGACTAACATTTGATCTATTGGTATTGGCACATAAACTCTATGGTATTTTCCCATGTTACACTATACAAGGAAACCAATAACTTCCCTGATGCATGCTATCCGTGTTTACATTTTAAAAACCGTGAACATGATAATATACTCTTAAAACTTAACTAAACAAAAAAAAAGAAACATTACTTTCAATCTGAGAGAAATAAAGTTGAGTTTTTTTTCTCATTGGGGGGGGGGGGAAATGCAATGTGTCATTCTCCTTTTAATAATTAAAATCTTTTCTCAACTTTATTAATGTGTTTTGGTGTTAATTGTTATTAGGTGTGAGTTTATTTTTGTTATTGACAATTTATTACAATGATGTTTTAATTTTGGATTAAAAGTTTAATTTATTATTAATTTTATGTCTTGATTTTCTTTAGATTTCATAACTCTTATGTTACATATTTTTTTTAAATACTTTTAAACTATTTCTTAATATTTTGTATGTCAGATAAAAATAAAAAAATGGAAACTAAATTGAAGTATTTCAAAAAAATCTAAACATAAAATAGATACATATCCAAACTATTACTTTATGTTTGAAAACATTTAAAATATTAACTTTAGTTTTTATATATTTATTTTCATAGCTAATATATTATCTTATAATAAAACTAATTCATTTATTAAACCGCGGTTCACCCACGGTTGATCCAGAAACCCGGTAAATCGTCCAGTTCAGTGTCCGGGTAGGGTGGATTTCTTTATATTTGATGTTGACGATGGAAAATAGAGCCTCTACGATTCTCCTTCTTTAAAGCAATCGACGTAACCGTCATATAATCAATCTAAAAATTCCACTCATCCCACTCTAATAATGTTTAGTAATTGATGGCGATTCAAGTCCAAAAGACTAACATTTGATCTATTGGTATTGGCACATAAATTCTATGGTATCTTCCCATGTTACACTATGCAAGGAAACCAATAACTTCCCTGATGCATGTTATCCGTGTTTACATTTTAAAAACCGTGAACATGATTAATATACTCTTAAAACTTAACTAAACAAAAAAAAAACATTACTTCCAATCTGAGAGAAATTTTTAAACGTTGCCTGGTTGCTAAAGTTATTTAAAATTGATGTAAATCACACACCACCCTCACCATTAATCCTTTGCACCACACTAACCATTTATTGTCAAAACCATTACTAAATACAGCAAATCAGCAAGCCGGAATGTCACAGATAGTTAGAAATTGTCTTTCTCATGATCGTTATAGATGCTAACATTTCATTTACTAATCAACAAATTGATTTTTTACTAGGAAAATTTGGTGAAATTGTTCCATTCCGGTTAAAATAGAAGTTGTCCATTAAATAGAGGGGTTTAGGAACCATTTATAGTTTTTAGCTAAAAAACATATTTAGATTCATATTAAAATTTGTTGATATTCCTAAATAAGGGTGGACAAACAAGAATTTTTTTTATGAACACACACAAAATCTTCCATTATAACAAAACTAATATAGAAAATAATTTTATGTTTCTTATTTTAAGATACATATTTTTGAGAGACCTTGAAACTAAAGTAACACATACAACTCGCACTCTATATTTTAAAAGTCAACATGATAATTTAAAAAATATATATTAGATACTCACCAATTATTTTATCAAAAATTGACACTTCACCCTTATTTTTTATAAAATTTATAAAATTTGAAACGTATTCCATCTTCCTATTATTTGAACTAAATATATTAGTAAAAGTTTATAGTTCATATATAGTTATTTTAATAATTAATAATATAAGTATGTTCTCTATATAAAACATCAACTTTGTTTTATGTTTAAATTCCAACTAAATTAATTTTGTTATGACTATCGGCTTTTTATTCTATTTTTATTAAATCGATTAGTAACAACCACTTATGCTAATCCACTTTGAATTAAACAACTTCAAACAAGTAATGCACTACGGTCACTAACCACTATAAAAATCAGAAAATATCATTTTTAATATATTTTTATTTCATATTTAACATATTTTATTTGTTAAAACCATATAATAATTTATAAATTTATGTAAAAGAATAACATACGAACCCGGCGCGTAACGCCGGAATATCACTAGTATAAAAGATAACAGAACAATTAACAATGGATTTACTTAACTCACAGGATGTACTCATGAGAGTAATAGTGAATCTTAATAATAATAGACAATGAGATTAAGAGCACTTTGGACATGAAGATTTTGTCTCCATGATGCAACATTCAGCTTTGAACACTTTTGACTATTTTAATGATGTTGTATTATAGAAAAATAAAATAAAGAGATATTAAGCATATATTATAAGTTATAACACATGATCCAATCCAAAACCCATGTGCAGTAGTAGTGTCTTCCCATTAACTCGACTGCCATATACACATTGGAAATAATTAAAAACAAGTAATTCTGAAATACAAAACACCACAAAATTGTATTAGTAATCTCTTTATGGTAACTCTGATAATCGATGAAGAAGTTCCAAAAATCTATAAAGCAAATAGATGAATATGATTTTTAAATAATTTAAAATCATCAGATTGTCACCAGTAGTCACCACAAGAGCATTTTCCATCCTCAAAATGATGGTAACGTATTGGATCTCTTATAACCACACTACGTTTCTCTAGCCTTGATGCTAGCTTGAAGAACACATGACAGTCCCCACATATTCTCAGATTCTTTCTGATCCTAATCACTTTCCCTAAAGGCAACGTCATCAAACCAAAAGCCAAAGCAAGTTTCTCACTATGATGTCTAAGAGAATCCTCCATCTGCTCTCCTTCAAGATCTTGTAACACACAGTTTGTCTCAGGAACATAACCAATGCCAATCATTCTATCAATCAACTGATTCAGCTTCTTGTTGACTTCAACTATCAGTGGATGAGATTCGTCTCCGATGATGAAAGCATGAATCTTTTTGTTTACTTCAATCCAGCTACATCCAGGTTCTTTCTTGATCCCTCTGTCTCTCATCTGTGTCCTGATCTCTTCAACGCTCTCCCACTTCTGAGAGTTTGCATATATGTTAGACAACACTGTGTAAGTCCCCGCATCATCTGGATCGAGTTCTATGACCTTCTTAGCTGCGTATTCAGCTAGCACCGTGTTCCCTTGAACCCTACAAGCACCAAGGAGTGTTCTCCAAGTAACAGCATCCGGCTCACACTCCATTTCATTCAACAGCTTCACTGCATCGTCGAGCTTTCCAGCTTTTCCTAACAGATCAATCATGCAACCGTAATGCTCCCGCACTGGTTCTATTCCATAAAGTTTCTTCATCGATCTGAAGTAGTACCAACCATCCTCAAGCAGCCCTGCGTGGCTGCAAGCAAAGAGAACTCCAACAATGGTGATGTAGTTTGGTTTGGTCCCAGAAGCTTTCATGGACTCAAACATCTTGAGTGCCTCTTGGCTATAACCATTCTGAGCCAACCCTGAAATCATTGTGCTCCATGTAATCACATCTCTCTCCTTCATCCCACCGAACACACGGCGAGCATCCTCCAAGCTCCCACACTTGCAATACATGTCCACGAGCGCGTTGTTGAGTATCAAGTCCTGGTCGTATTTCACTATATGAACATGAGCTTGCATCCCAAGCTCCAACAGAGTCAAACCAGTACAAGCCCTCAACACGCTAGTCAACGTAGCCTGCTCAGCGGTGAAGCCAGCTCTCTTCATCCTCTTGAAAAGCTTCAAGGCTTCATCGCTTTTACTGTTCTGAGCAAACCCACCAATGATGGAGTTCCAAACGATCGCATCGCCAGTAACCATTTCGTCAAAAACCGAAAGAGCATCCTCAGGCTCCCCAAGCTTGGCAAACACGTCAATCAAAGCACTCCTAACGAAAACGTCAGACTCAAGACCTTCCTTGATGATCCCACAATGAAGCATTTTAACATCAGACATCTCCTTGCAAGACCTCAGAACAGAGGAGTAAGTATACACGTTCGGTCTCACACCTTCTCTCAGCATCGAAACCAAGAGCTCCAAAGCCTTTTGCTGCTGTTTGCTCTTAGAATAAGCAGAGATCATGGTAGTCCAAGAAACAACGTTTCTCAGAGGCATTTTCTCGAACACGTTGTGAGCATCAGACAAAAGATTGAATTTAACGTACATATTGATCAGAACGTTAGCAAGAAACAGCATTGGTTGATGCCCATTGATGTATAAGTGACGACGAACGAGGTTCCCTTCGTGAACAGCTCTATGAGACATGCAGCACTTGATGAGCTCAGCGTAAGTTGCAGAGTCTGCCCAAAGACCATGACTTTGCAACGTATCCATTGCTCTCAGAGCTTTGGGAAGGTCTCTTTGGTAGCAGAACCTGGTGAACTCATTGAGAAGAAGGGTTTGGTCGGCGGAGCTGTAAGAACACCGTGACGTTAGGACAGGTCTAAGGAGTTTGAGTTTTGTCGTTACCGACTTCATTCTTGTCCAAAGACGCTCCAAAACTCAAATCGCACTGTAACGTGTGATTTGATGAAAATTGGAACACAGATTCTCTTTTCTCACATTCTGAGGCATAAGATGAGCTGAGTTTGGTCGGAGAAGTTACTTGATTTTATTACAGCAACTGAATTTAGGTTTGGTCGGAAAAGTTATAACAAAGACACGAAGATGGAGCCTATGATGTTCCAAAATAGGTATATAAAGAAAACATTAGTTTCCAACGTTATGGCAGATACTCAGCAGATACATAACTCTCTAAACTCCAAGTTGAACTAATAGAGAGATGCATAATGGTTTTGGAAGAAACTCTTTAGAGAGCTTCTGTCTGAACAAACGGGTTAGCGATTTCTTCAGTTCCATCCGTTGGTGAGACGAGCATCACCGCAGTTCCACGGCATACCTAAAACCAGGAACAGCAACACATAGTGAGTTTAGAACTCTAACGGGTTTAACTATTAAACATCATGACAAGTAATAAAATGGGTCCATACAATTAAACCGAGGGGTCTCGTCTGGTCAGTGGTCGTCAAAGGATCATCATGATCTGGTCAAACATCAGTCAAGTGTCACACAATATTGTTTATGGATCATGCAAATCAACAAGACAACAGCTCTGGTTTCAAATATTAAAAAGACTTAATATGGTGCACCTTTTTATATCCCAGCAAACAATGATTAAGCAACTAAAAAAATACTCTTTTCTAGCATATGTGATCAAGATTTATATCAGTTTCAGTGGCAAAGATACACATACACATAGTATTGGCAGGTTTAACTAGAGAAACTGTGGTTGAACATGGATACCAAGATGACTTAAACTACGCATCTCACGTTGAGCATGTACATAAAAAAAAAAGATAATGGGAGGAAAGACACACCTCGAACAAACTCTACAGCCCCATCCAAAACAAGGTTGAGCAACTGATCATACCCCTTAAGAGTTCCAGTGACTGCAGACAAAATAACACAACCATCAAATCTCAAATCCAATAGTACAATTAAAAGTCACAGTCATAATAAAATATCTTTCTCCTCACAAACCTTGTCTACCACCGGTGAGTTTAACTTGCACACCCTTGTCAACGAACTTAGCCAAATCCAACACCGTTTCCTTTCTTCCTGACTGTATAATTAAAGAAAAAAAAAACAGATCACTCAAAACGGAGAACTGAATCATAATAAAGATGACTACTTTTACATCACTGTAGGATAGTTTACCATGGTAGTGCAGAGTCTTCGACAGAAGTTCCCTTTCTGGAAACAAGCGGAAAATCAAATTGATTCAGAACATAGTAAAGGCTTATTCTTTATGAATGGGGTCACGGTCCGCTCAAAATTAGGGTTTTCGCAATTCAAATTAAAAACTAGGGTTTGCAAAGATGTGTTTAAGCAAATCAATGAGCTTGGTTTGATTATAGAAGAGACTGGTGAACTTAACTCACCGGAGAAACGAAGATCTCTTCAGAGAACTTTGGCGGCGAAGCAAATCGGAGGGACGATGTTGTAAAGTCGAGAGAAAGTCGGAGAATCTTTAGTGATGCAAAGGCTCTGGTTTAAATCGCTTTTTAACCATGGATTCTCAACCACGATGTCGGTACGATGTTTTTAATATTTGCTTAACCGGATTGGGTAAATCTCTATGATTAGTTTTTTCTTTTGGCACGGTTTATTTTATTCTTAACTAAGAGTTGGAGGTGATTTATTTTAAAATAACAAATACTACTGTCATTCAAGTGGATTTCAAAAAATATTTCAAAATTTAGAGTTATTTAATCTATCATTTTATAAAACACTCTGAAATTCATTTTTTATTGAACAAAATTTAAATTATAAATTTTAGTTATAAAATTAAAATTCTAAATCTCATAGCTTTAACAAATAGCACACTAAATTTTCATATTCATTACAATCATCTAAAGATTCACTAAAAACTAAAGCATTTCAAATTTTAGATTCAATACACCTTTTCCCCTAAACGATTCGAAGTTTCTTTTTAAGTTTCCATTCTTTTCGGTTCAATTCGGTTTAGCAATACTTTTATGAAAATTATAGACTTGTATGTTCTCCAAGCACATATTGAATATCAAGATTTTTTGTTTTATTCGTGATTCGATATGTTTCGTCTAAATAGTAAATTGTTTGATCTGATTGTATATCGGGTGCCTTGGATATCCAATTTTTTTAGAATTTTAATCGGATATCCAATTAAAACTGTACAAATAAAATAATAGTCACAAAATAAATAAATAACTAAAAGTAATAGAAAACAATAATGTTTATTACATTAATGGTTTATTACAAATTAAAAATTATTTTCCTTTTTAAATTATAATAACTAATATAACAAATTTAATAAATAAAAATATAGTATTTGCTATGATCCATAGAATTATGTATGTATATGATTATTTTTGTTCAGATCGAGAAGAATAAGAATCAAATCAAATTTTGAATAAAAATCAAATCAAATTTTACAGATATTTTGTCCGGTCTTAATTCTCTCTTGCATCGATATAGATATTTAGATTGATTAAGCACATATAAGGTATAAGCAAAATACAACAAGACAAAGTTATACATATACATAACTCATGTTACAAATTCTAGCTAGTTCTGAGTTTCTCGAAGGCTCTTTAACAAGCAAACCAACAGACAACGCCAATGGAAAGACTAAATAAGATATGAAGGATATTAATTGTTAGTGAAAAGTATTATGCAAATGTGCAATAGTCACGGCTTTACATGGATATCAATCGAAGTATAATGTGTGCTGATTGTTCCATGTCTTGCAAACATCATCTATATAAATTGTTATAATACCTTGACATCGATTGTCCACATGAAAGTGGTGGTTTGAAGCAACCCGGCTGTTAAAAAGAACTATATTTGAATGAAAATGATATTTATATGATTTGATTCGATTCATATGCAGATTCTACGTAGTATTTACCTGTGTAGTAGGGGTGGGCACGGAGCGGATATCCGGAATTTTAAGGATATCCGTGATCCGATCCGTGCCTTACGAATATTCGATTTTTCGATCCGATCCGATCCGTAACTTTTCGGATATCCGGAATATCGGATATCCGCGAATATCCGGATTTTTTCCGGATATCCGATTCGATCCGGCAAAAATAATAAAAAATTAAAAAATAAAGAAAAATAAAAGAAAAAGAAGAAAACCTGAAATAAAATAATAATATTTCATTATTTTTTTAATAAAAAATTACATACTTTCAAAATTTTTAATAACTAAATAATTAATTTAGTGAATAAAAACATTATAAAATATAAAAGTATGTATATTATATAATTTTATAAACATGTATACATATATATGTATATAACGGATCGGATCGGATCGGATATCCGTTTCTAAAAATATTAGTATTTGTGATTTGCTTCGTCTTTGATGGATATTGGATTTTAGTATTTGATTCGATTCGTTAAGTTACGGATATTCGGATTTTTCGGATCGAATCGGAACGAATAACGGATCGAATCAAAATTTACAGATATTTTGCCCACCCCTATGTGTAGGAGCTTAATTCATCTGATGGTACTCAGAACCCCACATGTTTTGGTTAGGTAATAGCTTGCTGAACCAGAAAGCGGCTGTGACTAAAGAAAATCGTGTTTGCGATCAAGAAAGTTGTGTTGAATGGAAATGAGATCTTCAAACATGATAATGATGAATCTTAGTTTAAGTTTTGTAGCTTTTAATTTTTGGAAACACATGAAAACATAAAAAGAAAATTCACATGGAGATTTTCTTTAGTCACAGCCGCTTTCTGGTTCAGCAAGCTATTACATTCTTTTCGGTTCAATTCGGTTTAGCAATACTTTTATGAAAATTATAGACTTGTATGTTCTCCAAGCACATATTGAATATCAAGATTTTTTGTTTTATTCGTGATTCGATATGTTTCGTCTAAATAGTAAATTGTTTGATCTGATTGTATATCGGGTGCCTTGGATATCCAATTTTTTTAGAATTTTAATCGGATATCCAATTAAAACTGTACAAATAAAATAATAGTCACAAAATAAATAAATAACTAAAAGTAATAGAAAACAATAATGTTTATTACATTAATGGTTTATTACAAATTAAAAATTATTTTCCTTTTTAAATTATAATAACTAATATAACAAATTTAATAAATAAAAATATAGTATTTGCTATGATCCATAGAATTATGTATGTATATGATTATTTTTGTTCAGATCGAGAAGAATAAGAATCAAATCAAATTTTGAATAAAAATCAAATCAAATTTTACAGATATTTTGTCCGGTCTTAATTCTCTCTTGCATCGATATAGATATTTAGATTGATTAAGCACATATAAGGTATAAGCAAAATACAACAAGACAAAGTTATACATATACATAACTCATGTTACAAATTCTAGCTAGTTCTGAGTTTCTCGAAGGCTCTTTAACAAGCAAACCAACAGACAACGCCAATGGAAAGACTAAATAAGATATGAAGGATATTAATTGTTAGTGAAAAGTATTATGCAAATGTGCAATAGTCACGGCTTTACATGGATATCAATCGAAGTATAATGTGTGCTGATTGTTCCATGTCTTGCAAACATCATCTATATAAATTGTTATAATACCTTGACATCGATTGTCCACATGAAAGTGGTGGTTTGAAGCAACCCGGCTGTTAAAAAGAACTATATTTGAATGAAAATGATATTTATATGATTTGATTCGATTCATATGCAGATTCTACGTAGTATTTACCTGTGTAGTAGGGGTGGGCACGGAGCGGATATCCGGAATTTTAAGGATATCCGTGATCCGATCCGTGCCTTACGAATATTCGATTTTTCGATCCGATCCGATCCGTAACTTTTCGGATATCCGGAATATCGGATATCCGCGAATATCCGGATTTTTTCCGGATATCCGATTCGATCCGGCAAAAATAATAAAAAATTAAAAAATAAAGAAAAATAAAAGAAAAAGAAGAAAACCTGAAATAAAATAATAATATTTCATTATTTTTTTAATAAAAAATTACATACTTTCAAAATTTTTAATAACTAAATAATTAATTTAGTGAATAAAAACATTATAAAATATAAAAGTATGTATATTATATAATTTTATAAACATGTATACATATATATGTATATAACGGATCGGATCGGATCGGATATCCGTTTCTAAAAATATTAGTATTTGTGATTTGCTTCGTCTTTGATGGATATTGGATTTTAGTATTTGATTCGATTCGTTAAGTTACGGATATTCGGATTTTTCGGATCGAATCGGAACGAATAACGGATCGAATCAAAATTTACAGATATTTTGCCCACCCCTATGTGTAGGAGCTTAATTCATCTGATGGTACTCAGAACCCCACATGTTTTGGTTAGGTAATAGCTTGCTGAACCAGAAAGCGGCTGTGACTAAAGAAAATCGTGTTTGCGATCAAGAAAGTTGTGTTGAATGGAAATGAGATCTTCAAACATGATAATGATGAATCTTAGTTTAAGTTTTGTAGCTTTTAATTTTTGGAAACACATGAAAACATAAAAAGAAAATTCACATGGAGATTTTCTGTTTTCTGTTTTCTTATTTTAGATCAAATCATACATGTAATTATCTCGGTTAATAATGGAACTCAAACATCGATTTCCTCTCGCAATATAAAATTAAAAAATACAACCAAACCAGCCACCATGTTAGTGCATGAAACGAAGATCAGATAAGCTCAAACCCCAAACCAGAGACTTAGGGTTTTGCTTAAATCTTGTCGGCCACTATCATAAAATAAAAAGAATTAACATGAACATATATCTATACTATTATTTATGAAGTAAATTTGCTTAGTTGTCATGTATTCCATGATTTTAGGTAATTTTGCTTATTTGTCATATTCTTATTAGTTTTCTATATTATTATTTATGAAGTGATTTTGCTGATTTGTCACAATATCCTTGATTTTAGCTAATTTTGCTTATTTGTCATATTCTTATTAGTTTTTTATTAAATCATCAGTTTATTAATTTTTATAATATTCTTTGATTTTAGCTAATTTTACTTATTTATCATATGCTTATTAGATTTTTAAATTAAATTATCAATTTATTAATTTAGATAATATAAATATTTCAAAATTCCTAATTAATTTATAAATTTAAATAATATAAATATTTCGAAATTTCTCATTGGATTTATGATTATAGTCATTTTAATTTTCACAACATTCTTATTAGTTTTTAGCTTAACTTATTAATTTATTAATTTAAATAATATAACTATTATTATTTATGAAGTGATTTTACTGATTTGTCACATTCTTCTTGAGTTTAGCTAATTTTGATTATTTGTCATATTCTTATTAATTTTTTTGATTAAATCATCAATTTATTAATTTATATATATTCTTTGATTTTAGCTAATTTTGCTAATTTGTCATATGCTTATTAGTTTTAAGATTAAATCATCAATTTATTAATTTAGATAATATAAATATTTCGAAATTTCTAATTGGATCTATGATTTTAATTATTTTAACTTTCACAAGATTCTTATTAGTTTTTAGCTTAAATCATTAATTTCTTTATTTAAATAATATAACGATTTCAAATTTTATAATTGGAATTAAAATTATAATTATTTTAAACAAGTTAGGACCAATTATTATTTTCATATGATGTAAGATGATTTAAATTCTATAGTTCATTTTTCTCATTCATTCCAAATTTTCTCGATTATAGTTTTGACATCTATATTTTGTACTTTTGATATTTGTTTTTTAGTTGAAGTTCTATGTTTTCTTCTTTCTTTGAGCTTGAAAGTATAGGAGCAAATCGTTTTTGTTACATGGAGTTTGGAATTATGAATTAGTTATTCTGAATTACTTCGGTAGTTATTTCATGTGTATGTTTTATTACTGTTTAATCTATAAGAAAATATGTTTTAATATTAAGTTTAAAGAGTTTCCTTGTAATCATGTTATGAACATGTGTTTAATGGTTTATTTTCTAAAACGGCTAAAATTGATATATTTTAATGAATAATAAGATTTATCATTATATAATTAACCATAAATTAACTTTAATAATAAAACTATCATTATCTATTTTTCTTTTATTAAAAGTAAATTAATGAAATATTAAGATAAGTCAATGTATATATTTATCAAGTAAACCAATGAAATATTGTCATTATCTCAATTCATTTTTTTAATTTTCTAAATTATCATCGAACTTTAGTTTTTATTTAATTTTTATTTATTTTGTTTTTACTTGGATTATGTGTGTTTTAGTGATTTATTGTGTGCAATATTTGATATGTAATTATGCTCTTATGGTCTCATAGTTTTAAAGTTTTCATTTGTGTTAAGAAGACATAGACCAAAATAAAAATCGAAAAAACTAAAATGATTAAGAATATAAAGAATAAGTTATCATGGTGTTTAAATCATAATACATATATTAATAACTATTAGTAAAACGATTATGCCCGCATGTGCGGGCAAAACACCTAGTAGTCCCTTAATTACAATAATATCGCCAAAACTTCTTATACCAACCACTTAGCCAGTTAATTGATTAATCTATAGCTTAAATTAATAGTTGTATTGAAATTAAAAAAAAGGTTCATGGACGTAGAGACTTGTTGTGAACTGGCCGTCTTCTTCTAAACCTTGGATAATCCATCGATAGATATTTCGATAGAGCTTTCTCCTCTTCTTCGTCACCTAACCTCTTCTTTTCGTCCATAGATTTTCCTGAAAATAAAATATATACAAGATTCAAAACAACTTCTTAGCTCGAATATTTCAAAGAAATGTCTATTTATCTTTTATATTTCATTAGATAGATGCTCCTACAAACTAAAGAGATCAAAAATATTTATAACTTAACATTTTATACTGACATGGTCAATTATTCACATGTTAGACTTATATAATGTACAGATGTATTATTAATTTATTTGCGAAAAAGCTTTATCATTTCCAAATGATTGACCTACCAGAAGAAGAAGTAACTCGAGGTTGTTGGCTTGAACCTTCATGAGTTCCTGACTTCATCACCTGCTATTTGCAAACAATAGTAAGTAGAGATTCCTCGTATAAGATTTGATTAGAAACTTCCCATATATATTCAGATGCACTAATTTCTTACATTTTCATGTTCACTAGAGATGATCATGAGCTTCCGTGGCGCCATCTTAATAACAATCTTTTCGCTTACACCTGCTGTATCATTGTAACTCAAGTTAGTTAACAAAATCGCGCTTACAACTCATCCGCCTCAACCATTCCTTAATTAATATTCAAAACTTTGTGGTTTATAAAATAGAAAAACTTAGTTACCTTGGCTCGGAGATGAGTAGCTAGTGTGGAGTTGCAGAGAAGATGTTGGAGTTATAAACAATAAAAAGGCCAATACACAAAGCAAGCAGGAGACTCTAATTAGCTTCATTGTATCAAGTGATTTTAGCTTTGATAAGTTTCTCTGTTTGTGCTATCTTTCTTTTTTGTTCTTCTCCTCTTCTTTTATACCAACGCAAATGAACGTACACACACATATATATAATATGTTAATGTGTGTATGTGAGATAGATAGTGCACGAAACACAAAAGTGAGAGTTCCAGAACAAGGCGAAGAAACTATTAATTAAAAATATCGAAAAGTTTATTATGAAAAGGTTTAAAAGGGGGTTCACGCCATTGAGGCTCGTTCTCGGGGTTGTCTGTATTGAGACAAACACAAGTTTGGCATCATACTTCATCAAACCCAATTTGTCGAGCCTTCGCCTTTCTGTCATTTTTTGTCTCTTTTCTCTTTATCCCACACGTCCTATATCTAATTATCTACCGTTGTCCATTTACCTTTTTCATAGTATGTTCCATAATGTAAAGAAAGAGGTCATAATGAAGCATCGTTTGCTGTTTAAGTTGAAATGTAACAATACTAAATCAACATTAATGTGTAAATCCTCCAAAAAAACATTTAAATGTGCATTTTTTTTTTTGAAACAAAGGGTTTGCTATGTGTATATATGTTTTTAGAAAAATTGTGTTGCCATTCATTAGGTCTAGGGTGTAAAAGAGTTTAATACTAATCTAAGTTAAAGTTTTGATAGTATATTCTAGATTTCTTTATGTATATATATTAGAATAGAAAATCGTTTATATTTCTTTATGTAGAATTTTCTTCACGTTAACAACATTTTAAGAAATTAGAACCTCATTCAAGGATTTAGATTAAAGTTACTGACGTGCTTCTCTTAGCGAGTAGGTTATAAACAAAGTTGTTGAGAGCATTCACATCATATATGCCTAAATACTTTGCTCTTTCTCACACGTTTTGACATTCACACGCCTAAGTTACTTACTTGAAAGCACTACCCAAATGAAGGTAAGATGAGAACATCACTTTCTAGTTTGTTGCAAAACATCTTTGGTAACATCACTGATCTTATCACGTTTTAAAAGCGTTTCAACTCAAGACATTAGTAAACTACAGTCGATATGTGTTTAAACCAAAAGCTTGTAAATCAATTTCTCATTGTCCGTACCGTATCATGGTTTTTATGTTTTGAAAAATCAAATATCAGATACGCTCGGATTTGTATATTGGATAAAAATAACTCATAGCTAGAACAGGCCACGCAAAACCTGTTAAGTTTTTTTTTTTGTTTTCGATTTTGTGATTATTAACAATGAGTTTTCTAGCATGACTACCTACAACGTTGAGCTTGTATTTATATAATGTTATGATTAGATTGGCATTATTTTCCATCATGACATCTCTAATCACAATCATTGACCCCGTGCAAGTATTATAACATTATAAATAACTTGAATAACGGGTGAATGACCCACTAATTCAAATTCTGCTAAATAAACAATAATTTAGATTCTGAAATTAGTCCAAGAAGAAGTCATCAACAAATATAGGTTAGTATGGCAAATAAACTGTAGAATAATGAAATAACGTAATAAGAAAAATACTTGCATTTTCAAAACATGAATGATTGGTATGTCATTACATTACAACCTACATTACAATATGTAACTACTAAATAGAATAGCAACATGGTCTCGAAATCGCCGAGAATCGAGACAAATGTCTTGGAAAATAGACTGACCCAAGTCGCTGATACGTTTGACCAACGGCCACTGCAACAAGTTGTACTACTTTTCTTTAAATAATCCCTGAAGGATAAAAGCTTAAACCAAAAGCATGCACACATGACACATACATGAATGAAAATGAAGTTATAATAAACTCATCGGTTACATAACACCGACCATGTAGTAGCATCTTTAACCAATCTCAAAACCCCCTAGCTGTTAAAACTACTTCCAAAATGCCAACTACACACACCATGGCATAACTATAAACCACCCAAAAAAAAAAGAAAAAGAAATATTTACTTCAGCATTTAAAATATAAAAATCCCTTTTAAAAGAAAAATATTGTAAAATGTCATATCTCCTTCTTCCTCTGAGCTTTCAAAGTAAAGTAGCTTTTGAAGTAGTTCATCAAGATGATCTACAGCAAAGAAGAATCTGTCTCCATCCTTTGTGTCTTCTCTTCTCTGGTTTGGCCATTCTTACAGGACTACTGTTCCATTCTGACTGTAATCTGCAAATAAAACCCATCAAATTCAGACAAAGATTAAGATTTTTCTCTGGAACTTGCATCAAAGTGATGAAGATTAATATTGTATTATTTACACTGGGAAAGCAAAGGATCTTCCACTTGTTGTGCTTGCATCAGAACGAACAGAGAGGCTTCCAGAGAATGCAATTGGTCCTGTGTACGTTATATGACCTGAGATTGAAACTGCTTCTGCTGCTGAGAAACTCGTCTCTCCAAATCCACTGGAGATAAGTTTGTTGTCTTCCAAAGAATCTCCCACTAACAAGTTTGGCTGTTGATTGTCAGTTTCAGGCTTCTCAAGGTCGTAGAAAGTTGTATTTGGTTCTTGAGAGGTTGTTGTAAGAACAGAGGAAAGCTTCTCCTCTGCTTGTTTTGGCTCATGTATTTCCTTCTCCTGCAAGTCACACACACATCAGCAAGTTAGAAACTTTTTAGATTGAAAAACTGAAACTTTATCAATGAAAATGTATATTGCCTGAAGCTGAGGTGGAGATTGTTCTTCACGTCTATCACTATTGTTGTGAAGAGGTTTTGGTTCATCTTCCCATGACAGAATATCTCCCAAAGTTTTAGATTCCTTTGGAACATTATTCTCCAATGTAGCCACTTCAATCTCATGAGAAGTTTCAGATGTGAGCGAGTCCTTGGCCTCCTCTCTTGTCACAATCAAATGATCTTGATTGCAACTGCTAGTACCTTCAGCATCAGCAAAGTCCTCTCTTGGAGATTCTTCAACAACTTGGTCTGTCTTAAGATCATTACAAAGCTCAGAGTCATCATCAACCTCACTGTTTCTGTCTTCTTCTGAGGACTTACTTTCTACTCCTTTGTCTGCTTTCACCAAATCCTCTGACTCACACTGGTTTGAGTCTGAGCTACATTTCACTGAGCCTTTCTCACCGAATAAGAACCTCTCCTGAACCGGCACGCCTTCATCGACACATATGTCCTTCACCACATGGTAAGTGCTCTCCTTGTAGCAAACTACAATCTCAGGCAAGTCACAGGCAGTAACATTCTTGTCCATGAAAATCACAGGATCAACTGTCTCAAGAGAAGCATTTTTAGCATCGATGTTATCAGCTCCTAGTTTCTTTCCAGCCTCACAAGAAAGGTTCACATCATTATCTTTATCCCATTCCTCGCCGGTTCTTGTATCATAGAACAACTCACACACATTGTTATCGCTCTTCCCATTTTCCGGGACCTTTAGCTCTGCCTCCTCCCACTTCTCTTCAGGACAGTTCTGAAGCTTAGACTCATCTTTAAAACTCTCTACCGAGTTTCCAACCGCATGATCTTTATCTGAAAATTGAAAAACCCCCCTTTGATCTAACATGCAACGACCATCATAAACAAAAAGGTACAAAAGAGTAAAAGATTCAACAACCAAAGATATGTGAAGGGTAGAGACTTTATTTTTTACCTGCCCTCATGTTTCAACAGAGTAAATCTTGCAGAAAGAGAAGTCAATACACCAGAGCTATATCTTCAAGCACCAGTCAAAGAACCAATCTACATGTCCAACGGAAAAATCAATATCAAACAGATTCATAAAAAGAGAAAAAGAGAACAACAGTGAAGAGAAGACAAGGATAAGGAAACTTCATTCTAGAGAATGGAATCCATGAAAGTTAAACTAATATATCTAGTCTCTTTCACTCAAAGTTAGATACAGACGCAACCTCCATATGACTTATAGGGATACAATAGTTGTTCAACGAAGCAATGGGCCAGGAAGATTGTGACAGAAACAAAACCAAGCTTTGAGGAGAAACTATTCCATGTGAAAGATTCTTTTTTTCTTTTCTTTTTTTCTTTTTCACAAGTCCAAAGAAAAATCATCATGAGGTCTAAGCTAAGAGATAATAAAAACAGCAAAAAAAGATGCAATCAACCACTACCAGTCTACCATGACCACTTTCCCCAACTTTTTTCAAATGTGGAGAAAAAGACATTTAGATAAAAGCTGTAACCCCCAATAATACTAAGCAAGAAAGTTTCAAAAAACAAGCCTATTCTGCATTACTTGCACCAAGTGTTATAAGATTTATAGCAATCAAATTATATATAGCTTCTATAAGTGTGGCTAGGTATTACAAGCTACAAAGAATGAAGAATCTTTTGCACAGTCATAGAAAGAAGAAAAGAGACAAAAAGGATAAAGCTTTAAACTTTATAAAGTTTTCGTTCAAAACAATCAGTCAGTCTCATTTTTTTTCACAGGAATAACAATAAACAATTGGAATTTTGCAGGACTGAAGAATCTAGAACTCAGAATCCCATAAAAAAGCTTCAAAAAAAAACTCTATTAGCCTAATAATAAAAAACAAAAGGGTATGTAAAACTAGTGGAATATATACAGATCTAACAGCTAGAATCCAAATGAAAAGCCTTAATATGAATCAAAGATTAAGACTTTTTAAGAAGAATCTTGAAAGTAGATAACTACTACAAATAAAAAAAGCTTACTTGATCAGCAGATACAGAGAGACTCAGCCTTCTTCAGCCATTAACTTCAACCTAAACTTAACAATAAAAACAGAACAGAGTTACAAAACAATAGATCAAAAACATCTACTAGGTTTGAAGAAGACAACCTAGGATCACTTGTAAGAAAAAATCCAACCTTTGGATAAGAAAAGCCAAATACTTTTTGAAGCTGTTGAAAAATCACTGTCTCTGCTATTAATTTGAAACACAGAGAGATATGACCAAGCGAGTAGAGCCAATCTCTCTTTCTTCTTTATTGCAATTTGGTTTCGCATTAAGTTACAAACATTTAATGCCACCATTTTTTTAGAAGTGCTAATACCATTTTATTTATTTTTATTTATGGTATAAATGACGCAAAAAAAGAAAAAGAAAATTATTTGTAGGATTAAGAGATCCTAGAGAATGAAAAATGCACTTACCAATTTTCTCAAAATCTCCTTCACTTAATAAATGAAAACGTTCTCTTCATAATCACGAGATATCGTTGGAGATGATACCCTTTTGCTCAAACTCTCTGTTCTGGTGTGTTTGAACTAAAACTGGAAAGATGAAAACTTTACTTTCTCGGAGAAAGTGAAAAAGATCGGATTTTGATGTATTTTCTTGGAAAATAAACAGGCGCTTCAAAAGGGAAGATAACACATAAAGCTTTGGAGAAATCGGATCTGTGAAACTGCACGAGAGAGTATTTATCTCTCGTGGATTTGACTTTTTATTTTTTTGAGGGATTCGGATTATTAAAAACAGAACTTTGGGGGTTCATAATGAAAACAAATAAAAAGTCAACTATCTGCCAAAGGTTTTGGGTGAGGCGGTTTGCATTTTTGTCCCTTCCCCATTTTTTTCTAATTTCATTATCTTTCTTTATTTTCCCTTTTTAATTTACTTTTATTTAGTTTTTCAATTTAATTTACTTTTCCTTTTTTTTTTTTTTTTATTTAAATTTTTGAGTTTTGTCATAATTAAAAGTTGGCTTATTTTTAATGCCAATTGGCTAATTTTATATCTTTGCTTTAATGTAATTACGTATATAGTGGTTCATATAGTATCCATGACAATGAAATAGACGTGAGTTCTAAGTCACACCAATCTTTAGTTTCATATATTTCTTGTTTGTTCCCAACTCTGCTCCACATATTTCTGATGATTTCATACAACAAACAACAAACACTATTAAAAGAGCATTATAATAATTTTATTATCATATCCTCAAAAATGTTTTATAAGAAATGAAAATAATAAAATCACGTCCATAAAGGAAATAATTTGTATCACATAATAATCAAAAGATTTGTGGAAGATCCGGTTGTCTTAGTAAAGATTTATTAATGCTATTAGATTTTGACTCACTTTAACGGCGGATATATTTTTTTGTTTTACATTTTTTAAAAAAAGTTATGTATTTTTGATTATATTTGTGTTTTTCTTTATAATCATATTTGTATAAAATATTTTTTAATAATTAATAAGATGTTTTAGTAATTGTATTAAAATAATTGGATCAAACTTATATCAATAAGTCATCTTGCTATTTGATGAAATAGATTATAGTAGGAAATAGAAGTTTTGATTTCTATAAAAATAATTATATGAATTAAAAAAAAATTGTAAAAAGTTGTGCAATGAATATTGTTAATTATAAGTTTCATAAGACAGTTTAGATAATACAGTCGAACACAAATTTTAATAGTACATCTAGAACTGTTAGTTGTATTATTTTTATAGTTTATAATAACGTAATTATAGAATATAATCAACATTACAAATATTATTTTAAACATTTTTTAAAATTCACAAGTTATACACAACTTGACATTTCGTTATATAGAAATTTAGATAATTTTCTAATATTATTGAATAATATATATTTAGATAACTTCTAAATATTCTATCTAATTTTAGTTTTTATAGAAATTGTAATTTGGCAGAACTAGAAAACTTGTGACTCAAGTTTTTTCAAGCTTAAGTCAATAATAATCATTCCGTTGATAAAAACAAACGATTCAAAAAGAAAATCTTTTTTTTTCCAAAAAGAAAATCTTGTAAGGAGTTAGAATTTTATTAGTGGCATAAAGATATTAAGCTAATTAAAAAAAATCAGCAAACCGATGCATTGTAGTAGATTAACTTTGTCACGGTACGTCGCGTTACACCCGATAACCTAGTTCGTAAATTTTAAATATATTGTATTGTTTTAGGGATCGGTAATAAAGAAGGATGATCCTAGAAGGCGAACAACCACTTATTACCTGACACGTGCACATCAAATTGTACCTGTGTTGTGTAGCTAAACTAAAAAGGGAAGTCGTAGCAATTGAGGAATGAAACAGAAAGCCTATTCCGTCGTTATGTTTATGTTGAGCAGAAAAGGTCGAAACAAAAATAAAATAAATTAAAAGGACAAAGCTCTGCGTACGTGGTTGTGTTTTGTAATAAGAAATGGTCCAGCTAATGAGTACCGTACGATGGCAGCGGGTGTCTGCTTGTTATGAACTGTTCCTACTTAAATCGACGGCTATATTTCGTTGGCTACGTTGGACCTACGTTTTCATCTACAATTAATGTTGAAAATATAAAACAAATACTACAGCTTTTTAGTTGTCATCGATTCTTAGTTTATCTTTCAAATATTCAATTATTTTGATAATTAAATATGTTTAATGTATGGCCACTGCTGATTTCTTAGTAGTTGATATCTTCTAAAGGACTCCGAATTTTAATTTTATTAATAGACACTACAGAAATGATTTTTTTTTTTTGAAACACAGACATTACAGAAATGATTAGTAGCAGATAAGATCGAAAAACTAATCTAACCTAAACACCACACAATAAACGAAATAAAAACGACTACAAAAACTCAGCGACCATTACAACAATACAAATTAGCCTATTTTATCGGGAGAACAAGCTTGGTCGAGAACACCATTTTTCAATAGACCGTATATTTTTGCTAAACCATGAGACCACGCTCGGTAGACTATGGTTTGCCTAATGCGCACTCCAATAGATTGATATCCCATCCGCGCAGTTTTGCCAAGACCGGACCGAAGAGTCCCATGCGGCATGCGCACCTAGCCACCTACCAACATCAAACATATATGTTAGTAGCTTATGTTTTTTATTTACCTAAAATAGTGTAGTTTTTTCAAGAAATAACCTATTTATTACTTATTTAAATGATTTTAAAAGAATAAAGATGTATCTATATAATCTATTTTATTATAGAAATAGCTAGAATAACTCAACACAGTTTTGTTACTTAAAATAATCTAATAATCATTTCACCAAAAGCATCTCCAATGTATACTTCTAAATTTTTCTCTAAAATAGATATTTATATTATAGAGGTGGATTTGTTCGGAAATGAGGAAAAATATAAAAAAATTTATTTTTGGAGAAAATATAGAGATAAAAACAGATGTGAGTTGGAGATGATATAACTTTTAACATTTTTTATGGATCGGAGTTCAAAATGGATTTTACCAAGAACCACATTTTAATTTTTCCAGTTATCCTATAATGTGTTTCAAAATCTTAGGAATTTTCAATCTCTTATTTTCTACCAAAAATAAATATCTAACACAAGTCTCGCATGTCTGTCTTTCAATCAAACATTTGCTTTTACCAAATTGTGTGCTCGTTAGCTCATTATAAAGATTCACAACAATTTTGTTTTTTGATAATTTTTTTTCATTTTCATATCATAATAATCGGTTACTTTTGTCTTATTATCGGGTTATATGTTTTATTTTTAAGGAAAAAAAATCTAAACGTTTAGAACCGTGATTCGCCGTTTATTTTCATACATTCGTTGATTACCTCGATTTGTTTTCTTACATTTGTTAGTTACTTTTTGTCGATCACTTGCCTGAAAGCATTTCTTCCATTCGTTCGGTTGATGATGTTTGTTGTTCACACAAAAATATGTTTTCCACTCAAAGTGGAGTCGGAATGATTTTGAAGATTTCTATAATAAATAGTACTAAGTGCATGCATTAGATCCCCTGTTCTAAACTACGCTAGGCGCTAGTCGGGCGGCGAGTCCGGGCCTAGCGAGTTACCGAAAAATCGGAGAGTACTCGGAGATTACGCGGGGCCTAGTTTTAAATACAATTTAATATATTTATAATATGTTTAGTTAATTTTAAACATGATGACACAAGTTCTTATACATAATTTTATAACTTTTTAGATAATTTTTTGAAACGATCTCCTTTTAATTTATCGAACATTTAGATTTGGGCGTGTTTGATACGAGAAAATCCCTAATGTAGTATATATGTGTTTGTTTTGGGTTAGATAACTAATTGTAACTATTTAGTAATCAATAATTATATAAATTTGTTAATAATGAGTAAAAATAATTAATCTTATTTCAAAAAAAAAAAAAAAAAAAAAAAAAACTTAGGCGGTCAACGCAGGATTAGGCGGGAATTAGGCGGTCAACGCGGGAACTAGGCGGTCAAACGCGGGTCAACGCCTGAATTTACCGATTTGGCCCAACTCGCCGCGGCCACCCACCGAATAGCGCCCAGGCGGCCGCCTAGGCGGCTAGGCGGCCGCGTTTTTGAACAGGGATTAGATCATGTCATTTTTTTAAAATAAAATGCGCAGAAGTCACGTTATCTACAATTCCCCTGATTCTACGTGATTCAGTTTTTCTTTTTAACTTGTCAGATTTTTATAAACCTTCTTGAATGGATAATTTACAAGTTCTTAATCCAAACCAATACACATACACAAACAGCTCATATTTAAGAATATGAACTATATGATGATATAACATTATTGAACCACAAAAAGAAAAAGCAGCACAGTGATCCACTATCAGTTCTTCACATCACCAAAATGATAGTTTCTCATCCTCTTCGAGGAAATGAGGAAAAAGAAAAAGCACTAACCACAAAGTGCGAAAACGACCAATCGATTAAACGTTGTGTAGATCACTGGATGTTGAATAACATGTTTATAGATCTTTAAACATTTGCTTTGAACTTAAAGAAAATAATCTAAAGAAAGCTTATAGATGTATTTCAGTGGTAAATAAACAAAAACTCAAATCATGTCTTTATGGTTCTCAAGGTTTATGTGAAATCGTTTGGCTTCCCGACATTGATGTTCTGTTCTGCCAAGAACTCTGTTATGGCTTTCTTTTGCCATCCTTTGAAGCTCCTGTAACAAAAGAAAACTTTTTACTTTGTAATCCATGAGCAGGGATCAAGAGCACAATATCTAGAGGAGAATGAGTGATTCTAGACTTTACTTGTGATCAAGATGAGCTACGATCTCGCCTCCAGGGAATGATGCTTTAGTAGCTTCAAATGCTGCTTGGATTGATTGTTTCCAAGTCCCACCAATGTGATTCTCTCCAGGTTTAGGTTCTTCCATTGGCAATGAGTATCCAGAAAGCAAATGGCCTACCCAAACATCATCTTTCCTGATGAACACAACAAAACAAAAATCAGCCAGAGAGACAGATTTAGTGTTAGAGTTGTTGACAACTTACAAAACTACATCCATGTGACGAGGAGCATAATGTCCACCTCCAATCCCCAGAAGAACTTTCCTCTTTCCCTTTTCACTGTCCACAAAAATTGTGATTCACATTAGTTTATATAATTCTACTTTTATGTGATGTAACGATTAAGTTAACATGGATATATAAACCTGTTCCAGTTCCCCACAGCTTCACCACTTCCAAGCCCAAGTCCTTCCCACATTAACTGTATACACATAACACCAATGCTTATACTAAACGAAAGCAAGGTTTAAAATATTGGCATGCAACTTCGTAACGAACTGAAACCATAGTAACAAACTTTTATTCACTTACAAGAGCCATGACCTGAGCAGCGTCTTGTCTCTTCCAGTATTCCTCTGTACTACCTACATACACACAAATAATTATCAGAACCTAGAACTCTCAAAAAAAAACAGAGACCTTAAGGACTCAGATAAGTGAGCAAAAGAAAGAAACTCACCAATCTCCAAAAACATGGTTGGTTTACTAGTGATTGGTCCATGATGAGTACCTTCCAATGTTATCTACATTTAAAACAAAAGAGCAATTTGCTTCTAAACTTAAACCTCCAGAGATAAAGTCATTTTCATAAAGAGACAAAAAAAAAAGCAAAGAAACAACAAAACCTCAAACTCAGGAACTAAGCTATGAGCTTCAGCCAACTTCTTCAGAAGACGAAGCCACGGACCAATTCTAGGGCTTGGCAACGCCGCCCATCCCGGCTTTCCTCCTTGCGGCGGCGATTCTCCTTCTTTCAGATGAAGCACTCCTTCATTAAACCAACCAAACAAAAAGCATCATCCTTTTATACAAAGAAAAGGAGAAGAACCCAGATGGAAAGTTTGGATCTTTAAGCATACATACCAATGGGGTGAACAGTGAGAGCAGGACGGTTCGAGACGGCGGTGTGACGGCTGAGGAAGATGACTTCGTCAACAGCTTCCCCTGTCGCTTCTTCCCACCGTGTATCCAGATCGTCTTCTTTTACTATAGATCCGTCGTGTTGGATCACTCTCGTTTGCTGGTTAACGAAACTCTTCATGTCCTGAAGAAGAAGAAGAATCCGACAAGAAGTTAAATTCAGACAAGAGAGAAAGCTCAAAACGTCGGTGGAGAAGGGTTTATAAACTTACCGGCGGCAAGGTGGGTCCGGCGGTCCATCCCGGCATGGCGAGAAGCGCCGCCGCGGGATTGATCGACGCTGGGTCAGAGGTGGTGGCTACGATCAGTGTCACCATCTCTCTCTTGACGCGACAAGTGGCGTTTAGAAGCGATTTGATGCGAGTTGCGTTTGTTTGGAAACTGATGAAGCGTATTATGTTTTGGCTGCTTGTTTTCAAAACCATATTTCTAGATTATTTTTTAACATTTGGAAAATTTTATTTTTAATTTTTGTCTACGCCCATCTTCTAGAAAGTTATTTAAAACGTTTATTTTTTTTGTTTGGCGAACAAGCTAGTTATTAAATTTTTTTGTTATGGGCAGAATTAGGCCTGGGCGTTCGGGTACCCGTTGGCGTTCGGATCGGGTTTTTCGGATTTTCGGGTTTTCGGGTTTACGCTCCTAGGTCCCATAGTAAAATTTCATTAGTACGGGTCGGGTTCGGATAATAACACTTCGGGTTCGGTTAAAAATTATATTGCATCCTAAAACCCATAAAGTAACCATATATCTTTCGGGTTCGGGTTATATCGGTTCGGTTCGGATATAACCAAAGTAAAAAAACAAAAACTTAAAGAAAAACATAAAGAAAAACAACTAAATTAATAAAAATTAATCTATCATACATAAAATTGCTAAAATAACAATAAAATGTTAAATCAAGCATGAAAACAAACATTATTTGTAAACAATATACATTATATTATAGAGAGTATACTTGTTATTCCAATGAACAAATTATAAATTACTTATTTATAACTAATTGTGTACTTAAAATATTTTTAATATTGTTAACATTGTTAATATTTATTATATCATATTACCACGAATATTAAATTTAATAACTAAAATAATTATATATATATTTCAAAATATTTATATTAACTATTAGTTTCGGGTTTTTCGGGTTACCCGTTCGGGTTCGGTTAATAACACTTCGGGTTCGGATATTTTTTATATCACCCTACAAAACCCGTTCGGGTATTTTTACATTTCGGGTCGGATAATGGATCGGGTTTTTCGGTTCGGGTTCGGTTCGGATTTCGGGTTCCGGATTTTATGCCCAGGCCTAGGCAGAATCAACCAAGTGTGTGTTTCCAAAATAGCATTCGCCGCTTGTTTTCAAAACCATATTTTTGTTATTATTTCACCAATCACAACCTACTTTTTAACATTTGGAAAGCTATTAAAAACGTTCATTTTTTGTTTGGCGAACAATCTAATTATTATTAATTTTTTTTGTATAGGCAGAATCCATGGGGCAGAATAAGCCAAGTGTTTCCTAATAACTTTTAAAATGTGACTGAATGCAAAAATTAAATGGTGCTGCCCAGGATCGAACTGGAGACCTTTTGCGTGTAAGGCAAACGTGATAACCACTACACCACAGCACCTGATGTCTACTTAATCTGGTATTATTAAATAAATACATTATTAAGCATTTCGAATGATTATTTTGTAGTTGCAGAGACTGGTGCTCAATAATTGTTCAAGAAAGCTACGACAAAGAGTATGGATTCCTCAATGAGAGATGTTTACTGTACATATTCTGGTAATCTCAACAACTTTGTGAATTTCGTTTCCTTTCAAGGTTCTATTTGATTGCTGTTAAATTGGAACTTTCGTAAGCCTTTTTCAAAAAAAAAAAAAGTCTTGGGATTGAGTCATATAGGTGAAGCGTGCTTTACAAGTTTTGTCTAGAATGAGTTGGGTACAGAAAGAAAGGAGCGTGCTTTATAAGTTTTTGTTAAAATTGTTCGTCTTTGTGTAATGAGAAACAAGAGAGAGAGTCTGGAAGGCCCTGATTGTGAGTATTGCATTTTTCATTTTTATTACAAAAGCACATATGGTACTAACACCATTATAATGTATTTGTTTTTACAATTCCTTGTTATAATACAACTAACTATATACCTTAATATCATCACAAAATTTTAAAGATTTAAAGTTACAGACAAGGTTATAATAAAATTCTAGTTACTTGTTTTAAGTATCTTTAGAAAATGAATTTGAGAAAGAAAAAAAAAGAAAAAGTTCTATTTTAAAAAAAGATTGAAAAAAGGAGGGATCAGGATGATATGAATTGGAGCGCCCAATTGTCGTATAAGGTTTGAGCGGAACGCTCATCAAGCATTTAATGCGAGACTAAACCCAATCCTCACTTCCCCTTTAAACCTGAAGGATCATATTCTCCAATTTAAGCACTTATTCTTATTTTATAGGACCACTTCTCATCTCACGTCTCTCTACACAACCGATGTGGGACGATTAAGTATATCTTTTTGTTCCCTCTCCAACTATTCGCTTCTTAGATAGAAAGTCTCTGATTCGATAAAAAGTCTCTGATTCGCTTGGAGGGTTACAAGCTTACAATCGATATGCCGTGCAAGTGTCCGTTTCAGGAGAATTTTTCTTTCGTTTCACCCTCTAGCATAGGCGAATCCAAATATTTTTTTCAGTGGGTGAACAAATGTTAGGATATATGTAATTCTGTTTGCTTCTCTTTTTTTTGATATACAGTATAACCTCTATAAATTAATAAGCTATAAATTAATATCTTTATAAGTTAATATAATTTCATAGTTCCAAATTGATTTTTTTCAATTAATATCTCGATAAATTAATAATCTCTATAAATTAATAAAAAATTATAAGTTTGGTGTAGTCCCAATATTATTAATTTATAGAGGTTTCACTGTACTTTGTTTTCAGTGCTGTTTTATTACCAATTTATTTTGAATCTATTAAAGTTTTTTATTGTTCTTTTGTATGGTTCTTTCAATTGGTTTGGAAAGATAAAACTTTCGGTTCAGTTGAACCATTTATAAAAAGTAACTAGATTTTGATCTGCGCTTTGAAAGCGAGAGTTTTTATTAAACTATAAACAGTTTAATATGAATTAGTATTTGTTGATTGTTGTACATTATTTTAAATATTAAAGCATATATTTTTTTTACAATTATATAAATTATAAATTAGTTTATTTCAAATTTCGCATGTATATCTTTTATGTAAATCTTTAGGCATGTGCATTTTATTTGGATCCAAAACACGAACCGAAACCAAAAATATAGATTCGGTTCGGATCCACTAAAATACTTATTGGTTATTTTAAGATCCGTAAATTTTGGGTCTGGTTCGGATCATACGTGAGACCCATCAGATACCCAAAGTACTCATCTTTTTACAAAAGTTAGAATATTATCCCTTATGTATTAATTGAGGAACATTACAACATTTGAATGTAGTCATGTGTCATCACCACGATGATTTTCGGAATTCTAAGAAAAATATGTTGGTCCATCTAAATATATATTATTCTTTTTATAAAATTAATTATCAAATTGATTAATAATGCATAAAAAATATTCTTCGTTCTTTTCTTAAACAGAAGCTACAGAATTATCTAATATGAGTAACATATATATATATATATATATATATATATATATATATATATATATATATATATATATATATATATATATATATATGACAATTAATAATTTTGAATAATAAATATTTGATAATAATTTTGCATTCTCCATCTTTTTGTTTAATTTGTGATGTTAAAAATTTTAAACAATCACATTAAATATATAATAAAAATATAGTTTTTTCTTATATGTTATATTTTGAATTTTTAAAACAACTATAAATTATTAAAACTGTTAAAATCTTTTTTTTTGTTCACAAACTGTTAAAAACTGTTAAAAATATTACAATGAAAATTTTGTTGGTTTACTTTTTTTGTTATAAAAAATACAAATGATCATAAAATCATATGAATATGAAGTATCATAGTGTAGATATTCAGATTATATTTTTTTTTATTTTTTCCAGTAAACAATATATTATTATACGATTTAATATTGAGATGGAAATGCACAAATAATATATATCAGAGGTCCTGGCCATGAATTTTATGCCGTAGACAAATATTATATTACATTGATTTTCTTTCTATATTTCATTTTTGTAAATATTTGTAATATTAAACATGTATTATAGTGTGTTGTGCACATCAAGCATGTATGCAAATATATTAAAAATAATTATCTTTAAATTTAATACGATTAGGGAAATATATAGTAGCAATACGAACGTTATACTATGTTATAAATATGTTTACTGTACAATTAATAATATGTTAAGTTTTAGAATTATTGGTTCGTCAATAGGCACGTATAATATGTTAAGCATCACTTTTATAATCAGGCATGTAAATATTAATCCTCTTTATGGGCCCAATAATAAAAACTAATGCCAGCTAAATATAAGGTAGTATATTTAGTTAGAGAAATATTAGGTAAAACCAAAAATATTGTTAGTTAAATGAAATGGTCCAAAACAACTTGTATAAGTCGACTTTTCAAAACTGCTTCCCTTTTAATAGTATAGATTGACAGATCTACTGCGGATGGTGGCGACGGGCTTACCGGCTTCAAGTGATGGAGTTCTTGATGCAAACTATAGTTACTTCGAAAGACAACATGAAGTTCTATGGAACATTAATCTCTTTGACTCTATTAATAGAACAAAATAGAGAGTTGTTTTATATCGGTGGCTCCTATTGGAGTAATAAAAAGAGAATGACAATCGTTTTCAAGTCACGCTGAAGCGTGGTGCTTTTGGATTAATATAAAAGTTATCTCCTTTAAAATTTATTTATTCCAGAAGCAAATATAAATCTTTTATATGAAAAGTCTTCAGTCATCATGCGCAAAATAGATGTGTTAGTTTATTTTGGATCCCTACTCGTATATCCCTTTTCTATGTTTTTTTTTGTTCTCATTGTTTAGAACTCTTTGCTTTGAAGGCTTAATAAAACATTACATTTTTAGAAAGATTTCCTAAATATTTTAGATAGTAAGTAAAATATTTAAGAAATTCTTCCTGAAAATTTAATATTTAATTAAAAAGAAAAAAATGTTAGGATATCTAATAGAATATTTAGGAAGAGTTTCCTATAAATTTAATATTTTATTAAAAATGAAAAATGTTAAAATAGCAAATAAACTATTTAGGAAGGACTTCCTGTAAAATTTAATATTTAATTAAAAATAAAATTTTATGATAGCAAGTAAAAGATTTAGGAAAGGCTTCCAGAGAATTTAATATTTAATCAAAAAAAAAAGATAATGTTAGGATATATAATAGAATATTTAGGGAGAATTTCCTATAAATTTAATATTTTATTAAAAATGAAAAATGTTAAGATAGCAAGTAAACTATTTAGGAATGGCTTACGGAAAATTTAATATTTAATTAAAAAATAAAATTTTAAGATAGCAAGTAAAAGATTTAGGAAGAGTTCGAGAGAATTTAATATTTAATCAAAAATATAATGTTAGAATATCTAATAGAATATTTAGGAACAGTTTCCTATAAATTTAATATTTTATTTAAATGAAAAATGTTAAAATAGCAAGTAAACTATTTAGGAAAGGCTTCCTGAAAATTTAACATTTAATTGAAATATAAAATTTTAGGATATCAAGTAAAAGATTTAGGAAGGGCTTCGAGAGAATTTAATATTTAATCAAAAAAGATAGTGTTAAGATATCTAATAGAATATTTAGGAAGAGTTTCCTATAAATTTAATATTTTATTAAAAATGAAAAAAATGTTAAAATAGCAACTAAACTATTTAGGAAAACCTTCTTGAAAATTTAATATTTAAATAAAAAATAAAATTTTAGGATAGCAATGAAAAAATTTAGGAAGGGTTTCCAGAGAATTTAATATTTAATCAAAAAGATAATGTTAGGATATCTAATAGAATATTTAGGAAGAATTTCTTATAAATTTAATATTTTATTAAAAATAAAAAATGTTAAAATAGCATGCAAACTATTTAGAAAGGATTTCCTGAAAATTTAATATTTAATTAAAAATAAAATTTTAGGATAGCAATTAAAAGATTTAGGAAAGACTTCTAGACAATTTAATATTTAATAAAAAAGATAATGTTAGGAAAGGCTTCGAGCAATATTGTCTAATTAGTGATTTACCATTTGACACTATTAGAACATCTTCAACCCATTGCTATTTTCACCTCTATAATAGCATTTAGAGGTGAAATTGCTCCAATACATCTCTATTTCTTCCTCTATAATAGAGGTTTCTATTTTTTCCTCTATTTATAGAGGAATAAATAATATTTCTCTATTTTTTACTCTATATTTTAAAGATTGTTATTTTATGGAAATACATTGGAGCATATCTCACCTTTATTATAGAATTCCCTTATTTTAGAAGTGAAAATAGCAAAATACATTGGAGATGGTCTTAGAAACTGTTCTTAAAATTTTATGACACTAATACTAATACCCCTATCCACCTACCATTCTCTTCTTCCTCTCTCCCCTTCCTTTTCCTCCGCCATCTTCTCCTCCGCCCAGCTCAGCCACAACGTCTACACCTGCCCCTATATCCCTGAAAGCACAAGCAAAACAACAAACATCTTATGTTATTATTGTTAAGAGGACCGATCAAACAGCAAAGCTCTTTTACTAAAACTGAATGAAGGAAAAAACAGAAACCAATTAACACAAATCAAGAAAATTGATCTGAGATTGCAAGATTGGAGCATCGAATAAGCTAAGTAACCATCTCAAAACTAAAATCACACTAAACCCCCAATTTAGCAAAGTATCCCCTTTTCTTTTTTTTAAAAAGAGCATTTTTCACCTGGAAGAAGATGAAGTAGTAGAACAAAATAAAGCGTAAAGATAAATCGATTAATAAAATCGAAACCCTTTAGAGAACAAAGAAAGCGTGAAGAAGAGACAAAGGTGTTATATAAAAAAAAATAGTCGAGCTTACTGTCGCGTAAGCATCATCAACGGCACTGAAGCACAACACCGAGCCCTCGACGCCACCACGTCGTCTCCCACCCCGAGCTCTTCTCCCAGCTCTCTCCCTGTCCAACACCGAGATCTCTCTCTCCTTTCTCCGTCTTCTTCTCCTCCGCCGCACTCGCCTCCGGATCCCCGCCTCCACCGCCGAGCGTCTCCACCAACAACAAGGAACTGCAGTGGTCCGGATATGAATCACGCCGGAGATGATGATATCCGAGACAAGAGGTGCAAACAACGACGGATGGAGGCGAGAGGAGATGACGACGGAAGGAGAAGCTGGTGGAGCTCGTGGTCCCGGAGCCGCGGTGAAGGAGAAGAAGCACGAGGCGGTAGATTTGACGAGATTGAAGCTGACGGCGATCAAAATCAGAGAGCGTCCTAGTCCTAGTGTCGAAGAGATCTAGAAAAAGAATTGCAGTCGTGAGAGAGAGAGAGAGAGAGAGGCGTTTCTGATTTTTGTCTGTTTGTTTAATCTACCTTATTAAAACAGAAACATTACAACTTCTGCTAGGTGGATTATTAAAAGTGGATCTCAACTATTATAATCAACCTATTATATCAACCTTTTATTAAGCGTCCGTTTTGTAACGCAAGGGTTATTAAATCATTAAATCATCATTTAAAGATCCACCTTATAACAACTACCTTCATTGTCGTTTATTGTTTTCTTATATTGCTTATTTGTTATTCTTATATTAACCACACCACATCCACTAACATATTACAGTACATATTATAATATATAAGAGGTTACACTAACCTTATACTAAGATTTATTCTTTGTCCACAAAGCAGCGATAACATATTATAATACACCTCATTTTATTTTATTCCTACTAAGATAGATTGACAACACATCGAGTGAAATATTATATCATGCAATTCAGTGATCCATCTTTCAGACGATAAAACACATCAACAGAAAATACTTGCAATCGAGTGACATATTATAACATGCAATTTCAATTATCAACCTATATAGTTCAGTGTTGTCGATTTTAATTTATCTTCTTAAAATATCACCTTCCAAATTTCAAATACACAAAAAATACGAAAATCCTCCTATTGTTAGGGACAATACAAAATTGATATCTATTTTAAAAACAGAAACTACAATTTTAGTTAAGATATTTAAGTTTCTAAATCTTCTTATCAATTCTTTTTTTAAATACACAATAAAATCAAAATTATATCCTTCTCCAAGTAACAATAAATTCGAGATGGTATCTTCTTATGAAATCTTTCGTGTTAAATAAGATAGATATGGAATAAACCCTTCTCCAAGTAACAGAAAACATGATTGATTGTGATTAAAGAAGATCTATCGAATCAACACTTCTCCAAGTAAATTTTAATAGTTGTTACAATCATATCTATTGATTTTATATTTATTATTCATGCCAAATCGTAACAAGAATATTTTGTTTTAATGAGTATATTCCATTTACTTCGTCATCATTCCTCCATAAATACTCCTTTTCCTATTAATCATTCAACGATCTATTACGGCAGAAAAAAAAATGTCAAAGGCTATTGTTTTAAAAATGATTGATGATGTCAAGCCTTACAAAAGTGAATGGCGAATTCGAGCTAAATTACTACACAGTTGGAGACAGAATACCAGTTTTGGAGGAGATTCTTTAGAGATGGTCCTTGCTGACGAAACTGTATGTATTCTTTATTGTTTATATCTTTTACATTATATCTTCTCTAATACTTCATATGAACGCTATTCTTATTGTTTTCCAGGGTGTCAAAATTGCAGCATGTTGCAAAAGAAATCAGATTTCTCGTGTTCAACGTGAATTACCTGTTGGAGAGTGGAGGGTTGTCGAGAATTTCCAAGTAGGAGGTGCTTCAGGAAAATTTCGACCAACAAAGCATCAATTCAAATTGACTCTTACAGGCGATACAGAGTTCGGAAAATCAGATTTCCACTCTGATAATAGCTTCGTTTCTCTTGCACGTTACGAAGATATTCACAGTGGAAAACTCGATGATCATTTTTTAATTGGTAAACTAGGTGATTTTCCCGTGCTCATGCACGGGTATAAATATTTATAAAATAAATATAATATAATAATTAATTTATATATAATTTAATTTTAAATTAACTTATAATAGTATGCATAATTTTTATTAATAATATTAAATTATTTTAATTAGACATATGATTTTAGATATATTATATCTAGTCTATTTTTAAGAGTCGATTTAGTTATCATTTAGGTATATTGGATTGCATTTATTTCTCTGAATTCAACTATAATATTTTTGTTCTAAATATATTAAAATTTTGATTAATTTTCTTATTTTCATTTATGTTGGTTGTCGTCTTCCTTAATTTTAATATAACTTATTATTTTAGATATAAGGTTGATCAGTCTGTAAGTATATTGAGTTAAATATATTCTTTCAAATTCAAAATTAAATATAATTATTTTATTTCTATGGTTTACGTGGTCGGACTAATAAAATTAAGTATCCAGGCTCCGTTTACTAAAAATTCAGTTGATAATTAATATATAATATGTTATATATAATTAAGTTAAATCAAATTAATTTTATTTATCGTTTAAAAATGCATGTATGATCATAATATATGTTCATTTAAAAAAAAAAATATATATATATATATATATATTAAAAAATAAAAGATGATCAATAGGAAGTTACACATATAAGTAACTAATATATTTTGGGAAGCTCATGAACACATATCAATATTTACAATAGATTAAAATATTTAATAAATTCTAAATAATTTTATGTCTTAGATTTATTGAAAGGTAAACTAAAATTTATTTTAAATAATCTAAAAATAAGAATTCATATTTAATTTGGTATTTTGATTATAGTTATATTAAACTCAGCAAACATAAAAACATTAAAAATAAAATTTAATATTAGGAAAACATAATTGTAACAATGAAAATATAATATATCTACCTCGTTAAAGTATATAGTGTTATGTTATTTAAAATGTTTTGTAATGTAATTATTTGATCAAAAATAGTCTATTGTTAAAATGATAATTTTTAATATCCCTTAAAAATAAGCAGTAAAAATTTGTGATTGTATTTGAGAAATCATATTATATAAGTAAAATATAATTTATAGATATTATTTCTGTAGATATTATAGTCAACTAAATATATGAAAGATAAATAAAACATTTCAATAATACTAATTATAAACTATTTTTAGTCAATTAAACATATATCATTTTATGCTACTTAATTATTTTATGTAATCATCTATGAAATTAGATATATTATCAAAATATTTCTATTGCTTTGAATATATATATATATATATATATATATTGTATTGTTTAAAACTATGTTTTAAAATAAATAATATTTCTTTTTCTAATATCAAGATTATCTTTCTGAAAATTGTTTTTATGAAATTAAATGAAATACATATATATTTTTTTCATCTAAGAAACAATAAATATAAAGCAAGTATTTTATTACTTCAAAAGTATACTTTATGTTATTTAAAAATAATTTTAAAATAGAATATTACAATCTTTTGAAATTTCCTTTTTTAACTAAATCATATTATATATACATATATTTTCGTTTTTAAATTCAATTTTTAAAGTTTATAATTGTTTCCTTTTTAGTATATATGTTATGTGGAAAATTTTAAAAAGGAAATTAAATAAAAAATAATAGTATTTAAATGTAATATTTTTAATTCATTAATGGTATCAATGTAATCAACTATCGTGAGAGTTAACGTGAGCGCGACATCGATTTTTAAGGTTTATAAATGTTTCCTTTTTAATATATATGTTGTATGGAAATTTTTAAAAAGGAAATTAAATTATAAATAATAGTATTTAAATGTAATATTTTTAATTCATTAAGGGTATCAATGTAATCAACCATCGTGAGAGCTAACGTGAGCGCGACACATAAGAAACTGACTTCTCAAATAATATTATAGAGATTGATAGTAACGACAATACAATTTTTAAATTATTTAATAATTTTGTTTACTAAACTTTAAATCTATTGTTGTTCGACACAGATGTCATTGGACAAATTGCAGATTTACCAGGGATTAGAACAGTTCAAGTTATGGGGAAGGGCAAAAAAATGGCTCAGTTCCGTCTACGTGACTGCATGCAAGTAATATTTATTTTGGATGATATTTTATGGCTGTTATCAAATATATATTAAAATTATATGGTTAAATTATACTTGGAATTCCTCTTGATTTTTTTACAATTTGATTTATTGTCAGTGGTAATGAACTAGCATGTTGCTTGTGGGGGAAATATGCCGAGCAGCTTGAAGCTTATTATGAAGATTCAATCGATGCAACTCCTATTTGCCTAATACGGTTTGCTAAAATCGGTGAATTTCGAGGTATATACACGCTTAAAAATATTGCTTAAGAGATAATACTATATGTAAATAATATACTAAACGAGTACTGACAATCGCCTTTTATATATAGGCGAAGTACAAATATCCAATGCCTTTGATGCTTCAATTGTGTCTTTCAATCGTAATATTGAGGAGGCAATTGAATTTAAAGAGAAGTGAGTAAATACCATTTTAGCTCGATTTATATGTTATAATTAAGATTACAATTATTAGCATGTACTGATAATAACATGAAATTTTCTTTAACAGGATTGAAGAAAACCCTCTTCCTCTTGCTCTGGTCGAGTCAAAAGAAGATAATCTGATTATTAAGCCCAAAAAAGAGGATTGGAATCTCTGTGAAGTGAGATGCATTTCTGAGATATTGGCAGCGACTGAGGTAATATTGGTAAAACATATTCTTTGTTGGATTGGTTAGTATATGTATCTCACTTCTAAAATTATTTATTAGGTTGAGAGTTGCAAAATCATTTGTTCTATTGAATCAATAGACACAGATTGGGGTTGGTACTACCAGGGGCGAAGCAAGAATTTTTTTTCAATGGGTGCACATCCAATATAGGTAAAATAAATGCTAAAGGGAAGTATTGAACTTGAAACATCTATGGGTGCACAAGGACACCCTAACCATCTTTCCTAGCTGATTTTCTTGTAAATTTACATAATAAATTCGAAATATCAATAATATTAGGGGTGCACGTGCCACCATAGGTCATGCACTGGCTTCGCCCCTGGGTACTACATTGGTTGTAACAGACATAACCGACGTGTCACCAAATTAAGGGGTATCGATTATGGAAAGATAAAAAGCAAAAACGAAAAACCATTGTTCAATTGTGATAAGTGTCATTCATCTATCACAAACGTCGCTCCCAAGTAAGTGCAATATGTAATATTTTAAATTATTATTTTTTGTTTTGTTAATGTCAAATTTTACCATTTCCTAGATCACTAAACATGTATGTAAAAACTATCAGGTATAAGCTTCATTTGTTTGTCAAAGATGACACCGCCTCATGCAAAGTTGGGTTTTACCATTTCCTTAGACAATTATTGAATACAAGTTTGTGCTTTCACAATACTTGTATCTAATACCTTTACATGGTAGTAGGAAACGATACAGAAACAATCTTTTCGAAAAACTGAGAATAAAAACATTCGGAACACTGAAGCCTGAATAACGATGTATTAAGAAATATAGTTATGTTTTTCGCTACCTACCATGTCAATTCTTCAAAGCTCATGGTTTCGCTTTCACCGTCACTGACTTTCATCTTTAGATATCTTTCTTTCCGTTTATGTATTTCTTCTAATTAACCCAGAAAAATCTGAAATATTAACATAATAAAAAAATAACCATGGTGAAACATGAAACTATAGATCTAATAGGCATCGATTGCAAACCTCGAATGGTTTTGTCCAGCCTTAATACCGCTTTTAAAAAAAAAACTATGTTCTTCAGCTTCAAAGGTAAAAGTATCGCTTTCACCGTCACCGACCATCATCTGTTTGGTTATTTGTTTCCGTGCATGTTTTTCTTCTAATTAACCAAGAAAAACCTGTAATATTAACATAATCAGAAAATAAAACAAAGATGAGACAATAAACTACAGATCTAAAAGTCATCGATTGCAAACCTCCAATCGTTTTGTCGAATCTTAATACGGCTTCCTTTGTCTTCAACGATCTTCTTCTAATCTCTTTTCTTCGTGTTGGAGGATGATGAAATTGATCTGAACACCATAGGTAAGCTTTACATCACCACCATCGTAATCAACGATCTATCCATTTTTTTCTACCTTTCCCTTTCATTTTTTTTAGGGACAAGTCAACGGTCATTTGTGACAACATAAGCAAAGAGTTCAACGTAAACTATGGGCCTTAAAAAACCCATTCGATATGTAAATATGTAAGATAACTTTTTAATTTTGAACAAGCCCATTATTATTTTTACAACTTATTATATTGCAAACTAAAAAATCATTAGACCAAATATAAATATAGTTTTCAGATAATTTATATTTTATCATATTACATTTTATAAGTATGTAAGTTTTTTAAATTTTAATATTTTGAAGCCTCTATTTTTATTTCAATATTATATTAAAGATAAGGTATTATGTTTTCGATTTCTCCATTTATTTTTTATCTAAATTTGTCCGTTTAGAAATGTAAACAAGTTTATATTTATATTTTACCCACGGAAAACTTTGAATATATGTACTTCCGATCAAATAAAATTACTAAGTCGGAATAAGTATTATACACCTCAAAACTATAAGATATCATGTATTAAAAATGCTTGAAGCAAACAGTAACCCCGCGCGGACGCGCGGGTCATGATCTAGTTAATTTTAAAACAAAGGTATCTATTATTATAAAAGAGAGTTGGTTCTCTCCTGCTAACACGTCAGCATCCATGTCACAAATTCAGTTTATGTGGGCGCGACACGTGTCTTCTTCCTCTGAGCGCAGCGTTTCATTTAATCTATAGACATTATGGGCTTTGTTCGCTTATTGATTGATTGAGCCCTTACTGTGATATTATTCAGCCAGAAAATGAATGATCTCCCTAATATGGCGTCTGCGAAAACACAGAGTTCGTATCTCATCTTCGTGCGGCTGGTAGCGGTGACGATTGCGATCCTTCTCAAGACTGAAACTGTCTGACTAATGGCTTCGTCTTCAATCCCATTGATTCACTCTGTGGATTCGGTTTAAATATGTGTGAGATCCCTCTCTTTGAACTCATCCTCTCTTCGTATCTCATACTAATTGATTACATTCTAATAAGTCATGTTCATGTTGTCTTTGAACACATCTGCGCTTAGATTCATATTTATCAAAACCTGAGCAGTCACACTCCACTTTTCCCCCACGCAAATCCACCAAATCCATTATTTTGATTGGTGTGGGAGAAGGCTAAGTTTGCATCCGTATCTATCTCCGAGCTCGAAGAGCGCCACTCCGTCACGACATAGATTGTTAACAACCTCCATAATAGGTATACACAGAGACGCCTCCAGCTCCTCGATACAGATGGTTTGTGCTTCTTCTTCTTTCTACTCTATTTTTAATTGTTTAGGATTATTTGTTATTAAACCTGTTTTGATTTCTTTAAGATTGAATTTTGTTGGTGGCCAAGTACTCGGTGGCGCAACTTCTCCAATGAAGTTCGGAGCGACGGATTGTCGTACTCTTCTGGGACACCAGAAAGGTGAGTGAGAAGTTCCATCTCATTGGTTACATATATACTGCAAAACATTATCTTTTTTACTCCTCCAAGTATGCATCTTTATTTTATTAATCCATCACCTTCAATATATTTCTGTTCTCATTACTAATTTTTCCAAAAACTCAAAACTACCATACATTGGTGGGTAATGGCACAGATGACTCCACAATAACACCAAAGTATCTTGAGCACAGGAAGTACAGACCCTAACCACCGCTGAACTCAATGGTTATGTCATCAAATCACAGCCTCAGGTGTGACACAAATCTTCAAATTTCATGACCAGTAAATTGTTTTGCCACTAATTGTTTTTTTCCCTAGCTTTTTATTCATGAATCACAGACAGTTGACGGTTGTTTAGACTTACAACGGCTGGTGTTACATTCCCTTCTCCAAGTGCTCCAAGAAGCTCCAGCGAGGTGTTTCTTCCTGCATAGCATGTGATGTCTAAGAAATAATGTGGACTTTGTTCTTAAACATGTGGATCTGATGATGGTAGCAGCTCCACAACTTCGTATGAAAATTTGTACCAGTAACTCTTTTTGAGCTGAACATCACGTTCTCAACTCTATCAATACTATTATATTTACTACTAAGGTTGGTTGAACAACACGTTCTCAACTCTATTTGGTTGCTAGGTCCTTTACTGTTATATTTACTACCAAGGTTTGTTGAGCCTTTAACAATCGCTGAGCTAAATAATTTGAACTAAGGTAAATTATTATTTACCACATAACTTGAATTATTTACCTCATAACTTAGAACTAAGGTAAAATATGAACAATAATTAATAAAAATTCAAATAGTATAAACTTTCCAGTAAACTATAATTGTTATTAAAAATACAATGCACCTATTAAATTCAAAATCTAAATAATTAGTTTAGTTTTATATGGTATATTTTTTTACTATAAACAATATATATATAATGCAAATATATCTTCCGTATCTCTTTGTAATCATTTGTATTATATTATAAATATTTAAATGTCAACAATAAATTCAATGAGAATTTAGAAAATATATCTTTGTAATCATTTGTATTATATTATAAATATTTAAATGTCAACAATAAATTCAATGAGAATTTAGAAAGTATAGAATCGCTCGGAATAAAGAACACAAATCTAATTATCAAGATAGCAGAGTTTATTTAGACTTCAAAAAATAAAAACAAATACAGAATTAAACTAATATTTACATTTTAAGTTAGTAAAAATTATATTAAATATTTACTCTAACTATTTTAATTATTTTTGAATTAAAATCCCGCCCGTAGGGCGGGCCGACCCTAGTTAGAGATATTTTACCAATTAATCAATGTCATTTATGTGATTTTCTCCTTTTAATGTTATTTTGGAGACAAAAATTATATAATTATTTGAATATTTTTTAGGTTTCAATACATCAGAATCGAACCCGAATCATATAGAATAATATAGTTACTTTTGGTTATTTGGTTATTTTTAGGTTTCCGCGCGAATATATTTTTTAAAAATATATTATTATTTGTCTTTCATCTCAATATTAGGACTGGAAAAAAATCCAAATATGAAGAACCGAATCTATACCAATCCGAAAGAGTAGTACCAAATCCGAACCGAAATTGATTAAATATCCAAATTATTCAAGGATATATAAAGAACGGAAACCGAATCTGATCCGAACAAAAGTATTTCGGATTTCCAAATGTATTTGAAAAAGATTTTTATACTTATACATATTAATTATTTTTATATTTAATGTATATAAAACATCCAGAATACATATGATACTTTTAAGCTGATTTAAATACTTGAAAATATATACAAATAGTCAAAAATAAATATCTAAGATATTTATAATATTCCAAAAACACCAAAAATACTTAAAATAGTTATTGATTCTCAATCAAAATATTTAAACAAGACCAAGTTATATGTTAAGTTTAGGTATTCTAACATATTTATTCGAATTTATATGTACTATATTAATTTGCTTATAGACTTTGAAAAATTTAAATTATTTAATCATTTAATTTTTTTTAAAAATAATTTAGATAGGTTATCCGAATCCGATCTGAACCCGCAAAAATCCAAATAGAATTTAGAAATATCTGAATTGGATCCAAACAGATCTAAACTGAACCTGAATGGATACCGAAATCCCACCCTAGTCACTATTATAAATCATATATATGTCATTGTATAATTAATCGTATTTTATACGTATCATCATATAAGTAATCACATATTAATAGTATTTTGTATGTACCATCATATAAATAATAATATATAATATTTTAAAACTTAATGTGAAATATAAAAGCATAGTTTAAGTTGGTATATGAAATTGGCCTTTTTATTGTATTTCTCTTATATATATTGAAAATATTATTTTAATAATGGTTATTGGAAAATATTTTAGTAAATTTCTTTTTTTTTAATTTATGTATATTTTAAATCAATTTTTGATATAAATCAATTTTAATTTATTATCTTGATTTGAAATATTTTTATAAAGTTTAAATTTTGTTTTATGATTATTTTATACAAAAACTGTTTTTAGGTAACTAAATTAGTCCACTTTTCGTATATTTTAAAGTTCGCCCAAATAGATAGTTTTTCATAAATATAATGGATTTCCAATTTCTATTATTAAGATAAACCCATTACTTTTTTCTTAATATACTACTATCTATATTTCCAAACAATATTATATTTTTTATATTGTTATTCATGTTTTCAAACAAACTTTTCTTTTTTTAAACTATATTGTTATTCATGTTTTCAAACAAACTTTTCTTTTTTTAAACTGCTATTCATATTTCTAAACAAATTTTATCAAAACTACTATTCAAGTTTTCAAACAACTTCAATGTGTACTTCAGTTTTAATAATATAAAATATAAATGATCTTGAATACAACAGCATAAATGTGGTTGAGATACCCTATTACAAAAAAGAATGTGGTTTAGATATAATAAAAGTAGATTTTGTTTTTCAAGACCAATCCGCTTGTATAAAGAGAGGCTCATCTAATAGGTATATTTTTCTCATTTAGCGCTTAAAATTTAGAAGTTAATAATTCTAATTAGCTTTTCCAACTTATTTTGCCATTCACTACATATGCAAATGATCATATTTATTGTTATCATAATTTGACAATAACAAATTTGACAACTTATTTAATTATTACTATAAATCATATTATAATTTATTATAAATATATCTGATTTCTGTTGTCAATAAACTAAACATTAAGATTATTTTCCACATGGGGCATAGCACATGCATTTGTTTCCCGAGGTACAACCAGCGATCATTCCCTTTATTCCTAACCCTTGTATCCTCTTATTGCATGCAGATTGGCAAGCTGGCTTGTTGTGACAACTTCCATCCTTTTGGTTATCTAGAGATATAGGACACATTTCTTTTTTATTTTTATTCCCTTGCCCCATCGCTCCGGCCACTGTTATATATAAAACATAAATCTCAATGTATGTAATGAAAAATGTTTTCGGCAAATTTAAAATAATGAAAAAATATTTTAGATAATGTTTATTTAGTTTTTAAAATCATTGATTATTTGAGGTATACAAAACATGTAACTAATCTGATATAAAAATATCTATAAGTATCATGTAAATTTCCTTGTAAAATGATACATCAACTTTATTTCTTAAACAAAAACTATAGCTTTACATATTTATTTACTCAGGAAATATGAGTTTGAAGTAAAGAAGAAAAGGTGTTTGTTAAATCAATTTGGATTAAAAGAAATTCTTCATAATATATTAAAACCATATATCTAGCCAAAATAGGCAAATAAATAACACAAAATACTTTATTACAAAACTATTGTAAAATAACTATAACAAAATGTCATTAACAATTTAACTTATTAAAAATAAAGTAATACATTGCAGAAAAAAATAAAATAAAGACATTCTAAATTATTTCTTTTAAGAATAAATGTAATATATATTAAAAGTTATATACACAAACCTAGTACAAGAATGACTAGAAGAGTTAAAACATTCAAAGAAAATATGAGTGGTTTTTTCATTCTTGGTAAAATGAATGAGTTGATTATGTTTTTTATCAGAAAATTTGTTGTGTGTAAAGAACAAGAAAGTAGATGTATATATAAGGATTCAAGTATATCATATGTTACTATATATCTAATTGAAGCTACTTACTTCCTTAAATTTAGACGAAAGGAGGTGGTTTTGCATAATTCCAGATTCTGTTTTGCTTATTTTATATATTAATGCATTAGACTCGTTCATCTTTTACCAAAAATAGATATCTAATTCACAGTCTATATTTTTTGGGTAAAAATTAAGAAATAAAAATTTGATTTATATGAGGAAATGCTGTTGATAAAAAAACCGATTGAAGTCCTTTTATATATTAAAATAGAGATCCTTTAAATGAATTCTTTTAATGGATCGATCATAGATGAAAATTCAGAGAATTTGAGTAAATTTTATTGGATATAGTATTTATTTTTTATTTAGTTTAAGCAAGTATAAAAGTAACAAGTATTACATGTATAACTTTTATACCATTTATCTATTTCAAATTTCTAGTTTAGTATCACACTGATTGGTGCACAAGAATTAATTTTAAAATTTGAAAATTATGTTTTAGAAAGAATATTAATTTTTTTCTAAAGTTCGGATTCTATTTAGAGATCTGACAGAAATTTATAGTAAATAATATTTGATGGATGATTTTGGATTGCATTTTTTTAACAGAGAAATATCATATGATAATCTTAATTTTTTTATCAAGAATCTAGAAACAATGATCAAATGGCATTATAGAGGTAAAAATCATGATCCATTTCCATTTCTTTCTGTTTTGCTACAATTACACTCTCCTTGATGATTAAAGATCCCTTATCTGCCTTCTTTATACTCCTAAGATACGTAGATGTTTTCAAATGGCTTGTTCTATCTAAAGAAGATGTGAAACCTCAAAATCAGTGTTATGTTTCTAATGCTAATGTTAAGTTCATAATCCTTTACTTGTCCTAGTTACTCTACTGAATGGATTTCATGTGTTGTAACTTGCAGAGGACCGGTGTGGTACAAGTTTGAAGAATTTTGCAAATGATAGTTCAGATCTTGAAATCTTTTTGCTGGTTTAGACATTTATTGCCCTCTTTTGATGTTGTATCTGAATTCGAAAAACCCAAACCGGGTATTAAATTTTAAAAAAACTTTAACTGATAGCAGAGATATTTCTTGAGCATTCTTATTTCACAAAACGCATCAAGAAGACTACCGATCTAATCGACTAGGCTTAGGTTTCACCAGACTTTCATCTTCTTGCTATCCATGACTGCCATTTCCTTGTTGGCGTGTCCTCATCTTTTTGTTTTTCCACCCCATGTTGTATCCTCAGAACTCATTTGTCCAGTCTATCTTCTCCTGTTGGAGCAGAGTAGTCGTGCTGAAATATACCATCAGTTTGAACAGATCCTGGTCTGTGTAAGAAAGACTATTCCTCTCTTGCTCTGACACATGCATGCTCCTCAACTGGCCTATCTCTTCCTTCTCTCTCGACATAGCTTCCTTTTCTCCTTTGATCCTAGCAACTTCTCTTGCCTTCTAAGCTTTGTACTACTTCAACCTCTAGTTTCCACATCTCGGTGGATAAGATCTTGAACCTGTGTAGTTTGAGTAACTTGAGCAACTTGGAGACCAACAAGAACGGGACAACGACGAGAATTGGTATAGATTCTAATGTGTTCTTCAGGAAAGGTGAAGGTTGGTGACTGGAAGAATCATCTCACTCCTCAAATGGTGAAATCGAGTGATGAGATCATTGAAGGTAAACTACGAGAGTACGAGATTCGGGGTTGATATTTCAACACGGTTGTGTAATGTTGTTTTAACTTACGCAGACATAGAATTTCAGGGAATATAGTGATGTTTATGTTCTTGGCTTTGAATAAAGACTCAAGATTATTATTACAAACTAGCAAGATTCCAAGTCATCACCAATCCATATATACACTGCTATCCTCACTTTCGGTTTACCATCTTATTGTGCCTGCACTCAAAACAACAGAGCATTGTTGGATCCAGTTCACATCTTTGATCAATGTAAGAGAGTAGATAAGCTTGTAAACAAACAAACCTCTTGATATGATCTAGTATCAGACGCCTCGCCCCTGATGGAATGTTCACTTTTTTAGGTCACTGGATTCAGAAAGAGGATAATTAGTTTTATAGTTGCTTACATAATAAACTCAAGCTTGAAGGGAAGATGTATATATACAGAACCTATCAGTGAGCAATGGTAAGGTGGGATCAGTGAGATGTCCCTTCTTGAAGTTATTCTCGTATTCCTCAAGGCCTAGCTTCAATAGCATAGCTCTTGCATCTGTGTAAAAGGCGTCTTGGGCATTGCGCGATCTGATTGTTTCCCTCACCTCAAGGGAAAAAAAAAACAAAAAAAAAACGGTGTATAATATGTTCTTGTATTAATTAATTATCCACTTAACTGCGACATAAAAAATCTCAATCAATCAATCAATCACCTTATAATATGTTCCTGGCAAAACAGCGAAAGCAGCAGCGCTGAGGAGTGCTTGTGCAGGCTTTATTTTCAAGCCCTCGCTCACAATAGAGTATGCCAACCCACCACCTGATGTGGAGACCAAACTGCAGCAAAGTTATAACAAAAAATAAATATCACAAAGAAAAGTGCATAAAGAGAAAGGATGATAAAAAAAAAAAAATTAAATAAATTTACCAACAAGTAAGATCATCTTTGCCTCTGATTCCCTTCATTATGGATTCAATTCCACACCATGCAGCGAAACATGCTGAACCGTTCCGAGCATACTCACGAGCGTACTGATTCACGTAACGCAACCCTTAGAAACGACGGTTACTTGGGAAAATAGGATTATATGAAGATTGAACAAAATTACCTGAGTTCGGCTCAGTGCTCCTGGGTAACCCCGCGCCAGTGGGGCTAGGATGAACATTCCTAACATGCCGCCGCAAACAGCTCCGCCGACACCGCCTAATGTGGTAGCGATGACGGCTTCTTTCAGCTTGCTAAGAGTGGGATTTGTATCTCCGCTGCCGGCGAATCGCGTCGCCATTGTGTTTGTTCGCTTTTCGTTTCCTCTTCCCTCTTTTGCTTTTTATTTATATACTGTCATTCCACTGGGTTTTATAAGATATGCTGGGCCTTCCAGGCCCATTCACTTATTTTGGGTTTAAAAGTGTCACCAAACAGCTTGCAAACAGTACTGCAATCCGATGAAAAATTCCGATTTGTTTTTTTTAATTTTAACACACTATCAGCATCTAAATGTTGCATCTGGATGAAAAATCTATAATATTCAAAATACATAATTATTTGGGATGCAAATAAAAAAAAAGAGTTTGATATAACATTTGCGCCTCAAAATCATAAAGACCTACATATTTTACCGGCAATTTGAGTTTTTTTTGGTAAAACTAGAAAATGCTCACCAAAAACGAAAAATATTGATTTTTCTTTCTAAAACCGAAAAATCATGTTTTTCCATCAAAACTAAAAAGTTTTTTTTTTACCAAAACAACAAAGAAAATTTTCTATGAACACCGCAAAATGAGTTTTTTTGTGAAAACGACAAAATTATGTTTTTCTTCTAAACCTGCAAAATTAAGTTTTTCTACCAAAACCGTAAAATTACTTGTTTTATCAAATCCAAAAAAATCAATTTTTATCAAATCCAAAAAAAGATCAATTTTTCTCACCAAAATCATAAAATAAAATTTCGACAATATCACAAAATTAAATTTCTGTTAAACCTGAAATTAGGTCTCTCCCAAACCAAAAAAGAGTTTTCTTCCAAAACCATAATAATGAGTTTTCCCGCCAAATAGCTAAATATTTTTTCCTGAAAAAAAATCAATTTTTTTTTCTACTAGAACCAAAAATGATTTTTTTTTTGTCAAAAATGCAAAATTATTTTTTTCGTCAAAATTGTAAAATTAATTTTTCCCACCATAACTACATAATCAAGTTTTACCGCAAAACCATTTTTTCTACAAAAATGAAAAAAAAACTAATTTTCCCGCAAATTAAGATTTCTCGACAAAATCACAAAATTTGGTTTTCGTAAAAATAACAAAATCATGATCTTTTGTCAAAATAAAAAAATTAGGGTTTCCGCCAAAATTGAAAAATCATATTTTATTTTGTTTCAAATATTATTTTAAATATAATTATCAAATATTATAATTAGTTATTGTTGAGCAGACATTAAACCTCAGCGAATAAAGTTATGTTGTTGGCTTTGTCTCAGACTCTCAATGGTTTTAGATAGACATGCAGCTTCGTTTTTTCAGTTAGTTTAGAAATCGGTTAGTTTGGGTTGGTCAAACTCCACCGAATTGAACCAAAAAAATCGGTACGGTTTCAAAAACTTTTTACTAAAGTTTCGGTTTTTTTGTTAGTTCGGTTAGATTTTTGGTTAATACTGAATAAAATTTGTAATTTTTTAGTTATTTCGGTTAGTTTGATTATTTTGATTTGGATTTTGGATGGTTGACTAGACTGAACCAAACTTTCAAACTGAACTAACCAAAAAAACCAAACTTTTCGGGTTGGTTTGGTTCATCAAGTTCAGTTCGGGTAATAACCACATGCTAATTATATTTAGTTACAAATCCATCGGATTGATTTATAACAATTCACTTATTTTGATTTTGAAATTCATATCAATAATTCTCAAATCCACTTGTTTGATTTGATAATCACTGGATTTATAGAAGATTATAAATCTAAGGAGGATTTATAAATCCATTAAATTAGTAGAACTAAGAACCCCCACTAAGTTTTATCAATCAAATTCAGAAGTGAAAGAAAAAACCTATCAATAAAATTGTGTTATGTTGTTTGTATAATATTAAAAAAGAAAATGTTGTATGAACGTAAAGCAGGTAAATAAAGTGATGTTATGTTATGTTCTTGGCTTCGAATTTCTTCACTTGCGGTTTATCATCTCTTATTGTCCCTGCACTCAAAACAACAGAGCATGGTTGGATCCAATTCACATCTTTGACCCATGTAAGAGTAGCTAGAGATGCTTGTAAACAAACCTCTTGATATGATCAAGTATCAAAAGCCTTTCCCCTAGTGGAATGTTCACTTCTTTCAGGTCACTGGATTCAGAATTCATCAGAAAAGCGAAAATTTATAGTAAACTCAAGCTTTAAGGGGAGGGATGTATGTATAAAACCTATCAGTAAGCAGTGGCAAGGTGAGATCACTTAGATGTGCCTTCTTAAAATTCTTCTCATATTCCTCAAGGCCTAGCTTCGATAGCATAGCTCTTGTCTCTGTGTAAAGGGCTTCTTGGGCATCGCGCAATCTGTTTTTTTCTTTCACCTGAAGGGAAAAAACAAAAACCGTGTTAGGTAAGAAGAAGATAAACAATCTTTTGCAATGATTCATGAACAATCAATCAAATCACCTTATACACTGTTCCTGCCATAGCAGCAAAACCAGCAGCGTTGGAGAGTGCGCTGGCAGGCTTTACTTTGAAGCCTTGGCTCACAAATGAGAAAGCCAACCCACCACCTGATCCTGAGACCAATCTGCAAAGTTGTAACATAAAACATATTTCATCAAAATCCAAAGAACACATCTTGAAAAAAAAATAAAAAATTAACATTAGAGAAAACAACTTGAAAATTTTCAGCTTTTAGCAAAAAAAAAAAAAACTTGAAAATTCTCAGCCAAGGAAAGTGTTTAATACATTGACTTGGAAACAAAAGTAAGAGTTTGGAAAGAATGAAACTTTACTGAGTCGTAAGATCATCTTTGCCTCTGATTCCTTCCATAATGGATCCAATTCCACATATTGCAGCGGCTATTGCTGAACCGTCCCGAGCAGACACACGAGCATACTGATTCACGCAACCCAATTCTCATTTGATTAGAAATGACGTTACTTGGGAAAGGGGTTTTAGTTAGGGTTTATGGAGCTAAACAAAACCTGAATTCGGCTGAGTGAGGCGGCTAGGCTTCGTGGGTTAAGCCGGGCCAGTGGGCCGGTGACCATTCCGAATATACCGCCGCCAACAGCTCCGAAGACACCGCCGAATATGGTCATGAAGACGGCTTCAGCCACCTGGTACTGAGTTGGAGTTATTTCCATCGTATATCTCCTAACGCTGGCTAATCGCCTCGCCTTTTGCTTCTATTTATAGTGTCCGACTCCATTGGCTTATGAGATTTTCTGGGCCTTATAGGCCCATTTATTATTGGTGTTTGGTTAGTTTGTCTTATCACATCTTAAGAATGAGTTAAAAGGCAAGAGATTCTCTAGTGATAGTTTCGATCTACTTTCTCGATCAACAGGATAAGTTGCGTTGGCGGTGGAGGTATGAGAATTGGCAGGAATAGTGTGATCATTGCACCTCAGCGCAAGAAGTCGTGGGTCATGGCCGCCATGGCAGGTGATGGGCCTGATGGCAACGTTCCCGAACTCGACCCAACATGGCTTGATGATTCCTCGTAAGTCTATTTGTTTTAGACATATCTGAGATCGACGTCAGTAATGGAGATTGACTAATTAAACAGAACTCTAGCTAACATAATTTTTTTTTTGATGGTAACTATTCTCTACTTTAAAAGAGAGAAATAGTACACATTGTGATCGCATGGCATGAGTTTACATTACATTTAACTCTTTTGTGTCAATATTTAATCAAATTCAAGATCGTTATTTAGACATCAACAAATTTAGGTTAAAATTTTAAGTATCAAGCATGTACTTCTTTATATCCATCTTCATGAAAATATATGAACTATAAACATATAATATTTTCTCAATAAAATTAATCAATAGAGATATATTAATCTATTATAATTGTAACAGTGTAAAAATCTCTTCAGATCTATATATATATATATATATATATATATATATATATATATATATATATATATATATATAGTATAACCTCTTTAAATTAATAATCTATAAATTAATATACACTAAAAATCTCTATAAAATAATATAATTTTATAGTCCCAAGTTGAATTTTTGGTTCAATTAGTATCTCGATAAATTAATATTTTTATAAATTAATAAAAAAATATAATTTTGGTGTAATCCCAACATTATTAATTTATAGAGGTTTCAATGTATATGTATATGATCAATTTTTAAAATTATAATATATACTTTTAAAATCCTTTTTTTTTCAGCATTGTCAATTTGTTACCACTAAAATTTATAGCCATTTTGTTCTTTTTGTCAAACTGTCACATATAAATGAAAAAGAGCGAAAAGACTACTTTCTTGAGAATGCTGGTGAAGCAATGGACATGGTGACTGAAAATACACACATTGACGGGGTAAGCTAAAGAGATGGAGGATGAAAGCTATTTCATTGACGGAGAAAGCCAAAGATATTTCGTAGTTAAAAAAAAAGGTGAAGCTAAAGATTTCATCTTAGAAAACGGCTATTGGAAACATGTGTTGAGGTATTGGAAATGGCTTAGAAGATAAGGAGAATGTTCTACGTTATGAAGAGATCATTGAGGAGCCTCTTCTTCAAGTCAAGAGACTCGCTGAGTTCTTGAAATGGCTGTTCACTGAGGAAGACAAAGAGTGTGGATCGGTGGAGAAGATTTTGAACCTGTGTAGCTTGAGTAACTTGAGAAACTTGGAGACTAATAAATTAATTATAAATTTAGAAATAATTATATTATTTAAATTAAATATTTAAGCTAAAAACTAATAACAATATAACAAATAAGCAAAATTAACTAAAATTAACATCAGTAAAAACATAATTATATTATTTAAATTAATAAATTAAATAGAAATTTCGAGATAGTTATATTATATAAATTAATAAATTAATGATTTAATCTAAAAACTAATAATAATATGACAAATAAGAAAAATTAGCTAAAATCATGGAGAATGTGAGAAATCAGTAAAATCACTCCATAAATAAATGAAACTACTAATTAAAATTAATAAAAACATAACAACTAATCAAAAATTTCTAAAACTATGGAGAACATGACAAATCAGTAAAATCAGTTCATAGATAATAGTAAAGATAAAGATACCTGACATCGAATATTTGTATAGTTATAGATCGAATTAGATATGAATACCTCTAAAAAAATCTAAAAAACCAAAAATCTGGATATTCGATGTGTCCACCTTATCATTCACGCATTGCTCTCATAGATGCAACTAAGCACAGGCGAGGCGTTATGTTCTTGGCTTCGAATATTCATGCATGGTTAAGTCTAAAAGGTTATTATTACAAACTAGCAAGGTTAGGTCTCAGAACTACACCTCCAAGATTCTAAGTCAACACCACCAAATAGACAAAAAGGTGAAACCGATTTTGATAAGATCATTGAATGTAAACTATGACGTTCTCAATAAGGTTGTGTTATGTTGTTATGTTGTCTGTATAATGTTAAAAAAAAATGTTGTATTAACTTAAAGCAGACAAAAGAAAATCCAGCAAATAAAGTGATGCTATGTTATGTTCTTGGCTTTGAATTTCCTCACTTGGGGCATCTCTTATGGTACCTGCACTCAAAACAACAGAAGCAAGGTTGGATCCCATTCACATCTTTGACCCATGTAAGAGTAGCTAGAGATGCTTGTAAACAAACCTCTTGATATGATCTAAAATCCGACGCCTAGCCCCTGCTGCTGCGACCAAGCTGCAAAGTTATAACATAAAACAGGTTTCATCAATCCAAAGAACACATCTTGAGAAAAAAAAAACATTAACATTAGAGAAACAACTCGAAGATTCTCAGCCAAGGAAAATGTTTAACGCATTGACTAGGAAACAAAAGTGTGTAGTCTGTAATAAGACAAAGGAAGCATATAAACAGGATGATCAAAAGAGTACGTAAGAGGTAGGAAAGAATGAAAACTTTACTGATTCGTAATATCATCTTTGCCTCTGATTCCTCTCACTGCTGATTCAATTCCACAATATGCAGCGCATGCTACTGATAAGTCCCGAGCACACACACGAGCGTACTGATTCAGGCAACCCAATTCTCATTTGATTAGAAATGACTGTTACTTGGAAAAGGGGTTTTAATTAGGGCTGAACAAAACCTGAATTCGGGTGAGTGAGGCGGCTAGGCTTCGTGGGTTAAGCCGGGCCAGTGGGGCGATGACCATTCCTATAGTACCGCCGGAAACAGCTCCTGAGACACCGCCGAATATGATCATGAAGACGGGTTCAATCACCTTGTACTGAGTCTGAGTTATTTCCATCGTAACTCCCTACGCTGGCTACTCGCCTCGCCTTTTGCTTCTATTTATAGTGTCCCATTGGCTTATGAGATTTTCTGGGCCTTATAGGCCCATTTATTATTGGTGTTTAGTTAGTTTGTATTATCACATCTTAAGAATAAATTAAAGGCAAGAGATTGATTCTCTAATGACATTTTCGATCTCCGGAGCTGTGCTTAGAGCATCAATATCGCGTGCCTTAAGCCCGCTCCTTCAGTATTTTTGGGCCTGAAAATAAATGAAAAAAGCTAAGGAATTAAACGAAAGTGGTTTAGCTAAGGAATTTTTATTTCGTTCCTTACTTGCCAGCTGTCACGCCGAATGCTCGTCTAGGGCGAAGACCACCATTTCGTTTCTAATTCGAAATCATCTTCTCCCTTTGCTCTTTCGACGGCGAAAAATAGGCGACCACCATTTCATCTCGAAGGTTGATATCCTCGCCGTGATTTTTCTCAGTCGAGGCCGATCTCTTCTCTCCAGCGTCGACTTCTTCCCCTTTGCTCTCTCGACGGCGAAACAATAGGCGACCATAACTCGGACGATTCCAATTTCAAGGCCGATCTCCTCTACAGCCTCGACTTCTTTTGATTATCCGCGATTTCAATCTTAAAGGTAAGCCTCTACTTCTTTCGATTTTGTTATTGTCGTTTTATATCTCCTCTGCATGTCGTTGTGTTCCTTTTGTTTTAGTGGAACCAGTGATTGTTTGATTCGCACTTTATAGGTTATTGTCGATTCTGTATCTTGTGAGTTGTCGTTGTGTATCTTGTGATTTGTGTTCTTTCGATTTTGTTATTGTCGTTCTGTATCTTGTGATTTGTTGGATCCACAAACGGTTAATGGTAAAACGATACTTCATAGGTTTGTAATTGATACTTCATAGTTGATAATTGATACTTTAAGTTGTTTTATGGTTACTTGATAGTGTTGTGGTTACTTGATAGTTTTATGGTTACTTGATAGGTTTGTAATTGATACTTCATAGTTGATAATTCTATTCTGATAGTGTTCTGGTTACTTGCTAGTTTAATGAATTCTGACTGTTGATAGTAGCATTCATGGAAACGAAATGATAGTTTTGTAGTAACCTGATAGTGTTGTGCTTACTTACTGTCGTTTGATAGTGTTGTGGTTACTTTATAGTTCAGTTGATAGTTTTGTAGTAACAAATATAACTGTTGATAGTAGCATTCATGGAAACGAAATGTAGTTATTGCGTAGACATTAAATAGTTTTTGTACTTCTGCTTTCAAGTAACAGCCTGTTCTATCAACTCTAAAAACTCTACTTAAAATTAAACTAAATCTCCTTTAAATTGAATGACATAGTAAATGAAGTCTCATAGGTTTGTAGTTGTGGAAGATGTAATAAGTTGTGATTAGACATTGGTAGATAATTGTTAGGTGGTTAGTTATTACTTGTTAAATCCCCATATCGTCTTTCTCCTATTAAATCCCATCCTTTATTCATTGTGAGAATATTATGAAAGCATGCATCATACTCCACAATATGATTGTCGAAAATGAACGAGGTTCATACACTCTGCGTAACATTTCTGAATTTAATCAAGGTGTGGAGCGTTCATATTCCGTCGGACCAGCTTCAAATCTCGGCAATACAAGCACTCGTCAAACGGAAATGAAGGACAAACACACCCATCAACGATTAAAAAATGATTTGATTGAAAATATATGGGCTAAATTTGGACATCTTGAAAATAATATATAATCTGATGTTTGTATCTTTTTTTTAATGTCTTCAATGTTTTTATTTTCTTTTTAATGTTATAATTTCAAGTTTTTGTAATTTATTTTAATTTAAATGTTATAATTTGTAGTTTTTTAATTTTTTTTAACTCTGTAATTTTCTTATGTTTTTTATTAAAATTATTTATGTCTTTTTTTATATATTTCTTCATTTCTTTTTACCAAATAATATTAATAATTAATTAACTAAGAACCTTTCTACAAGTACCACCAATAATGTTCTTTTTTCTTAATGTTCCTTAACATTGTTCCTTAGCTCAAAAATATCGGGTCCAACTGGTGACACATATTCAAGGAAAAAATATCAGGGAATTGTATGTTCCTCTCAATTCCTTTTCTTTTTCACCAGTTAGAAGGAAATTTAATTATTTGTAGGAATTAGTAATTCCTTCACGTTCCCTTTCTTATAAGGAATTATAGAGTAAATATATTCCACCTTCAATTAGATATGGAACCAAAAGGAAAACTATAAAAAATGGTAAAAATATATTAATATGTTAACATATCAAATAAATTTATAGAAAACTGACGTTTCCATCAAACTTTTCATTGTACGTATGTTTGTCTTCTTCTTTATAAGATTTGTTCATCAAGCTTTTTTTTCATAAAACCCTAATACATCTAGAAACAGAGAAAGAGGTAAACTATATTTTTAAGATTATTTATGTGTAAAGGAAGAAAAACATACGTTCATTGATGGTTAATAATAAAATTTGTGTCATGTGTTTATGTTACAGCTATCATGTCAACTCCAAGAAATCAAAGTGGAGCACGTCGTGGACGTAAGTCAAGCAATGAGGCAAGAACCACAATCGATGGTGAAACAAGTCGTGAAGGCCAGGTAATTATTTTATATAACTTTTGCTGCAATAATCAGTTGTGTAATATGGAATATTTTAAATTAACAACTAGAAATATGTACTTTAGTATCTGTGGAAAGACAAAAACTGTCAAATTATGCTTGAACTTGTCATTACGGAGTTAAGAGCCGGAGACTACCGTAGTAGAATGCCCGACGCTGCTGCTAAGAAAAGAATTGAGAACAAATACTTTGAGTTAGTGGGAGAAAAGATTTGTTGGGATCCAGAAATAACTAACAAAATTGGTTACTTACGTAAACTATGGAGTATCAATGGTCAACTGATGAAACGCACTGGAGTTGCGGTTGATCCATCTACTGGACAGATAGTTATGATGCAAACTTGGTGGGCTGATCGGATTGCAGTAAGTTTTTATGCATATACAATTAATTTTGTTTTTAAAAATCTAGTAACTTACAGTTTTTATTGTTATTTCTGTAGGAATATGGAAACAAAGGAAAATTTGTTAGCGTGTTGCAAAAAAAGCCGTTGCCGTTCAAAGATTTGTTAGACCAAATTTTTGGTGAACATGATGTTGAGCAAGATGAACGTTATTCTCCGCATATGCTTGGCCAACATATCCAGCAGATTCAGCCGTCTTTAACTAGCAATGATGACACGGTAGATGACCAAATGCAAGAAAATCAAACTGTTGTACCAACTACAGATGTGACTAACGATCAAGCATCCCAACCTACAACTCGAAGAACATCAGCCCGCCGCCCTCCAAGAAGAAGAAGTAGCTTTGAAACACAGGTTGAGAGTGGATTTCAACGTGTAATAGATACTCGTCAAGATATTTTGGAAGAAGTACGGGCACGAAAAATTCAAAAGCTATCATATGGTGATGCGACGGCTGTTCTAGAAAAACTACCCATTGAACAACTTGGAGTGTTTTGGTGGGCTGCAAATAAGCTGTTGAAGAATGAAGTAGATGTCCGTGAAGCATTTATAAAATTGGAGAGTGAAGATATTAAGATCAGATATTTGGAGAGTTTAGTTGGCATAGATAGATACGGCAATCCATGCACTCATGTTGATCTGCTAATGACAAGTCAGAACCTCTTTCAGAATGTTGCAATGACTGGAACTAGTTCAATGGGAACTGAAACTGTTAGAACTGATTTCATGGGCTTACTTGGGATGCACTCATCTGAGTTAGAAGAATCAACAAGAAATGAAGCAAGTATAGATTTACATGATGATGGAAGTGATGCTCAAAAGCTTGTTTAAGTTTTCTTAGATTTATATTTTGGTGTTTGATATTTATATGGATTTTATTTATTTTTATTTATAATATCATGGATTTTTTAAGGATTATATCAATAATAAGTTCTATAAATATATGTGCAGGATCTTCGTATTATATATTTACGTTCTCGTGGGATTGAAAATCTAGAAGAAGATGAGTTAGTGGAGCTTATGTTATTGGAAGAAGAAGAATTTATGCAAAGGTATCTGCATCCTATATTAGAGTATTACAAAAATAACTTTTGCAAGAATCCAACGAACAATGTGTGGGGAAAAGGTTGGAAAATAATACGGGAGCAAATCTACGACAATGAAATCTCGTGCCGTACTCTTATTCGTATGAGCTCAGAAGCGTTTATCCGTTTATGTGAAGTCCTTGAGAAAAAGTATGGGTTACAAGAGTCGCTTAATATTAAAGTTGATGAGAGTGTTGCAATTTTTCTTGTTCTCTGTGGTCAAAATGACACTCAGTATGACATCGGTTTAAGATTCGGTCATGCCCAGGAAACTATAGGTAGAAAGTTTCATCATGTTCTAGGAGCAATGGTAAAATTAGCAGTTGACTATTTACGGCCAAGAACAGCTTATGAGTTCGAAGTAATATCTAATAGTTTACAAGGAGATAAACGATATTGGCCTTATTTTAATGGATCTATCGGGGCTCTTGACGGAACGCATGTACCCGTAATGGTGACTCCAGGTCGTGATGCATTACGATTTGTGAATCGGAAAGGAACGGCAAGTCTAAATGTTTTAGGAGTATGTGATCACGATATGCTTTTTACATATTGTTTCGTTGGAATGGCAGGATCAACACATGACTCTAGAGTGCTAGATACCGCTATGCGCGATGATCCCTTGTTTCCTAAACCTCCTGGAGAAAAATATTATCTCGTAGATTCTGGTTATGCGAATAGACGTGGTTATTTAGCTCCATACCGAAAAGAAAGAAAAGAAGGTACTAGATATCATCTTCAAGAATTTATAAATTGCGAACCTCCAAGAAATAGTAAGGAAATGTTCAATAGATGGCATGCGTCATTACGTTCAGTTATTGAACGTACATTTGGTGTGTGGAAAAAAAAGTGGAGGGTTTTAAATGAATTCCCAAGGTATGACATCTCCACACAGAGAAACGTTATATTTGCAACAATGGGGCTTCACAATTTTATTCGGTGGAACAACATTAAAGATGTTGATTTTGAGGAAGCGATAACTATGGAGAACAATGGTGTGCATATGCATCAAAGTGAGAACGATTCAGATGATGAAAATGATGTACGAGGAAATGAAGAAACACCTGCCGCAGTTTATATGAAGATTGTTCGAGATCAGATCGCTGCACAACTATGGTCAGATAAAAGACTTGGCTCTCGTCGAGTATAGGTGTGTGTTTGTTTCTTTATTATTATATATCTTTAAGTCTTGTATACAGATTCTTGGATATCTCTTAAAAAGCACAATATTTTCAGTACCACAAGTTTTTGTCTTGTAGTTATGAGAGATACATGCATTGTAGGCGATGGAACTGGACGTGGCAACATGAAGCGTAGACCAAAAATCTTGCTTAAATTCATTATTATTTTCTAGAGTTAATTATCAAATTATTTTTATTGTTTGAAAGTTTGTTCCTTGTTTTGGTTACCATTTACTGTGACAATTTGTTACATTCCTTCTCTACAAATTTTCCTTCTAATTAATTCCATATCATTCCTTTGAATTCATTAAACAATGCTAAGGAACCTTTAGCAATAATGTTGCTCTTAGTGGACTGGGTTCTACTTTCTCGATCAACAGGATAAGTGGTGTTGGCGGTGGAGGTATGAGAATTGGCCGGAATAGTGTGATCATTGCACCTCAGCGCAAGAAGTCGTGGGTCATGGCAGGTGATGGGCCTGATAGCCATTTTGTTCATTTTGTCAAACTGTCACATATAAATGAAAGAGAGCGAAAAAAGACTATACTTTCTTGAGAAAGCTGGTGAAACCATGGACAATGGTGATGAAAATACTCACATCGACAGAGTAAAGCTAAAGAGATGGATGACGAAAGCTATTTCCTTGACGGAGAAAGCCAAAGATTTTTTGTAGTTTAAAAAACCGGTGAAGCTAAAGATTTCATCTTAGAAAACGGCTATTGGGAACATGTGTTGAGGTATTGGAAATGGCTTAGAAGATAAGGAGAATGTTCTACTTTATGAAGAGATCATTGAGGAGCCTCTTCTTCAAGTCAAGAGACTTGCTGAGTTCTTGAAATGTCTGTTCACTGAGGAAGACAAAGAGTGTAGACGGTGGAGAAGATCTTGAACCTGTGTAGTTTTGAGTAACTTGAGAAACTTGGAGACTAATAAGAACAGGACAACAGGTATTGATGTAGATACTAATGTGTTTTTCAGGAAAGGTGAAGGTTGGTGACTGACTGGAAGTATCATCTCACTCAAATGGCGAAAACGACTGATGAGATCGTTGAGTATAGACTAGGAGGCTCGGGTTTGGTATTTTCAATAAGGCTGTGTATGTTGTTTTTAATTGAGCAGACATAAAATTTCAGCGAATAAAGTTACGGTCTTGGTTAAGTGAGTCTAAAAGGTTATTATTACAAACTAGTAAGGTTAGGTCTCGGAACTAGCTCCACGATTCTAAGTCACCACCACCAACCATATAGACAAAAAGGTTGGAGTCAAATTACTGCTTTCCTCACTAGCGGTTTACCTTCTTGTGGTAGCTGAACTCAAAACAACAGAGAATGGTTGAATAAAATTCATATATTTGATCATCCCCATGTAAGAGTAGCGAAGCTTGTGACCAAACCTCTTGATATGATCAAGTATCAAAAGCCTTGGCCCTGGTGGAATGTTCACTTCTTGAAGCTCCCTAGATTCAGAATACATCAGAAAAGGGATATTGGTTTATAGTTGCTACATAACAGACTCAAGGTTGAAGGATATGAATGTATAACCTATCAGTGAGCAATGGTAAGGTGGGATCATTGAGATGTCCCTTCTTGAAGTTCTTCTCGTATTCCTCAAGGCCTAGCTTCGACAGCACAGCCCCTGAAGAGTCCCGAGCCCACATACGAGCGTACTGATTCACGAAACCCCAAGTCCTCTTTTGATTAGAGAAACTGAAATTACTTTGGAAAATGGGTTTAATTAGGGTTTATGAAGCTGAATAAAACCTGAGCTTGGCTCTGTGAGTTTATGGCCAGCTGCCCGCCGATAACCATTCCTGCTATACCGGCGAGAACAGCTCCAAAGACACCGCCATATGCGGTCATGAAAACGAGATCTATCAGCTTGTACAGTGTCGGAGTCATTTCCTTCGGCGACCAACGCACGATCACCTGTTTCTTTCTTTTTTTCTCTTTGCTTCTGCTTATGTTTCACTTCAGTTGGGCTATACGACTTGTTGGGCCTGGCAGTCTAGGCCCACTTATCAATCTTTCAATTAGATGTCATATGTGACACATGTTAAAGTCAAATACTACATACTGTATCTAGTTTTTTTCCTGAATTAACACTATCAATCTTACTATATAATATAATTGAAGATTGTTTATATAGCATTAGCAAATCCAAACTAACATTACAGAATTACCCACAGCTTAAAAAGATATATACAATCTCTACGTTTAGATTTTTGTCTACATATGTATATATAGTCCGTTTAAAGATTGTCTAACCATACATAAACATGCAACCGGCATGTACGCACTTATGTCCCCCTTCTACCACAAACACGTATACCCAATTCTAATTTCTAAACACCATTCTCTATTTTCTTCTGTTACTTTACAATATGTTTTTTAAATCATATATATTCTAGGTAGTTAAGATATGAGGAGTAACATGCGACCAGCATGACATGTATTTCTACCCTCTATCCTAAACATTCGACCTTTCTAAACACCATATGCTTTATCCAAGTATATATTGAACGGGTGAGTCTAGGATATACTGTTTATTCATGCAAGCATCTCATTGTCTGTTTATGTTGCTACTTCTCCTGCGTATCTGAGTACACTTGGCAAACCAGGAACGAAACAAATTGGATGTCATTACATTCTAACTGGTTAGAAACTATTCCACGCCAGCCTCTGTGGTTCTTTATAAAGATTCTCACTCTGTCCCTCTACTTATCTAAAACCCTCACTCTCGATTATTCGTTTTCTCACATCTTAAGAGAAAAGGCAAGAGGTGGCCTCATGGCAACTTTGATCTCCGGAGCTGTGCTTAGTGGATTGGGTTCTAATGTCTCGATCAGCAGGAGAAGCAGCGTCGGCCGTATAGATATGAGAGTTGGTTGGAAGAATGTGATCATTTCACCTCAGCGCAAGAAGTCGTGGGTCATGGCCGTGAAAGGTGATGATGGCAACTCAAAGCTAGATCCAAAATGGCTCGATGATGCCTCGTAAGTCTATATATTTTAGACATATATATCTGAGATCTACATAGGTAACAAAGATTGACTAATTAATCTCTAGCTAGAATGTAAAGAGAGAAGCAGAACACATTAATCATTATGACCCCCCATTGCATGATTTCACATCACTTTAACTCTTCTATCTCAAAATTAAATCAAAACTTTCTAAAATTAAATCAATTTTGTGTTCGTTTTTAGAAATCAACAAATTTAATTAAACATTAATATTCAAGAATCTAGTCCTTTTATATCCACCAGGATGAAATCTAATTATGAAATACAAACACATGATATTTTCTCAACAAAATTAATCTGATAAAGATGTGTAAGATATATTCAAATCTTGAAATATATATATATATATATATATATATAATCAGTTTCTTAAAAAAATTAATATATACATTTAAATCTTTCCTTTTAATTTCGAGCATTGTCAATTTCGTTATCTATAGAGTATTTATAACCATTTTGTTCACTGAAATAATTTTGTAAAACTGTGTCACACATACGTACAAATGAAAGAGAGAAAGCTTCCGAGTACGTGAAGGAGAAAGGAAGCGAAGTTGGACACTTGACTGCACATGAAGGACAAGAGGTTTTAGATCACATACAAAGAGCAAAACACTACTTTATGGAGAAAGCTGGTGTAGCCATGGACATGGTGACTGAAAATGCTCACATAGCTTCAGATTTTGTGGCAGAAAAAGCCAAAGTGATGGAGGAAGAAGCTGTTTCAATTACAGAGAAAGCCAAAGATTTCGTAGTTGAAAAAACAGGTGAAGCTAAAGATTTCATCATCGAAAAAGCTGGTGAAGCCAAAGAGTTGGCGACGGATATGAGCAAAAAAACGGCTATATACATTGGAGAGAAAGCAGCCGAGGCAAAAGAAGCGATATTGCCTCCAAATTCTGAAGAATAGATTGTATTTGTCTACAGCCCTAACGTCTAAACAAATACAAGGTGTTGATATACAAAACATACTTTTTATCACGTGAGAATATAAAAAACTGTTATAATCAGTGGTTTATCTTTTACGAAATTTTTTAATTCGAATATATTTGCAAAATAAGCCATACACAGTTATTTCAGTTTTGATATAACTGAAATATGTGTTGGTCGTTCTCAGATGTATATTGGAACCCTATACATATAAATCAATTGAGGCAGTAATGTATTTTATTTTATTTTGTGAGAATATATTGATACATAAACTTGGTGGTTAGTACTGATATACTTGCTGTTTAATCATTCAATTGCAGTTCTTAGAGTATTATATATTTCGTTGAACAAAAAAAAAGAGTATTATATATTCAAAGCATATGCCATTTGTTAAGCTAAAGGAACACAATATAAATCTTACTTTTTTGTGTCAACATGATTATGATTAAGGGCATGACTGTGCCTGGTTTACATGAGAAAATGTCATTTCGAAGAGCAGTTTTATTTGATTGTGCCTGGTTTACATGAGAAAAAACTATGTCTCTCATCCTACCTTCTTTTACTAGTGCATATGCATAAATATTTTTGCTCCTCAAGATATGAATCAAACTTACACTCTCAAATGAGCTTGTAAAGGCGTGGCACTTTTATTTCTGAAGTGAAAGCTGGTCAGTCAATCATATCCACTGAATCTGAACAATCAGTCTCAATTAGGATCGTAAAAAATCATCCACAATATTAACCAAAGAAATCTTCCCATCTCGGCATGTAAAGCTGAAAGATTTCTGTAGCAATCATGAAGTCTAAATGATTCAGCAGCCATTTGGTTCTTAATAGTCCATCCTAAAACACTAAATACATAAATATCTAACCACTAATGACCAGACGACCATTGAATTAGTTACTAAAACAACTGTTTTAAAAGAGCCAATTCGAATATTTATACAAATTTAAGTTATTACAAGGTGTAACTCTCGATATGTGTGTTTGCATTCTGAAAATATATCTTTTTTTTTTGGATCAGAAATATTTTTTTATTCATTAAAAAACTAGTGGTCTCCAAACAGAGAAATGTCTAAAATCAGCTTTGTAAGGGCTGATTTTGCAAGAGAGTCTGCCACAGAATTACAAGAACTAGGAACACGAAGAATTGAAGAAAGAAGAGAATGAGCAATAGAAATCGTAGTAACATGCGGCCGGCATGGACCCTCCTTCTACGCATTTCTCTTCTACTAAAACATTTGACATTCTAAACAGCATGCTTTCGTCTTCTTTTATATTTCTATTATAACATTTTTAATAGAAATAAATATAAACACTAATCAAATTCAACTAGTGTTTTCCTGTTCTTAATTGATTTTTAAATTATGTTTATTGGAGGCATGTCAACGGGATTTGTATTCGGCGACTTCAGATATATCAGTCATCCAATACAACTTTTCACCTTTATTTACTTGAGCCTCAGTACATTCTATAAGTATCTTACTATTCTATATCGAATTATAAATTAACTGAAGATTAAAATCAACGTTATGTGTTGTTCACGAATTTACGCGAATCACGATACATACTTCAAAAATTAAAGACTTCATATTTATATCCACCAAATTTAATGGGATATTGAGTGTGTAACATGTGAAACATATTCCCTTAGATTATGGTCCTTGTTAACTGCATTAATGTTCATGTTCTTTGTTTCGCCGCTATGGTTGGATTCCACTCAATCCCAAACATCCAATATCTTTGGAGTGTATGAAGACATGACATGTTTGGCCAATTCTAGATAACTTAGAAAAGAGTTGATAACAGATCCACTTCTAAAACTAAAAGAAATTATTAGCTTAATATATTTTTATGGTGGTACGTAATAATTATTTTCTTAAATATATTTTGTCTAGTATTTTCTTACAATGTTTTTTCATATTCTTTTGTTTTTGATCTATTAACCACAAGGTTGATTATTTGTTTTTTTTAGATAAGAAGCCATAACTCAACTAGTTTGCTTTCAGGTACTTTTCCATTGGTTTGGCATGACACTAAATTCTAATATGTATTACTAGTTGAAACAAAGAAATATTAGAATCTGAATCAACTGATGTGTATTTAATAATATCTTTTAGAAAAAGAGGCTTTGTATTTGTTAATTTACAATATCATTTGGTCCTATTTTCTATTGTTATTCATTTGTCACCAAAATAATTAGTCTTTGTTCTCATTCGAACACTCTAACTAATCTTTCAAAGTTGGAATGTAATTAGTCAAAAAATATTTATCGATTTGTTTCCCAATCGAAAACTCCCAAAAGAATTGTCTATGATTCACTGCCCCAATTAAGAGTAAATGTCCTAAACCGGAATATACTACCCAATCAAGCGGGAACCACTTAACCGTCCGGTTTACATGTCTAATATTATCATGACAACCAAGGGCGGCTACTAACGTGCGCCAAGTGTATATATGAGTAGACTCCTCATCACAAAATCACAATTTAACAAACCAAAAAGAAAAAAAAAGGAAGAAGAGTGTTTCATCTCATCTGTGCAGGTATAGAGGAGAATCGTGTCGGCTGAATCTGTGTCAGAGACAGAGCATAGTGTGAAGTAATTGGATCTCCACTTCCTCTTTTATCCTTTTTAATTTTTTTTAAATATTTAATTAATTATCTCTTTCTCTGAATATAAATCTAACAAACTTTCTTCTATCCCCTCCTGGCAATTGCAGTTGCAAAAGTCTTCGTCTTCCTTCCAGAGAGAGAGATATCGATAAGATATTTTACACAATCACAGATCGAAATCGACGATGGGTTCGTTACTCCTCTCTCTCTTCTCTCTCTCTCTCTCTGTTCTTCGTTGATTGATTGATTCTTCAATTTCGAGTCTTTTCATTATGGGTTTGTTAAATTTCGAGTCTTTTCATCATGGGTTCGTTTGTAATCGTGTTCTAGGGTTTAGTCTCTGTTTTGGTTTAATTGGGTTTTTTTTTGTATTCTTTCAGATGATTGCTTGAGCTATTCATATCATATGGATGATGAGATTGCAAGGTTTATCAGAAGAGTCAATCCTCCAAAGTAATTTGCTCCTCAATCTTTGATCTTTATTATGTTTTTATTTTTTTTTCAATTTTGACTCTGTTTTTTTAATTTTGATTATTATCATCATTTTAGGGTTGTGATTGATAACGATGTCTACAAGAACGTCACTGTCATCAAGGTAGCCTTCTCTGAGATTTCATTTTTTCACATTATTAGGTTTGGTTTTTGTTGAAAAAGTAAAAAAAAAAGAAAAAAACAATTTTTGATTTTGTTAGGTGGATAGTGCGAATAAACATGGGATTCTTCTGGAAGTTGTTCAAGTCTTGACTGATCTTAACCTCACCATCAAGAAAGCTTACATCTCCTCTGATGGTGGCTGGTTCATGGATGTTTTCAACGTCACTAACCAAGATGGTAACAAAGTCACCGATGAGATCGTTCTTGATTACATCCGTAAAGTAAGTGATTAACGAACCGAACTTCTTGTTTCTGTTCTGTTTTGTTTGTTTGATGATGTGATTTATAATAAACTCCCTTTTGTGGTGTGGTTGTTTGCAGTCTCTTGGCCCTGATGAGTCTTCCTGCTTCAGTCCGAGATCAACCATTGGTGTTAAACAATCTGTCGACTTCACCTTCATTGAGCTAACGGGAACGGACAGGCCCGGTTTGTTGTCTGAGCTAACCGCTGTTCTAACCGACCTCCAGTGCAATGTGGTCAACGCGGAGATCTGGACGCACAGAGCAAAAGCAGCAGCGGTCTTGCAAGTAACCGACGAGGAAACCTCCTCCGCGGTTACTGATCCAGAGAGGCTGTCCAAGATCAGGAAGCTTCTCGGTTACGTTCTCACAGGTGGAAGCAGGAGCAGGAGATGCCGTGAACCCAAAACCACGGTGTCTTCATCTCTCAACGCGGATCGTAAGCTTCACCAGCTGATGTTTGCGGATAGAGACTATGATGAATGGGAGAATAACGTTGATGATGAGGATAAGATTGGGAGAGTGGTTCCGGATGTGGATGTCTCCAACTTGCATGATTTGGATTACTCTATTGTGATGATCAAATGTAAAGACAGACCAAAGCTTCTCTTTGATACTGTTTTTACTTTGACGGATATGAAGTACGTGGTCTCGCATGCCAGCATTGATGCTGAAGGCCCTGAAGCTTACCAGGAGTACTACATAAGACATACGGATGGATCTCCTGTGAAGTCTGAGGCAGAGAGACAGAGAGTGATCAAGTGTCTTAAAGCAGCTATTCAGAGAAGAGTCTTTGAGGTAAAAAAAACATTGTTCTGATCTTTGCTTGGAGAAGAAGAATCATGAGAATGTGTTTTAACATTTGTTTTTTATGTTGTTAGGGTTTGATGCTTGAGCTTTGCACTTCGGATAGGGTTGGATTACTATCAGACGTGACACGGATATTCCGTGAGAACAGTCTAACGGTAACAAGAGCAGAAGTGAAAACAAAAGGAGGCAAAGCGCTCAATACGTTCTACGTGAGGGATGCGTCTGGTTATGAAGTTGATGCTAAGACCATAGATTCAATCAGACAGGTGATTGGTCAGAAGATACTTCAAGTGAAAGGGGGAAACACAGAGGTTAAACCGAGTTCTCAAGAATCTCAAACTGGGTTTCTCTTTGGGGTTTTCAAGTCTAGATCTTTCGTCAATTTCGGGTTGATCAGATCTTAAAAACATAGTATTACTCTTTAATCTGTAAATGACAGAAGTAAAGTAGTACATTGTGTGAATGTGTAGAAGAAGGAGAAGCTTTTAGAAATGAAAGTTTAGATTCTTACAGGGGGGGCTTTTTAAGTAATATTCTTGTGTACTTTTACATTGGTGGGATGTATATATATAAAATTGGATTACAATCATTTTCCATAAGATTTCCTTTTTGACTGGCTCTGTTGGAACATCCTTTTCAGGCGGCCATAGAATTTTCTAATTAGCAAACAAGTTGGCATTATAACATTATAGTGAATTATAACTTTAGGCCAAAAAGTCAAAAGGATATTGGTTCAATGACCCTCTTTGATTGGTGTGCCACATACCTTTGGCAATGACATTTGCCATGCTGTCTCTCCTTCTATCCACAACTTTTAATCGTTTGTTATACTGAAAAATAAAATAAAATTGAGAAAAACTTGGACCCATTAACTTGTGAAAATGTATATTTGCCTTTACGATCATTTTCATATATTTTTGGACGGCGATATATTTATGTACTTTTATTTTTATCTGAAATAATGTCATAGGTGCCAACAAATACGAAAAGCGACATCAAATCTGAGAGGGCTCTACAAAACTGTGACAGACAACAAAACACCAACTAAGAGCATCTCCAATGGCACTCTATTTTCTCCTCTATAATTCCCACAAAAATAGAGTAACTCCATTATAGAGTAAGTTTTGCTCCAATGGTTTACTCTATAATAGAGTTACTCTATTTTTGTGGAAAAAATAGAGTGAAACCATTATTTCACTCCAAATATAGAGTGGAAAAATGGGTTTACACTATTTTCTCTACAAAAATAGAGTAACTCTATTATAGAGTAAACCATTGGAGCAAAACTTACTCTATAATAGAGTTACTCTATTTTTGTGGGAATTATAGAGAAGAAAATAGAGTGCCATTGGAGATGCTCTAAAGCTAAACCAGAGAAAAGAACTGTACCAACTAAAATGAGTAAGAAACCAGAAGAGACAAAATTATTCAAATTACATGATGGTGCCAATAAGTGATACATCATATATCTATCTATGTCAATTAGGATCGTCGATTCTCTACATTTATGATTTATCTACATGTATTCGTGTATTTATAGAATTAAACATAAACAGGTATAATACTTTCAAGTGCAAAAAACATATCTCAGGTTCCATTCATGACATCTTGGTAGATTCTTCAAATCGCTTAGATGTTCCTTCTCTCCCATCACGTCACGTCACATGAAACAAATCGAAAAAGAAATATTCCCTTATTTTGTCTTTTTATTTTCACATTCAAATATATTTCCAGTGCCAAATGAAAATTGAATTTATATGGTTCGATTAATTTATCTTTTTAAAAATCATTGCAGACTCATACTCTTCCGTTTGACCACATTTTTTTTAAAAAAAGACTCATACTCTTAACTCTTTCCCTAGGGAACCCAGTCGACTCAGGTCGTAAACGGTGGCATTAAGTACAAACTCGTAGTTAAGACGTTTTCCTAGTAAATTGAAATGAGATTTACTTTCATCTAATAAATCGTTTGGTATCTAGTCTCTACAACTATAAATCACATGCATCACTTCCATTTCAAAGATAAAAAATTAATAAACCTTGAAACTGTATCATCTTTACATCTTATAAAAAATGAGCGACAACGAGAAAAAAGATACTTCAACCTTTGAAATCGTCATGGCGGTCATAGGTGTCGTGGGAGCCATTGCGGGCTTATTCTCCGGCATGGGATCAGGACCGGAAATGAAGACGATGAAGGCCCCTGGTAAGGATGGTCGGATTTTCAGGAAATCGTTCGAGAGCGACCCGAAAGGGTATTTCCAGAACCTGCGTAAGAAATGAATGTTTGATGGTGTATGTCGGACTAGTACTTCCGATTTCTACTATATGATGAAATAATAAGAATAATGACAATAAAAGCTAGGGTGCTCATGATATCATACTGTCATATGAGCCATGTTATGATCGTTATGTAATGATGAAGTTTATCTATTTTCTCTCTTTCTCTCCGCTTATCATCAACATCCATCGATAATATGTTAAAATACGAACGGCATATAAAAGCTTGTCATGATTTTTTTTCTGCTGCAATATATAATGAGCAATCAATCAAAACAAGATCTATAAGAAACAAAGATGTTTACTTTGTTTAGGACATTTTGAGTGCCGAAGTATACACTCATCCCCCGCGCGTTTACAAAAAAAGAGCTGATGATCGTTCAAACTTAACCTTTTAGAATTTTTACTATATTATTATATTTAAAGTCTTTGTTTGTTGACAAGAAACCAAATATTAAGTCAATTGTGTAATCACATATTTTGATTTCAAAGAAACTTTAAATCTAAACGATAAAAATCAAAAATTAAATTTAATAAAAAGGGGCGGAGCCACATTAACACATGTGGGGTCAGATGCCCCCATTAAAGGAACTGCAAAGAATGCCTCCATAGTTTTTTTGAAATTACATGTTTGATGACCCCGTTGATGCTGTTGTTCTTTTTAACATTTTCAATGTGGAGCCGATCCAATGTTTCCATTTATTCATTTACTAAAAGAGTATTGAATTAGTAGATACCGTAATTAGGATTCGGACGGATCCGAGTTAAATTCTACATTTCTACTTTCCTCTTATTTTGTAATGTCTTAACTTTTTCTGTTCAATTGTATTTATCTAATCTATCTTCAAAACTTTTAATCAATTGCTTTTATCTTTTATTACAACTTGTATGCAACAATTTTCATATTAATTACATAATTTAAATTTAGATAAAATATTGCTAGCTTTGTGTAAGACAGAGAATCTTATAATAAGGAATGGAGTATTTTCCTCGATGAAAATTGAAATGTTACATTTGTCGTATCTCTCACAAGTATTCTTCAACTCATGATGCCTTGATCATATTCACCGTGCACTCTTTTTAAGGTGATAATTAACGAGTTTAACTTTTGACCATGTGACCATTGATCAATTCTTCATGCCTTATTCATAGTACTTTTTAAGTTTTTTTTTTTTTGAACTGATGCAAATCATGTTTTTTTTTAAGTCGGTAGACAAGTGTTATCACCGCTATGGCGATCGATACATCAAAACATTTTAGGATAAATATTAAATTGACAGTTGAAATGATCAACTATTTTCCAAATGTTTGTTTTTTTGAAGAAACTATTTTCCAAACAATTTTTTTTACAATTTTTTTTGTTTGCTTAGCTACAGGTTGTGTATGCAGAATTCGTCTTCTTCTTTTTGCAGAATGCATCTTAGCTTAAAATATAATTAGCTTTTTGAAGTTCCACACGATAACAAATATAAAGAAAAACTAAAGTCTTTACACTCTTGTTCTTTTTCTTTAGAGCAGTCGTACATGATAGAACAATCATACCCATGAACACATATCAAAATAAAACAATAAAAATCATTTCAATTAACAAAAGACAAAGTTTTTTTTTTGATATTAAGATGTGTGATAGCAATAATAAAAACTAGGCCAAGAGCCAGAAATCTTTGTGACGTTTCGTGGTGATCAAGTAACCTCCGTTGTTACTTTTCTTCCTTACGGCAATAGCCATACACTCGGAGTTATGAATACAATACTCAACCACTCCTCCTCCCATTCCTCTCTTTGCTCGCCACTTCCAAATCACACGCCACTTCGAAGTTCGTTTTCTCTGACCTAAAACCAAAACTCCTGCTCCTTGTTTCTTTGCTTCCTCCACTATCGTCTTCCCTTTCTCCTCCGCCGTTTCAACCACCACTATCTCCGTCTTCACCTGAAAAATAAGAAAAGAAACCACTGATGTCAAAATGTGCTTTGAATCGATCAGTTTCTCTGATTTGTTATTAAAGGCGTTACATTAGGTTTCTTGAGCTGACACAAGTTCTTCAGTGGATGAACTTGTTCATGAGCCCTTGAGTTTCTCTGCCCTTGTGTCTCATCTGTAGCTATTTAACATAATAAACATACAGTTAATAGAGAATAAGCACTTATCATAAAATAAGAATCTTTAAACACCACTTTAAACGATAGAGTGAGTATATTTTTTTTTTTGTAAATTTGACAATTGAAAAGCTTCTGATTATATAATTCATTTCAAAATAAACATAAAATTAAGAAAATGTTATTATTAATAAAAAGAGACAAAAATATTATTGTGAAAGTAAACGGGGGATCAATTAGTCAAACAAAAAAGTTTTAATCACACAAATAATAATGTTGGGCCGAATTCAAGCCCAATTACCCTAGAAACCCAAAAGGTTGCTCTCTCTTGTTGTTCATTGATGACGGATCTACTGGGAATGGGATACCTTCTAAGCTATAATTAAATGTTAAATGCAAATTTGTGTGCACACAATATATAAATTATGCTATTACCTTGTGCTACAGGTGTTTTTGTGACATGGAGGAGAGTGATATTATCTTCATCTTGAACACATTGTGTTAATGCCCATTGAAGAGCATTCTTTGACTGTGAAGTTGTGTCCACAACAACCATCACTTTCCTCCCACTCTCAGCTTCACCCTTCTTATTGCCTTCCTCTGTTTTCTGATTCTTACTACCGTTCTTCCTAGAACCCGAAGCACTTCCTTCATCTAGTGATTTGCTCGAAGATGATCCTCCTTTGAACGATGTCCTAATCTTATTCACCCAATACCCTGCTGGTTTCCCCATTTTGATAATCCTTCTCTCTATTGTTCTTTTCGTTTCCTGCTTTGTGTGTTTTGGTTGTGTTTTAAATAGTGTTTTTTTGTTTGTTTGTATGGTTTTGGTTGGAGCCATTTCTTGAACGTGCTTGCCATGAAAATAAACAACTACAACCATTTGGACCTGTTCTCGTAATCATTTTTAATAAAATTAATTAGTAGATTTAATAATCCAGATCACAAATCTTGATACAAATGCAGAGCACTACTTGTTTCAGAATCCAATTGTAATCCAGAGAAATTAATCATAGTTCGACTAAGTTTCTATGATATTTAAAAATAAAACTAAAAGAATGCCCCCACAAATTTTGTATTTTGAAAAGTTCAAAAGTATTTAAATATTTTAGGAGCAAAAAGTAATAACGTGGAGTATCACATTACAGCTCTTGATTATATAACAGTGTTTGTAATCATGAACTATTGTTCTCTTGCAAAAACTCAAAATGGTACAAGCAATGATATGTGATCTATAAAACACACATAAGTATACATTGATATGTATTTTTCTCAGACCATCCATCCAGGGAAGAATCCATTGATAACATTCTGTGATGTTGTTGCAGAGTTGCTTGCATTTGCCACACCAGGATTGTAATGACTGTTCCATAATAACAAGCAAAAATCAATTATAAATCTTGCTGATCAGAAAAGGTCAATTAATTAGGTCTTCACTATTCTTTCGATGATGAATACCTTATCTGCAATGCTATATTGCCTTGTAAAGGCCTAAAGAAACCCACTTCTTGACTAGGAGGGTTTTCATGATACGAAGCCATGCCTAGTTGTTGTTGTTGGGAGTGTTCTGCAGACGAAGAAGCTCCCCATAGTGTTTGATTAAGGGCTGCATCACTTTCCTCCAACTGAGATAGATAGAGTGATGAAGAGAACAATGTTGTGAAAAATCTCAACTGAATTCAATTTCTTGCGCTATAATATTCTGATGGCACTACCTTTCTCTTTAGATCTCTGTTGGTTTCCAGTAACATTTCCTCCTGTAAAATAATGAATATGAGAATGTGCTACATTGAGATTCTTGGATACTGTGTTACGCATTATGTACCTTTGTTTTTTTTTTTTTGAAAAAGATTATTTACCTTTGTTTTTAGGTCAGATAGTTGATCAAGCATCGACCGGGCCTGGCAATGAGAACAAAGACAAAAATTTGGTATTGTTCTAAATGTTCTTCGGACCAGATAATCTAATATAAACTCGTCGATTTCTAGAGATTTTGTATACCTTTGTGGATCTTATTTGCCTTAGTGATGTATCTACTTGACGTTCTAGCTGCTCAAGCTCATCCACTCCCATCCCGGCTATCTCTTCACCTAGCAAATGCCTAAAAACGAGCAAATGTCAGAAGAGTTGAGAAGTAGGAGTCACTTTTCAAGATGTGATATGAATCACGCTATGTACCTTTGTGAATGTTGAAGGACCTCTACTCTTGATTTAAGATTTAAGTAGTCTTGGTACTTCTCCTGCCATTTAAGAAAAAATTAACCAAGGACAGTTTGATGTCAGTCTTTAGATAATTCATACATGGAGAGAGAAGATATACCTCCAAGTCTTTAGCTGATTGATTTGGATCCATTGTTGCGTAACTATGTTTTCTATACTTCTCAACCGTCTTGGCCATACCACTAGTTCATATTAGCAAATGATCACTTAATATTTAAAATTTATTGAGCAATATAACTTTGAATTTCATCTGAGAAATATTTCAAAGGAGTAAACAAGAACCCTTTAGAGCATTGTAAAATCTCCATGTTAAATACAAAGAACATCAATATCATTATCAATCTCATGATGGGTTTTCAAAAACAAAAAGCTGTTTATTCCAAAAAGAAAAAATATTTTTATGCACAAAAGAAACATATGAAATCGAGAACCATCACAGTTGTCTCTTTTAACTTTAACAGGATTATGAGTACTTGAGAGATGCTAACTTAAAGAAGTAGTGAAAGTATTTTGGTGTGTTCTTTACAGCTTTGCTGTATATCCAGAGGTCAATCCTTTGTCTCTCTGGAAATTTGGATAAATCAACCCCTTCAAGACTCAATCTCATGTGTAAAAACTTTCACTATAGATTTATATTCGTAGATATAGCTTCTATATACAAATCTTATGTACTTTTCTTTTCAAAGTCTCCACCTCATTATCTAGACCATCTAAGATCCACCCTCGGAATATGATAATCTTTTTGTTAATTTAATCTCACTCTAGAAGCCAGATTTGTACACTAAACCCTAATCAACCGATCCTAACAAAATTAGAAAGGTCCAAGCTTTTAATATTCTCCCACAATCCTTAAAGAATCAAAAACCTAAAAATCTGAAAAATAGAGAAATAAAAAACATAAAGAGGGTGAGATGAGAGTCAAAGGTTAAAGATTTTGGTACCTAGGGCTGCTGCAGAATTCGTAGAGCTTGCCACGGTTGGAGAAAATGAGAAGAGCAATCTCAGCATCACAAAGTACAGAAAGCTCATAAGCCTTCTTAAGCAAACCATTCCTTCTCTTTGCAAAAGTAACTTGCCTGTTAATCTTGTTCTCTATCCTCTTCAACTCAACTTTCCCTCTTCCCATCCTTAAGTTTTCTCTCTTCTCTTTCTCTCTCACCAAGAAACAAAAAAAAACCCAACAGAAAAGTTTATTTCTTTTCAGTTCTAAACGCACAAGTAATGATTTACAGATGGTTGATACACACACGTATATATATAGAAGTGTATGTATAAGTGAGATGTGAAGAGTGTAGATCTTGTTACAAAAGGATTCTAAATGTAGGGCATGAATTGGTTTCCTCTCTTGTCCGGTTACTGGTGGTGGAGGAGATGGTAGTGGTGGTTGAGATAGTGGTGCTGGTGGGCCACGGTGTTCAGGTTCTTCTTTTGTTAGAGTGTTATAAGAGAATAGCTTTGTGTTTGATTTTTGCAGATGCTAAGCCATTCTTGGCCAAATAAAAGCTTACAGTCTTATATCACAAACTTTCCTTTTTTAAAAGAGAAAAAATATCATAATTTCGTTTATATGTCAAATATGATAGATGATAGAGAAAATTGGTGGTTATACCCATAACCGATGCCTTAATTAGCTAACTACACCTGATATGATTGAAATATTTTCTGACCATTATAACCTTCCAGTCTTTGCATGAAGCGTGTAGTTGCCTCTGACAAATGGTCCCCTTCTTAACTGTCTTTTTCACATGTTTATTTTTTTGTCAGTTTTTCTTTTACTTTTCTTTTTTCTTTCCTTTTTCTTACGAGATATATTTTCTGAGATTGTGTTTATCAAAGCTTCTTCTTCTTTCTCTTTCCTTGGTTTGAATTCTTTTAGTTTTCAAGTCACAATGGACAAAAACCAATTGACATCTGAAACAAATCAAGAATTCGGTGGTTGATTGTGTATATTTTTATGTACACTTATTTATGTATAATTTTCGCAATGATAAAACAGCTTTGCTCTTCTCATTTCTAGGTGCTGCAAACGTAATAATCTATTCTGATACTTTATATTTTGTCAACTCACATTTGGTTCTAAATAATTTTGATATTGTTCTCATCGTTGTTCATGTTCTGCAATAAAACATATATAATTTTTTACCAAGTTAAACCATATATATAAGTGTAAATATATATTTGTATACGATACTGTTATTATTAACATGCTAACTTGTTTTTTAAATGTTAATTTCTTTATTTGGATCGCTAACTTTAAAATTAGCTAGTTAACTTTATATTTTAACCGTTAAATATTGTGTTGGAGTAGTAATTAATATTGAATTATAAAGTATATTATTAAGTTATTGATTTGTTTAAAAACCGTTAAATGTTAATTTTTTATTTGGATCGTTAACTTTAAAATTAGCTAGTTAACTTTATATGTTAACAGTTAAATATTGTGTTGGATTAGTAATTAATGCTGAATTATAAAGTGTATGATTAAGTTATTGATTTGTTTAATATGTTACTACAAAATATAACTCGATAACAGAAATTTTAACATGTTAAAAAATATATTCAACGTTAACAAAATGTGTATCATGTTACAAAATTTGTTAACACGCTATCATATTTTGTTGCATGTTCAATGGTCAAATTCATCGATGAGTTCTAATCCTTGGATTCTAATATAGTTTATCATAAGCCCAGAAAAAATAGGCTATTTTTTATATAAGCTTAATACAACAGATCTATGCTTTTATGTAGAAGATGTGATTTCTCTCATATAGCTGATTTGAATTTAGATTGAGTGTGGTGATTCATTTATTATTTAATGACAATCTTTTTGAAATTTATCTGAGAAATAATAGTTCAAAAATGAGAAGAGATTTCTTAAAAAAGAAGAGAAACAATCGTGGTGGAAGAAAGAAGTAAGAAATGAACTCATGTAATAAAATATTGCTAAAAAAAAGTTGCCAGAAAAATAAAAAAAAAGTTGATGTATCACTAGTTATCTGTAAATGAGTGTGTCACAGGAAAGAGACAAGGGCAATTTCGTCACAACACAACCACAATTGTATGATTTGTGCCTCTGCTGTCAATCATATGGTAGATCACAAATTCAGACCTCCAATAAGGGTATTCCACTAAATTGCCTTAGATGATATACACATTGTTTTTTGGAGTTTCAAAAAAAAAAGATATACACATTGTTTTATTCTTACTTCATCAGGGAATAAATTTGTTTTTTTCACTTTTCTTCTATATATATATTTTTTTGTCTTTTGGCAGAAAATAATAATTGATTCCTAGTACTTTTCCAAGGAGAGTTAAGATATCTCTCTCCCTAGTCCAACCAAAATGCTCCAACTTTTCTTTATCACCCTCCTCCATTAGATTTTAAGATCGATAGATTTCTGCCATATATAGATTGCTTTCTTGCATCAGATCTAGTCCCTAGTTTATCAATATGCTCAAAAAAGAAATAAGAAAAAGATTATATATACAACCTGTAAAATATGCCTTAAATAGAGCATATTCACAGGTCTAACTCCTATCTATTTGTATTTCATGATCTGGTTACATTTTTTTTCATGAAATGAAAGAGAAATAAATTAACGTTTTTTGGGTATTGACACGTTTAGATTATGAAAATAACACTATATAATATATACATATATATATATATATACTTTGTGTGTTTGTGCATAAAAGTAAGAAAATGATAGGCTTGTAAAGATTTTTTGTTTGATTTGCCTCTCTTGCCGACAGGTTCTTTCGTATGACAGCTACTTCACGATCGTTTAAATGCATAAAACAGTTCTACACTTACCGACAAATTGTGTTAAAAATTGAAATGGATAATCTGATATATACACATATATAGTACAATCATCGATAAAAAGAAAATGATATAGTACATACTATTTAGTATTTACTATAAAGTTTTGTTAATCTATTTTCTTAAATACTACTGTAGAATCCAAGATAGATTTAAAGATAAAACTAGTATTACCTTCTACATGCTCCTATGTATATAAACATATATAACAATGACTCATAGATGCTTGCAAGAACTGGATACCACTTATTCTGATTTATCTTGGCAAGAGAAACGAAACAAAAGAGAATACCGCATGAACAGTTTAGCTCTCAAATCCTAAGATTTTTCAACTTTTTCGTAGGATGCTTCTTGTCGGATTAACAAAAAAATATCTCACTTAAAGGAAAAGCTAGGTCCTGTGATTACTTGACATGGCTATCTTGTTTGTTCTCACTTCTTCTCCTTGGCATCTTATATTACATTCATGATGATGATGGTTGTTAATTTACTCATGCGATATGTCTTACACAACTTTTTTTTATCTTTGCTTGCTGACTCATGTTTCACTTGGTACCTTAGTTATTTTGTTCAACCGATACATCACTAAAAATTTTGTAAAAAAATGTCCTTTTGTGCTAATGATCTATTTATTTTATCTATATTAATCTTCTTGATGGAAATGCATGTCTTATCCCTATCATCATGTATAAATTAGATATTTATCTTCTACCTATACTCTCTATTCTCCACCATTCTTTTATGGTACCAGGTGATCACCTTACAATATGTAACATATAGAGATATATGCTCTAGTTTACATCTAAAAGGAATAAATACCAAAGAATACTGCAATGTGATATTTCATCTTTTTATATGGATAATTTATAAGGTGGATACGTCAGACAGAAAATGATATCTAATAAAAATGCTCATCATCAATAATAATTTTTCTAGTAAATATCCACAAACTAAATATGCTGCAAAAAATATATTTCTGCTTGTATTAGAATATAGTAACTTCTGATATATTGTCAACTACCACTTACTAAAAATAAATAGAAGAATGAATAATTCCGTACGAACTGTTGAATAATATTCTGACTACTGAAAAAAATAGTCAATATTTTTTTTTTTAAAACCCGATCATTGTTTCTGATAATTTATGTATATACTAGGTGATTTTCCCGTGCTCATGCACGGATACAAATATTTATAAATTAAATATGTTACGATAGTTGATTGTTATTTAATTTTAATTTTGAATTAATTTATAATTTGTATGCATAATTTATACTAATAATATTATATTATTTTAATGAGACATATGATTTTAAATAAGTTATCATTTGGGTATATTGGATTGCATCAATCAATTTCTCTAAATTCAACTAATATTTTTTATTTTAAATATATAAAAATTATGATTATTTGCTTTTACTTTGGTTGTTATCTTAGATATGTAAATATATTTGAGGAAGACTATGTATAAATTAAGATATATTATGCTTAGAATGAAGTAAAAATAAACTAAATATTTGATTCCAAATTACAAAAATTAAACTATATGTTGATTTTTAAAATAAAACATTAGAAAGTAAAACGATAATCAATTGGAAGTTACTTACATAAGTAACTAATACTTTTTGGAAGCTCATGAACACATATCAATATTTACAATAACTAAAATATTTAAATAATTTTATGTTTATATATATTAAATGGTAAACTGAAATTTATGCAAATAATCATAAAAATGAGAATTCAGATTTGCGTTGGTATTTTGATTATGGTTATATTAACTGTGACAAACATAAAACATAAAATTTAATATTAAAAAACATTTTTAATAATGATAATATATAATATATCTACCTTGTTAAATATTATAGTGTTATGTTAATTTAAAATATTTTAATTATTTGATCAAAAGTTAATTTTACTTTATTTTTAATATCTCTTTAAAATAAACAGTTTAATTTTTTGTGATTGTATTTTAGAAATCATATTATATAAGTAAAATATAATTTATAGATTACGAAATCACATTATATACAAATATATATTTTCATCTAAGAAAATATAGATATAAATAAATATTGTATTACTTCAAAAGTATATTTTATGTTATTTAAAATAGTCTTAAATGGAATATTTCTATTTTGTGAAATTTCCTTTTTTTAATGAAATCATATTATATAAATATATATTTTCGTTTTTAATTTAAAAAAGAAACTTTATAAATGTTTCCTTTTTATTATATATGTTATTTGGAAAATTTTAAAAGGAAACTAAATAAAAATTTCAATAATAGTATTTAAATGTAATTTTTTTTTAATTCATTAAGAGTATCAGCGTAATCAACATCGTGAGAGTTAACGTGAGCGCGACACATAGGAAACTGACTTCTCAAATAATATTATTATATATGTTATTTGGAAAATTTTAAAAGGAAACTAAATAAAAATTTCAATAATAGTATCTAAATGTAATTTTTTTTTAATTCATTAAGGGTATCAGCGTAATCAACCATCGTGAGAGTTAACGTGAGCGCGACACATAGGAAATTGACTTCTCAAATAATATTATAGAGATATTTGGGGTAGTAGCAATTCTCTCCTTTTTAGGAAAATAAGAAGATTGTCCCTTGGATATACCATTTTATTATTTTGTAGACTAATATAACAAAAACTGTAGGTCTAAATATATATATACTCAAAATAGACGGGATACACTAAATATTTCCAACACATTGTAATAATGTAATGTAGGTAGGAATGTCAAACAGGTCGTCCCGTCCCGTCCCGTCCCGAACCGCAGCGGGCTCATCGAGTTGCGGTACGTTGCGGTCCGGTCCCGCGCGGGCTGCGGTACTCCTAAACCCCGTCCCAGTCCCGTCCCGCCTAAAGTCTTGAACCAAACGGGCTGTCCCGCGGGCTATCATCAATCTGCATTGTTTTGGACTGTCCCGCGGGCCGCAAGTTCTTTTGCCATTTCTGCAGCAATATGTTTGGATATAAGTTCGTAAGAGACTGTAAATCATCAAACAAAACTTTCTAACTTGTAACTTCTTACGATTACTAGTAACAAATGTAGTCAAGACACAATTATTTTTGAAGCAATGAAAACATAACTCATAATTTCATAAAAACCAAATGCTATTGTTTTCTGAGTTTATAAAATTAAAACCAAACACCAATTCAAAGCTGCTAGTACTAAAACAATGTCATTAAAAAAACAGCAACTGAAAACACCAAATGAAAAAAAACAGTAAGTCAAATAAACAACAACTCAAAATCACACTTTTGCAACTTCCACAGCTGATTCAACTGATGGGGGTTTATCTTCTTCACCAAATACTTCTTCTTCTGCAAGTATTAATATTGAAGTTAGTAAAAGCCATCTTGATTCATTAAAAAAAAATATATATGCTTGATAATCTAGATTAATTACCATTTTGATATGATGCATATCCCCTGATCCAATTCCTAGTGCATATCAGAGCTTGCACATTTTTTGGGAGTAGACGGCTCCTGTATTTGTTGAGGACTCTTGATCCAATACTGAAAGAAGACTCGGAAGCAACTGTTGTGATTGGAATACTTAATAGATCACAAGCCATACCAGCCAAATCACCATAGCGATGAGCATTATCTTTCCAGAAGTCAAGAATATTCAAGCTCTTAAAACTGGAAACTTCCAATGGTGGTTCATCAAGATATGCTTCTAGAGGTGTCTTCCCACTCCCAACACCACTGACTTTGCGAAATGCAAAAAAATCCTATAAAAGTTTTTAGAAAAATATCTAAGACCTGCAGTTCTGAAAAATAATAAACATACTAGTTACTTGTAAAAGGAACACTCACAGTGTAGTTCTCAAACATTTCAGTGGACAGTGGCTCACATGTTTTGGGTGGAACCGTCTCACGTGGCTCCGTAGAAGGGGAGTTTACCTTCGATTTTTTGTCATAAGACTCAAAGAGAATGTTGAGCCTCTCACGCAAGTTCTTCACCTTAACATCTTTTGTTCCCATGTCAAGCTTCCCTAAACAATGGTCAACAATTGATAGCTTAAATCGCGGATCAAAGACTGCTGCCATTGCAAAAAGACCACTGACATCATCCCAATATTTGTCAAACTTCTCCTTCATTGGTGCCACCATGAATCTGACAACCTCATCATCGCTTTCCTCATTATTCCGGAGCCAATTATGGATCATCCAGACTTGATAGAAATACAAATTTGATGTCGGGTAATTAGTGCCAGACATCATCTTTGTGATCACAGCAAACGGCCCCAGAAAATTGCAGATATTACTTGCTCTTGTCCATTCTTCAGCTGTGGGCGCCATTGTAAAACCTCGCTTGTCAAATGACTCAAACTTCTCAAATGCCTTACGGTAATTTACTGCAATTTGCAGCATATAGTAAGTCGAGTTCCATCTGGTCGAGACATCCAATATCAGCCCCCGAGTTTCTTTTACATTCGCAGCAACCACTGCTTTTCCGAACAGCACCTCCCGCGATGTAGATGATAACACATACTTCACACTCTCTCTTACTTTGTGCAAAGCGCCTTTAATCACCTTTAACCCATCTTGCACTATAAGGTTAAGTATGTGAGCTGCACATCTTACATGGAAAAATTCTCCTCCACACACCAAGTCATCAGTCAACATTAGCTGGGACTTCACAATATCTTGCATCGAGTCATTACTTGTAGCATTATCCAATGTGACTGAGAAGATTTTTTTTTCAATTCCCCACTCTTTCATCGTCTCAAGAAGCTGCATAGCAACATTCATACCAGTGTGTGGTGGCGGTAGAGCACAAAACGTGATGATCTTGCTGTTCAACTTCCAGTTCCGATCAATGTAATGTGCAGTCACACACATGTACCCTTCACGTTTTATTGACGTCCACAAGTCAGATGTCAATGATACTCGACCAGGAAGTGTAGCTAAGTCTCTCCTCAATGCGTCTCTCTCGCTTTCATATAGTCGATATACATCTGATCTAACCGTGTTTCGACAAATCGTCTGCACATCAGGATTCAAATACGTCCAAGTTTCTCGCACTCTCTCATACTCTACGTACGAGTATGGTAGATCATGCTGGACTATCGTCTTAGCTACCATCTGCCGAAAGACGGTATGATCATACTTGCCAGAGTGTAGCTTCCCCTCGAAATTGATCTTCTGCTGATTTCTATTTTTCCTTTGATACACCTTACATCTAAAACGATGCCTTCTCAGCCCACTGGTTCCATGCGAGTGGGAATGCCAAGCATACTCATTCCTGCAATGATTGCATTGAGCTTTCATCGTCCCATTCGGTTTGTGGACCACTGTGAAATCAGGCCACACATCTGATCTTTGCCTATTGTCCATTTCGATTTCTTCTTCATTCAACTCCTCTTCTTCATCCAACTCCTCTTCCTCCAATGAGTCATCAAAGTCTGGTATCTCCTCGACCTTCTTCTTCTTTTGCGGAGTGGTAGCCTTGGCTTTGCCCTTTTGCGACTGACTCAATGGCTTCCTTCTCCCTCCCCGAATCACTGATTTCACAGGTACATGCTTCTTCTTTCTACACGCCTGGGAGGACGAGCCTATGCCACCATCTATTGTGGACTGCAACATTGGTTTCCCCGTGGCTGTTCCAAATCTGCTCTTTCTGCGAGGCATGTTTGTTTGGGGTGGTGGAGTGATTTCAACATCAGAATCATCAGTCTCATCGTCAAGGCTCATCACCTTTCTTTTGCTTGCTTGCGTCTTTGCACCAATATCATCAGAAGTTACACCACCTTCTCCCCTTGGATCAAAGTTCCCTTCAAGCGCAGCAATAGCATCTAGAGTAGCTTGACTCGCGAAGTCCAATGTTGATGGTGGAGTGTAGTTAGTATCCATCGTGAACTGCTCTTCTGAATCGCTCCTTGATCCCATGGTCTCTGTTTCTCTGAAGTTTTGCGTTAGGTTTTTTTTTTTTGAGGTGAAGTCGTGTGAACGTGGGACTATTAGCCTATTAGGGTTTTAAATATTTTGGAAATTTTTAAATTAATTATAATATAATTAAAACTTAGCCTATTAGGGTTTTTTAAATTATGATAATATTTAATTTAAACTTGCTTGAGGACAAGCACCAAAACCAAACACATTCCTAACGATAACCTAAGCAAACCTAGCTAAACAAGATTGTCTATCTATCTATCTATGCTCAACAAGACAGTGATCCGATAACCTAAGCAAATCCAGCTAAACAAGATTGTTTTATCACACATACACGTTTAAGAGACTAAGATCTTACTAACCTGAGGTTCTTAAAGCGGCTATACTGGAGCACCTGCTGTATGTACTTGTCTTCTCCTTCCTTGTTCACCATCACTCATCATCTCCTTCATCACCATCACTCATCATCTCCTTCCTTGTTCACCATCACTCATCATCTCCTTCATCACCATAGCTCCTCCTCACAACATAAGTCTCCTTCGTTGACAAATCACTCATCATCTCGAGATATACAAAACAAAAACAAATATCAGAGAGTGAATCAAGGATAGTTTACATCAAGCTAAGAATTATAGACTACTTACACAGCTTTCAAATCTCTTTTGTAGTAACATTAGCCTAAGTAACACCTTACAATCTTGGAAGCTCCATGTTGACTCCTTCACTAAACAAGGAGGCAGGTGGCAGTGGTGGATCTAGCTGGTGTACGACCAAAACATACATCAACTGAACACCTTCTAGAGGGTTTTGAGCCTACAGCAGCTAGATCCCCCACCACCATCCGCCTACTTGTTTAAGCTTTGCACTTTCTCCACCTCTGTTGACCCTATTTCACCTGCAAAAACAAAACACTAAGCAGATACTTAACATAACCAGAGACATCACAGAGACAAATTGAAAGAGTAAACAAGTATTGAAAGAGTTATTAGTAAGATTCAACCTTCGAATGTTACGATGAACAAGTAAATAAAGAGGAGCAATGGAGAAGACGACCGTGCTTCCAGCGAGGGAGAATCTCCGGTGGTGGATAGTCTCAGAATACAAGCTCCGGCGTTGCATCTGAGAAGTTAGAAGCTCCGCTGGTGGACCAATGTAGAGAACTCCAGAAGCGCCTGTACAAGAAGATAAAATCATTGGTTAGTGCCGACAATAAAAACCACAACAAACAACAAGAATCTTTCCTTACATGTGAGATTGTGACATGCATGAACCGCAAAAGATAACAGGAACAACATCGATGAAGACACCATGGCCGGAGCTAGATCTTCTTCGGTGGTAAGTTCATTCGCCAACTTCTTGTGATGGCTCCAAGAAGCTTCCCCGGAGTAGATACACGGCGAATGGTAGATGGGAAGCATCGTCGACCTTGAAACACGGTCACCGGAGCTCCTTCACGCCGCATCGCCTTCATCATCGCCCTCTCTCTCTCTCTCGTTTGTTTCAGGTGGAGGCAGCAAAGGGAAATGAAGTAGGGTTTGCGGGACTCTACAAACCCGCAGGTCAACCGCGGCCCAATCCCGCAAAAAGCCCATACCGTTGCAGAGCCTGCCCGCCAATCCCGCGAAGAAACGGGCCTAAAAAACGCCGGCCCAAACCCGCCCCGCCACAGGTTCTTCTGGGCTCGGCCCGCGGTCCACGGGCTCTTTTGACATTCCTAAATGTAGGTACCTGATGCTTGCAGACGTCTTTTGTATCTTTAGACTAACAAATTGGAACTATATTAGACCACATGATGGGCTAAAACCCTAGTTAATTACTCCATGGACCACATACATTTGAAGTTCTTTGTTAACTATATAGAAAATTTGCAGTATCAGTGATCAGCGCCGTCTCACATGAATAACTATATTTACGATTGGATTCGATCCGAAAATTTTGGATATCCAGAATCTTTTTAAATATTCACGGATTATACGATTTGATCCGCTAATTATATTAAAAATAAAAAATAATATATAATATTAAATTAAAATTAAATATTTTTAGAAAAGGAATATAAATTTAAAATAAAAATAATAATATCACACTAACAACTAACATTTTAAACAGAAATTTAAAGCGAATTTTAATGTTAACAAGCTTAATAAAAAATCATATGTTAACATTTGACCGAATATAAAAGTTAATTTGTGTATGCAATAAACAAAACAAAAATTTGAAAAACAACTTAAAATAAAAATTAACTAAATTATATATATATATATATATAATAGTTTGTATATACAATTACATTACATATCTATAAATATACGGATTAGATATGATATATCACTTTTCATAAAATAATATTTGCGATTTGCTTTTATTTTTACGGATATCACATTTTACTATTTTCATTGATTCGAAGTTGTCAGAGCAGATTTAACAAATAATTTGCCCAATCCTAATTTGACCTATGATTATAAAAAATTCTATTTATTCTGCGCATAAAGTAGTTAAGGATGTATTAGTTGAAATCTAATTTAATATAGTTCTTAGATTTTCGTAATAACCTATTATTAAACTTCGATATGAAAATTAACACGAAGAGAGTTGGCCAAGAAGTCGTAAACATTCAATATCAATATAGTTTCTGACTAAACATCTTTACCAGTTAGTAACATTTATAATTGTCCTTTGGGAACGACTTTCGTACTTGGTTTACTTTTAACAATCAAAACGTAAGACGAGGGAAGCATTTGCAGGTTGGGGTTAGGGACAGGACCTCGAAGGGTACGTGTCGAACTCTTTATGGGTCAAGAAATCAATTTTACCTATCATACACTCTTCGGACCGATGTGTGTTCGACTGAACGAAACAGTCATACGTACATCACGTGCCTGAACAGACACGTGTCAACATATCACTGCCTATATACTAGTCTGCATTAAGACGTCTCGGTCATTCTCGCATGGAACTCATTGCCAAATATGTGATGCGACGCTAATCTACTTAATAGTGACACCAGTATAATATAATGATGGCTGCATATATTATTATAACTGCATCGAAAGGAATGAACGAAATAAAAGATGAACTTAGATAAATGGAGATGAAAAGATGATCAGAGAGACGTTTTTTTCCAGTTTATTCCACTTTAGATGCAAACCTTATTTGTCTGTCACCAATACCATTGGCACAACTGCATATTCTAATGTTTCAAACATCATAATTAGTTATATAGCACCAAAGATGGCAGATGATATGTTAGGGAAGCATTGTACCATTTCGGGTTGAAGTTGCACCATATATTATAATTATTTTCTTGTTGCCAAGAGTTACATGGACAACTTTTTTAAACGGATAACTTTTTTTTACGTTGTAACCCATATTCTTTTTAATTTTTGGAACATTTTTTTGTGCACCGAACCAACCCTTTGATAATGCTATATTTAAACGTAAGTCGCATATTCTAAATATGATCAAACTAGCAAACCCTGAGAACTTTAAAAACCACCACATCACAATTATTTAGACAGATAATTATTTATATATATTTTTTTTCTGTAATATTTTGGTTGCAGTTATTAATTTTTGATCCATATATATAATCTTACAGTGACAAAAGCAGTGTTTATTTTGTTAATTTTGGATTAAATCATAGTTTTTTTTATCCGATTTTGATTAAATCATAGTTGATGCATAAACATTTTATTATTAGACTATTTCCAATGGTTTCTCTCATTTTCATCTCAAATGAAATAAATTTAAAATGAGTTTTAATTTTTCTCTAATAGTTTTTCTCATTTTTCTCCTTAATTCTTAATATCTATATATAAAAGAGCAGCCTCTCTTCTCCTAGACTACCACCTCATCATTTTAATCTTGGAGAGAGCTGAAAATAGCCATCTGCAATGTTCCAACGATCCCAAAGATTAAACACAAGATGAATGAATTTTGGACACGCTTTACGAGCTTTACAGGAATGAAACAGAGTTGATCAAACATGTGGTTTTTGAATGCCAGATTGCAAAGGAGATCTGGTCCTTGGCAGGTTTTCAACATGGTCCTATGATCCCTGATACCATCAGACATGTAATGACGCTAGAATCAGGAATGAGCTAAACACGAGTTAACGGTGTACGGAGCCTGTGAAGGGAATGCTAAATGAAAACAAGAAATGGGATCCTCTTTTAGCAGGTTATGAGAAGTGCAACATACAGTCAAACTGAAGGAACGCTAAACTGCATAGCAGGGGCTTTTGTTATACGAGATCACCGAGGTAATGTGTTTCATTACGCGAGAAAAGCGTTTTACCTTCTCCCCTAACAGGTTAACAGCTGAACTGTGTTGTTTGGAATGGGCGCTGTAAAGCATGGAAGATTTCGGTGATTAGGTCTGATCTTCACGATCTCACTGAACCTATAATGAAAAAACCAAATTGGCCAAGGTTTCGGACAATCCTGTCAAGACTAAGTATTTGTTTGGCTTTTGCATCAGTGGTTTTTGAAACAGAATCTTTATCATTAAATAGTATCGCACGAAAAATTGCTAAGAGCGTGTTGGGGGATGGTCACTTTCAATTTTATTTATTCGTAGATCTTTCTCTTAAGGTTGAATGGTTAAATTTATGTTTATTTGGATTTTTTTTTCATGAGGTTTATTCAATAACACTTTGCAGTCGTTAAAAAAAAGTAAGATCAGGATGAAACAAAAATGAGACAAAACCCAATAACTAGGGATGGCAATCAAGGACCTGGACCGCGGGCCTAACCCGCAAAGGCTTGCTACGGGACGGGATTGGGCCTCCATTTTATAAGCCCGCAAAATTGCGGGCCTCGCGGGACGGGCTCAAAGCGGGACGGGTTCAAAGCGGGATGGGCTCAAAGCGGGACGGGCCGAAAGCGGGATGGGTTAAACCGCGGGATTTTGAAGACCCGCAATCCTAAGTTTCCATTTCTAGTTTCACCTGAGAGAGAGAGAGAGAGAGAGAGAGAGAGAGAGAGAGAGAGAGAGAGAGAGAGAGAGAGAGAGAGAGAGAGAGAGAGAGAGAGAGAGAGAGAGAGAGAGAGAGAGAGAGAGAGAGAGAGAGAGATTAGACACTATGGAACTCCGTTGATGGTGGTTTCAGGGTCGATGATGCTACCGGTCTCCCAAGCACCTCTAATCTGCACATGTGGAGCTTCTTCAGACCATCATAAATGATAATAAAAACATTTGTTTTGTATAAGCTTAATATACTGATCTTGTAAGAGTATACTCAATCATGTACAAACTGAAACTCAATTCTTGTCTATGTTTGTTTGTGCATGTAAAACAAGTAATGTAATATTCGATGTCCCGCGGGACAGTCCGCGAAGGCCTACATATTTCGCGGTACGGGATTGGGCAGCTAGTTTGAGGACCGCATCCCGCGCGGGACAGGCCCGCCGTGTACCGCCAGAAGCCGAACCCGCAGCGGTTCGGGACGGGACAGGACGGGAGAACCCAATTGCCATCCCTACCAATAACCCACGGAGTTTAATTAGTGAACATCAAATGTTAACAAGAAGTTTAATTGATGGGCCGTATTAACAACAAAGTTATAAACCCGAGAGACACAACTAAAAGCCCAATGTCGAATCCTAAGAATTGAAAATCCACGCGGAGACGTAAGCGCGTGTCGTCTAAATTCCTCGTCGTCACCGTCGTCTATACATTTTGATCTGAATATTAAAGAGGTTTTCACAGTTCGTTAACCGGAGGGTTCTCCACGACGAACGATGACGATCGAAAGAGCTCGAGTCCCGTTGAGCCGGTGGCAGCAAGCAGCCGTAGCGGTTGGTTCTGCCGTCGGTGCGTTGGTGAATCCTCGTAGGGCGGATCTGATCGCCGCCCTCGGTGAAACCACCGGAAAGCCAGCTTTCGAAATGGTTCTTGAGAGGATGAAGAAGAGTCCTGAAGGAAGAGTGAGTCTTTTCTAAGCTGTTCTCGTCTTGTCTTATTACCGTTGCTGTTTCATTAGTTCATTTGTTGATGTCTTTGAGACAAGAGACTTTGCTTATTGCTGCTTCCTGTTGAACAATAAAGTTGAAGTCTTTTTGGTTTGAATCTTGTCTCTGGCTTTTAAATCTCTGCAAGGCTATCTTGCTGGAGCGTCCTCGTGTTGTGTCGGAGCAAGTAGGTCACGCTTGGGATCTACCAGACAACACATTCGGAGCTGCGTATGCCAAGTTCATGGGATCTAGAAACTTCTCTCCTGACGACCGTCCTCCTGTGAGGTTCATGGAGACGGACGAACTGGCGTACGTAGCCACGCGGGCACGTGAAGTTCACGACTTGTGGCACACGCTCTTCGGCCTTCCTACGAATCTTATAGGCGAGTCGGCACTGAAAGTGATAGAGTTTGAGCAGATGTATCTTCCGATGTGCATGCTCTCTGTGATTGGAGGCACCGTGAGGTTTAACGAGAAGCAGAGGTCGATGTTCTTTAGGCATTACTTTCCTTGGGCTGTGAGAGCTGGAAGACAGTGTACAGACCTAATGTGTGTGTACTATGAGCGTCATTTTGATGAAGACTTGGAGCAAGTGAGGAGAAAATGGGGGATCATCACTGCTCCTCAACATCCTAAGTGAGTGAATGATGGGTTTTAGCACCTTCTGAGAAAAGACTTGTACTTGGTTTACAATGTAATTTGTTTTTAAGACTTTTAGTATCTGTTTGATTCAGTGAACTTTGGGAAATAAGAGAGCGTCTTTGATTCAAATGCTATGAACATTTTTTTCAGCAGAATATTACAAAGATAAACGAGGGTTGACGAGAAACCATCATGACATGAAACAGTTTAAAAATTGAGAAGAGAAACAGAATGGATACGAATTTGCATTACTACACACAGAATGTATGTATGTTTGTTTTACTTGCCACCAGTGAAGAGATAATCAAGAGATGATCCACCTCCAGGAGCTGCATGAACCTTGGTGGAGGGACGGTCCTGCAGAGAGAGAGAGCATTACAATGTTGTTTTTAGGGAGGAAACATTTCAGACACACACAAAAAAAAAAGAAAAAGAAAAACAGAGCATACAGTGAGGAAGTTTCCGGTGTTTTGTCCTTCAGCTCGGGCGTAGTTGTTGACAGGAGTTTTGATACCAGCAGGGATCTCCTTGTTGATCTGTACTGCTGGTTCAACAGTAGTAGTAGCTGCTGGTGCAGGTGCAGGTGCAGGCGCAGCAGTGGGAGCTGGAGCTGGTTTAGGAGGAGGAGCATCACCGCCACCGCCAAAGAGATAATTAAGTGAGCTTTGACCTCCACCACAGCTGTTCCCACGACCCATTTTGTATAATAATAAAGTGACAGACTTTATAAACCTAGCAGCAACCAAGAAAAACACACAATCAGATCGAAAACCTAGCAGCGAAATCTAATCACCATTGCTACACTCTTGAATCTAGGAAACACATAAAGAGAGCTAATTTTTTAAAATTGACAGTGAAAACAGTATGAGCAGGGATCAAAAAAAGAGGAATCTACGATTAAAACAAAGAAAGTTGAACCGATCTGGAGAAGAAAGGAGTCTAAGAAACAAACCTTGGCGATCAGATCTAACGGAAGCAAACGGAAGGAGAAGTGTGACTACTGAGTCCTCCTAACAAGCAAAACCAGTCTATTATATAAGCTCAAACCGGTTTTGCTCTTTCTCATTGTTCCGGTTCAATTGACCTTTTTTTTTTGGTTACTCACCAATTTTTTTTTTTTTTTGTAAACTGATTTCTTAATTTAAAAAACTAAAATTTTTAAATTAAGAAAGCAGTTGACCTCATGTTGACCTCTCTTTTTTTGGGTTACTCACCAATTTCAAATGCTGATAAACAAAATATTAACAGCTTTCATTGAAATTATCTAATTTAAAAAAAAAAGTTTTCTAAAACCGGCAGCATTGTAGGAGGTTTAAGAAATTTCAGATGGTTATTTCGGTATTTTGGAGCTAAACATGATCCAATCAGTAGTAAAAGTAACACAAAACCAGAGTTAATTATATTATTATTCATGCTTTTCACGAATGTTCGACGACGGTAACCGATGAATCCAATTTGTGGGTTGACGAAAAAAAAGAAAAAAGAAAAGGTTTGTGGGCCATAATCATGTAATGGCCAGTCTTTGTCATTTGTCCGTATCTCATTATTAGCCCGTTTTAACCATTTGAAATTTTGAACTTTGTAACAAAAAGACATTTTCAGAATAATAAAAGAAGAGATACTGACTTGACCAAAAAAAAAGAGGAGATACTTTTCATGTAGCAGCAAGGAGGAGCGGAGGCTAATAGTAGTTCATCATGTTTTCTCTGGTTAAAAGTAATAGTTTCCACCAGTAGCAAGCAACATAAAGCTCAATACACTAAACTTCCACGACCCCAAAACATTGGAGGACGCCACCTTCTTCTCAACCGGAAACGTTTTCAGATCCCGATCTTTTCAACTTCCTGAATGATGAATAAGCTTCCACTGTCAATGCCGGCTTAAGCAACTTCTTTGTGGTTAAGAAATGGCGGTTGAACAAAGACGTTGCTGCAATGTTTCCACTAAGGCGACACTGTTCCAATTTTCCTCCAGCTCTGTTTCCTCAGCGATCTTCCTGAGATCAACGTCCTCTTCTAGTCTCATGTCGGGTGTATCTCTAACCTAGCTTCTACATCAGGCGGTGGCACGTACGTACATCACCTAAAACAAAGACATTTCAACGATAAAGGTTAGCAAGTCCAGTCTGATCAAGTGAAACAACATGAGTACTTACGAGGTCAAAAACGACCAGGTCGCATCAGAGCTGCATCAATTGCATACGGGCGGTTCGTGGCAGCCAAGACAAGAATTCCCTTAAAGCAAACACCATTCATTATCATTTGATTGAATCAAGCTTGTCTACAAAAGAACCAAAATTGCAAATAAAGAGATGTTTTAAAAAAGATATGCCGCCACTGAAAAAGCCTAACCAGCTTAAGCTTATAGTTGAGACACCAGTATACAAGTTCATAACTTTGATGAACCCAACACACTTTGGTCTAATAATATTCAAGCAGTAAACACACTTTGACTTCATCTTACACTACTATACAAAAAGTCCATAACTTTGATGAACCCGACACACTTCTGTTTTATAAAAATGCAAGCTTCTAATAGAGTTTACCTTTCGGGTTCCAGGAGAACCGTAAAGGAGCCAATGATGCTGTCGCTTTCCATCAATTAAACGCAAGAAAGAACTAGACTTTGGGATTGATACGTTAGTGTGGATGGGTTTTGCAGAGGTTTAACAACGCTAGTTTTTTTTGGGTGTTCTTCTGGTTTTCCGATTTTAACCCTATTTTCTTTAACAAATGTTTGTTAAACTTCAGTGATGATGATGTCACATGCACACATCAGCATCAATACCAAAATCAAGTTTTTAAACGGGAAACTCATCAAAGACTAGTCCTTTGAATACAGTACAACACAAAAATTGTGATCTGACAACAGTTGTCTATCGATAAAATGAGCCTTTCATTCGTTCTCACGGTGCGTTGAATCTTACGCTCCCAGCAGAGGCCTGGTTAGCCGCTCGGTTACTTCCAAAATTCTTCCTATTTGATTCACGAGCTATTCTCGAACCAAACTGAAACACACACAACCAAATCCTAGTAAGACACTGCATAAAAGAAAAATACAACACAAAGCTTTCAGCTTTACTATATCTTCAACCTCTTCTTACCTGTATTGCTCTCTTGGGCATCTTTGCTACTTCACGTAAACCAAGCAACTTTGCAACCTTCAAAAATTTAAAGTAACATTTCGTGTTTATCAAGTTGCTAAATACGTTCTTGAGGGCTTTTTTTCTAAAAGTAAAAAAATTAAAATAAGCATATTCACCTGTCTAAGAATCTTCTTATCTCCCTTTCCACTTGGTTGCTCAAGATCAGCTATTTCCCACAAGGGAATGTCAAGGAGGGTCTTTATCACATCCTCATCTAAGAATGGGAAACGCGCCTGGAAAAAATGTATATTATATAATAAACTATTTGAGTACAGAGCACAAAGAGAAAGCGATTTTGAGTTTATTATATCCAGGCAGGGCTCTGACATATATACATACCTCTTTACCATTATCTGCAATGCATCGGTCATCTCGACCCAAATTTCTTTTCCATATCCTCTGCATATCCAATTTCATTTCTTGATCCAAGGCAGCCCAGCTAAAACAATTTCCCAAAGATTAGTTTATGAAATTAGTTTCCATCCATAGAGAAAATATCATGCATATACCTCCCATTTCGATATTTTGTTCTATGTCTACCATAACCAGCACATTGTTCATCAGCTCCAGCGCCAACAAGCAATATTCTAGCATCAGACTTATATCTAAATCTTCTGCTATCTTCTTGATTGTCACTTTCTTCGTGAATCCAACCATCACCACGCGCAGCAAGCCAAAGTGCTGTTCCTATGTTAAGGTCCTAGAAACATTGCAAAATTTTCGAAGAATGACCCTTCAAGTTTGGAAGAATGTAATGAAGTAACTCTCAAGGCTTTTGAAGTTTACCATGTAAGTATCTGCGGGATTTATGAGTGACATAACACGCTTTGTCTCCAAGGTTAACTTTGGCAGATCAGCATCAATCTCGACAAGCTTCCACCTGAAATTTCCAAGGACATTTGCAGAAAAATATAAAAGAAAAAAAAAGGTGCATTTATAAAATGTATCTAGAGTTAAAAACCTTCTCAAGGGTGCAATCTTTTTAAGTTCCTTTATTCCAGCCTTGGCCGAGATCCTATCAGGAGCATTAGGACCATCAAAGCTAACATTAAGGAGATCAACTTCATCTGAAAGAAAGAAAAAAAAAAACAGTTTTGAGAATCTAAAAAATCAATTTCAGAGAATTGAAAGACAGAAACATTGCACAAAAATATTTACATTTTGGATCAAGGCACTGATCCAACAGTGCAGCAAGAATCATGGAATCTAATCCACCAGAGAAAAGAACAGCTACTGGAACAACTTCTTTTTCTCCCTATTCATGCCAATAAGAAGGTGTTTCTGAGGTAAATATTTTCAGGTATTTCATAAAGCATTCATTAGAAACCTCATACCTGAAAAATGATATGTAGCGAAGTTCGCCGCCTCACTGATTCCTTTAGAACAACCAAAACTTTCTGCGCGAATCCTAAATCTAAACCTTGTCAGGCATATGAAAATTTGGACAGGGAGGAGGAGTCTGAAGAACTTTAAGCAGTACCTGAAAGAGCATTGTCTTTCTCTTCTTGAATTGAAGACATTGATAGATCTTCAGGTCTTGGTACGACTAAACTCCTCTCCCATTCAATCAACTCTTTCCACATGTTATTTCTCCATTCATGCTTCGTGACTTCCCCACATAAACGGGATTCTGAAACCCCAAAAGAAATGCTGTACACTCCACACGGAAGCTCTTCCCAAAACCTATGAATGCTATCACCATTTTCAGAATCCAATCCTGCCAAAAAAATAGATGTTACTTGGAGGGCTTGAAAGTGTAGACAAGCTTATTCAATTCAACTAAAGCAATACAAACCAGATCCATTAGCAACAGAAGAAGGTGGCGAAACGGACGAGAGAAGAAAACGAGGGTCTTCCACAGTTGGCCAGTGAACAAGGAGGCTCCTCCGACCAAAAGCATCTTTACCAAACCACAACGTTCTTGAGCTTTCCTGATAGAGAAGAAGTTTTGTAAAATGATACGAGAAAATAAGGGAAAAAAATACAAAGTTACCTGCCAATAGATAATGGCCCAGGGGCCTTTAATCATAGAAAGAACATGTGGAACTAAAGCGTTTGCTTTCTCTAGAGACTTGAAAAGAACTTGAGTATCATTATCATAGCTACTGAGTTCAATTCCTCCAAATACTTCTCCTGCAGGGGTAAACATACCCAAAAGAAAAAAAACTATTCAAAGAATTCAAAAATAAAAATATAGGGGAGGTTAAGAAGAAAAAGCAGACCATTGTATGTAAGAATGTTTTGAGAAGAATCAACCAAAGGCTGGATAATAGGATTAGTTCCTCTAAGCTGCAATGTGGAACCTATAAAATGCAATTCACCGGATGCAGTAGTAGTAGTAGTCTCAAGGTTGTTATAAGTTCCTTCAGAAACAGAGAGAGTAGTAAGAGGTTGTTGAGCACAAGTTGGTTGAAGAAGAATCTTATATTGGCCGACACTATCAGGACCTCTTTGGCTTAGCGCAGATTTCAAATCTTCAACAGAGAATTGTAACTGTTTTTTTTTTTTTAAAACCAAGAAAACACCAAATCAGCTCACTAGAATAAGAGCTCATCTATCAACAACCAATTCACTCATCACAATGCATTATTTTGATCCATCAATAAATAAATAAAAGATCAAAAGTGAGATTCATCCAACAAACAGTAACATAAGAGATCAAAAGTGAGGTGGGAGAAGAGATCTTACTCGTTCGAAAGGAGGCTCAGAGGGAGAAGAAAGCGTCGACAGTTCGATACGAACGCCGCACACTATAACTGCAATCCCGCACATAATCTCCCGCGGCGCCGTCTCTCTCTGCTCTGGTCTCCTTCTCGTCAAACAGTAGTAGAGACGAAGTTGCTTTAGTCTGTGAGAAGATACATCGAATTTTAAATTTAGGTTCCAGATGGTGAACAAAGCGCCTCCGTAGCATAGTGGTATTGCGTTCGCTTCGTAAGCGAAAGGTCGTGAGTTCGATCCTCGCCGGGGGCTTTTTTTTTTAATTTATTTTTTATTTTCAGCATGATTAACACGAAAAGAGAAAAAAACATTCCATTACTCGGGTATGATTGATTACGTGGCGTAATATTAATGGAAAGTATCCAAAAGTGAAAAAGGAATAAAATCAAAAAGTAATCGGCCCAAATCTCTCTCTAGGAGAAGGATTTATTCAGAGTAAAACCCTAGAAGGTATATATATACATCACTAGAACGAACAAAAAAATCTTCCTTCTGCTTCCTCCTCCTTCCCTCTAATCTCTAACCTTCATAGATTACCAGAGGTATGATTCCTTCTCATTCACTTTTTTATCTTATGTGTATTTATTAAGCTTTTTTTTGAGGGTTCAACAGCAGCAAAGCAAAGTTCATAGATCTATGGAAGTTAAGCTTATATGCTTACTTTTAGTTTCAGTAAGCCGATAGATTTTTAGTACGACCGTACTTTGCAGTTAACCTTTTTCTGCTGTTTATTGTAAAACCGCAAGATTCACTGTAGATACTTTAATTGCAGATTAGAGTTTTTTTTTCTGAATGGGGAATCTAGTGTATCGTTTCATTAAAGTTATATACTCTGTTTGAATTGGAGTGTTTTGATTACGGCTTATCTTGTTTTGCGGATAAAGAAACCCTTTTTTTGTTTTTTGTGTGGTTGTTGCTGCATATGGCTCTGTTTGTGTTCTGTACTCTTTACTTTAGATTGACTTAGAGAGTAGTTTCTGATTGGATTATGCAGAGATGACATCTGTATCAAACGCTCCATCAGTGGATCCACACATGGTTGGCAATGCCTTTGTTCAGAAATACTACACCCACCTTTACGAAAAGCCCGCTGAAGTTTACAGATTCTATCTCGAGGAAAGTGTGCTTGGAAGGCCTGGTCTTGATGGTGGTGATATGGTTTCTGTCAAATCATTGAAAGTAAAGTTTCTTCTAAACCCATTTGTCACTATAGTAGTATGTCTACAAGTCTTTTATTTATTAGACAAGATCTTGCAGGCTATTAATGATCAGATAATGTCTGTGGACTACCAAAACTCGAAGATCCAGATCCTGACTGCTGATTCCCAAGCGTCTTTGAAGAACGCTGTGGTGACTCTGGTCGCCGGTTTGGTGACTGGCAAAGATGGAGAAAGAAAGAGTTTCACTCAGTCTTTCTTCCTCGTGCCGCAGAATGGAAGCTACTTTGTTCTCAACGATGTCTTTAGGTACGTTTCCGACGTGTTTGCTGAACCAGAAGCTACCAAGGAGGTCGAGGAGGTCGAGGATAGTCCAAAAGAAACTGTCGTTGGTAAGTGTTTTCAACAAATCAAGAACTTGGAAATATATATATTCTTGAACATTGTTTTTGATTCACATGTTTATTGCTCTCTTGACCAGCAGAGCCTATTGCAAATGAAGTGGTGGAGCCGGCTGCTAAAGCTACAAATGAGGAGAAGGTTGTGAATGGACACAGCAACTTGCCTAAAGCTGCTGAAGCAAAACCTCAAGAGGACGCTGGTGGTCCCAAGAAGTCCTTTGCAGTAATTGTGAGTCTTCGTTGTTCTTTCTGTTTTGTTTGTTATATCTTTACAGTTAAAAGTCTAATCTCTAGTTCCAACAGGCTGCTCAAAATGGTGCTCAGATCAATGCTAAAGCTTCACCAGCAAAGCCTAAACCTGTTGAAAAGCCGAGAGTTGCTCCTCAGACCAAAGGTCCTGCACCAGTAGCTGCTCCTCAGACCAAAGCTCCTGAACAACCTTCTGCTCCAGCTCGAGGTGGTTCCATATTTGTTGCAAACTTGCCTATGGATGCGACTCCAGAGCAACTGTTTGATACATTTAAAGACTTTGGAGCTATTAGAAGAGGCGGCATCCAAGTGAGAAGCTACACGGTCAGTTTCTTTATAAAGATCTTAACTATGAGAAACCTTAAGCACTGGTTCACTCACACGCTTAAAAAATCTTGTTTTTTCAGGAACAAAAGAACTGTTTTGGGTTTGTGGCCTTTGAAAATAGTGAATCGATCAAAAATGTTTTCAAGGTAATACTTTTTGCTCATCAAGTTCTCAGACTTCAATATACTTTGTTTCTTTTTTTTTCTTCTGATATTGGAGTGTGTACAACTCTAGGCTCACAAGGAATCTCCAATTTATGTCGGAAACCGAAGAGCATCTATAGAAGAAAAACGAGGCAAGTTTCTTAATGTCAATGTCCTTGTCTCGTAGATGACAAGGAACAAAAAATTCTTATATTGTATATTTGAATTCTTGTGCAGCCAACAACAATGATAATGGTGGGAGAACCTATGCGCGGAACAATGGCAACAATAGGAACGAGAATGGTTACAGAAAGGACGGGTACAGACCTCGGGGCAATGGAGTGAATGGAGGACGAGGCTCCGGGAGAAACGGGCCTGAGAGAGGGAGCAGTGATGCTAAAGCTTCTCAGAACGGTCATGGCAATGCTCAAGCCAAAAACTAGACTTTTTGATTGAAAGAACAGAGACTTTTTTTTAGCTATGATTCTTTTAGTTGATCATGTCAATTTTTTTGGATTATAATTGGGTTTTTGAACCCTTGTTCTTTGACCAACTTGAAATCAATTTGATTAAACTGGTTAAAACTTTTGGTATAACTTAACAAGAACATGAATGACGTGAAGAAGAACACCAAAGACATGGAGGAAAGCATGCGCACCACCTACACATTGTTGGATGCTTCTGCTTTCCTTGCTCAAAACCACTAATATAGAATCCAAGATGAAAGGACTCTAGAAAAAAACATGACTACTTTTCCTAGAAAGTTTACAGGAAAATCAATATCAGAAAAGATGAAGAACACTCGAACAAACCTACTCTGTTTTTATGTGATGATGACGTGGCTTTAGTGCTTGCATTTCCTGTATCACACTATTGAAACTAATCTCCTATGGGTCGGTCTATGCTAGAAAGCGAATACCATCCAGCAGATAGTCTCCACGTGGCTCGTTATACGTTTGGCTTGTCTCTGGTTAAAATGCAAAGGAAGCGTTGTTACTGTGTAAAACAAAGGAAGTAATTGTTCTTCATCTGCTGCTGCTGCTGCTGCTGCTTGCGAAACTGAAATAAATTGTAATCGAAAGGTAAAGCTTTTTTTTGTTTGTTTGGAATCTTAGGGTTTGTAATCTCGCTGCTTCGGTTTCATACTTTCATGAATCGTCGTTACTTTGTTTGATCGTATGGGTTTGGGAATCGACCTAATTGATCGCCGGCGATTAAGGACCGGTCTCTTCGAATTTGAGTTATTTTCTACTGAATTTGATCATCCTTTACTATAAAATATCTCCATTAGGAACTTAATTATTCAAAATCTAGATCGATTTAGGAGTTTTGAGGGTTCTCAAAGGTAGATTCGTGATAATGATCAAACGCAGTTTCTGGTAGAAATGTTCACTACTACTACGACGACGTTTTACAAGGCTTTTTGTTCTCTTATCTCTTTGTTAACTCCTTGGAGAGAAAGAGAGAGCAGATGAGCTTACATGGTTGGTTGCTAAATAGTTTGCTTCTGATACAGTAACCTGTCAAGCAAGAACTGATACAAGAACCATGGGAGAACAACCTGATCCGTTCTCCGCTTCCAATCTACCGGATTTCATATCTTCCCAAAAGATTGGTAGACCGGTTAACCTCGAAGGACAAAGCAACCGTGGGCATCCTTACTCTGGCCTCAAGAAGAGAGGCCAGTCTAGTCGCTCATGGGTCAAGATCGACGAGAATGGCAACTCGACGGTTCTGGAGCTTGACAAGGCTACTATCATGAAGCGCTGTTCCTTACCATCGAGGGATCTGAGGCTTCTTGATCCTTTGTTTATTTACCCCTCCAGTATCTTGGGGCGTGAGAGAGCGATAGTGGTTAGCCTTGAGAAGATCAGGTGTATAATCACTGCTGAGGAGGTTATTCTCATGAATGCTAGGGATGCTTCTGTTGTTCACTACCAGTCTGAACTCTGTAAACGCCTCCAGTCTAACCATAACTTGAATCTCAAAGGTCAGCTGATTTCTTTATTAGATACTGGTTAGATTGCTGATAACATCAAAGAACTGTTGTCTGTTTTGGTTTCAGATGATTTGCCGTTTGAATTTAAAGCGTTGGAGCTGGTTTTGGAATTATCTTGCTTGTCTTTAGATGCACAGGTATGACTCTACCATTTTCTTCTTAACATCATTCTTCAAGAAAGTTGATGTAACTAATAAGCTTTTGGTGGATTTGATTTTAAACCAGGTGAATGAGCTAGAGATGGAGGTGTATCCTGTTCTTGATGAACTAGCCACAAACATTAGCACACTTAATCTAGAACATGTACGAAGATTAAAAGGTCGCCTCCTTGCCTTAACACAGAAAGTTCAGAAGGTAAACCACACAAAGAACTCTTCAAAATTTAGAAAAATTGGCACCATACATTTTGATTTTGGGGGAACTTGCAGGTTTGTGATGAAATAGAACATTTAATGGATGATGATGATGACATGGCTGAGATGTATTTGACTGAGAAGAAAGAAAGATCAGAGGCTCATGCTTCAGTGGAGTTGGAAGACAACCTCGATGAGGACTTTGGATCTTCAGGAATAGTTTCCAAGTCTGCGCCGGTTTCACCTGTTGGTTCAATTACTGGAAACCTTGGGAAGCTTCAAAGAGCCTTTAGTAGCGTCGTTGGCTCACACAGAAGCTTGTTAAGCTCATCTAGCAGCGGGGAGAACATCGACCAGTTAGAGATGTTGCTAGAGGCCTACTTCGTGGTTGTTGATAACACACTCAGCAAACTATCATCGGTTAGATTCTTAAACTTTGTTTCTATTCAATATTTTTGATTTATGAGCTTTGTGTTTGCAGCTAAAAGAGTATATTGATGATACAGAGGATCTGATCAACATTAAGCTGGTAACAACATACAAAAACCAAGCTTTGCCTATCTTGTTCTTGTTTCATCCCTAGTCTCTAACCTTGTTGACCATGTTTCTTTCCTTAGGGGAATGTACAGAATCAGTTGATTCAGTTTCAACTGCTTCTCACCGCAGCAACCTTTGTGGCGGCCATTTTCGCAGCTGTAACCGCGGTTTTCGGGATGAACCTGCAAGACTCTGTTTTCAAGGATCCGACCATGTTCCAATGGGTTTTGCTTGTAACAGGTATTGCATGTGGACTTTTGTATTTTGGTTTTGTGTTATACTTCAAGCACAAGAAAGTATTCCCTCTCTAAAACTTTTGATTGTTTGTGAGATCCTTGAGTTACTCTTTTAGTCTTTGTGAAGATGAAGAGCTAATAATTCTCAGTGTCAAAACTCAGTTTAGGTATTTAAAAGTGTGACAAAATCCAAGGAATTACATATGAAATTGAATCAACGAAAGAAGATAAGTTTGCAACTTTTAAGCCAAAAAGGCATTGTCAATTGGCCAGAACCAAAGCAGGTTCAACCCCATACCTGTTAGAAAACGTATGAACTGGGAACGGTATGCACAACAGTAGCCCACTCAACGTCTTCATCACCATTGCATCTTTCAAGCGCAATCACCGCGCACCAAATGTTCTTGTTTTCACCCTGACCAGGCTTGTCCCACAAGATTAAGAGTTTCCCACAGTAGTTAACTACTGCAAGAGCACCAGCACAACAATTCCTATTCAATACCTCCAAACCTTTAACCACTCTCCCTTTTTTGAAGCTTTGTCTCAAACCACGAGCAATATTCTTCACCACAATAGTACCAAACGTTCTCTATTAGACACTTTCTCTCAAACTGCAGTGCATCAGTTACAACTCCCCATCTACCTTCTTTTGGATCATAATAACAATACTCATTCTTGGCACAGCTCCTAACGTAAACTTTTCCATCGACCATATCCATTGATTTAAGTAAAGACTGAGCGGAGCTCATCACCAGGGTCAGGTAAAGAGTTAAGTAGAGTTAAGTCTTGAATCACCATTTAGGATTTAAACATTTGAGTGACCATCAAGTTAACATCTCCTACAGAAAAAAAATCAAGTTAAACAAATGCTTTTACTTAGGCTATGATTGTTCTGGATGAATTTTATTTGTAGCTTTAGAATTTAATTTTACATGATGTACAAATTTTTTTTGTTGATTCTTAGTAATTTGGAATAGTTACTATTTTTTCTTAGTGATTCTTACTATTATTCGGAATAGTTACTACATTCTCACTAATATTTTTTTATTTATCTATACTATATTAAAGCATAAATCTAGATATATTAATATTTCAGCAAAAAGAAAAATAAAAATTGAAAAAGTCACGTACACTTCTGGTGGATCCAATAAAATGTGGTTTTTAGTATTTGCTAAGAAATAGGTAGTTATTTCAAAATTTAGTTTTCCTAAATTATAGGAAATCTAGTTTTCAAAAAAAAATTTGATTGGTAAAATCAAAAACCAAAAATCATTTTAGATACTGTAATCAATCAATCTCAAAATCGGCTTTTTATTGAGCGATTTTAATCAGTTTTTTGAATCATCTCCCGCCAAAAAGTGATAAATGGCCTCCTAAGCTAAAGCCCTTTAAAAAGAAACCCCGGCGCAAATCATCTCGCTATAAAAATCCATCGTCCGCGAACGAAAGGACCAAGAAAAGAGAATTGACAGTCTCTCTGGCCTTTACTTTTTTATCCGCTAGGGTTTTGTAGCAGAGGGACTCGCTTTTGCTGGATCTATCGCCTATGGCGAAACCAAGCCGTGTCCGTCCTTCTCCGTCCATCTCTGGATCCGCATCTCCTTCCAGTTCAGGGAGTCGCAGCCCTCTTCCTCGGGGAAAAAGGTTAGTTAGGGTTTCTTTCTTACCTTTGGATTGGTAATGTTGCTCGTTTATGAAGTGGATTGAGTCCAAATCTGGTTCGTCGTGTGAAGATGTTTGTACATGATAGATAGGGTAGTAAGTTCTGTTATATCTTACAGTTCTGCTGGGCCTGCTTGGCAAGGTCGCTCTCCATATTCGTAACTCGCATACATTAATTCTCTAGTTTACAATGTTGATAACATCCTTCTTTCTCTCACTCGCCCTGTATATATACATGAGAGTTGAGGCTTAGTTGGAAAAAAAATGTAATTACATTAGAGAATATATAGTGGTAACGTATAAAGTGATTTGTAGTTTTATCGTGTTTTGGTATCTCTGCTTGATTAATGTCTCATTTTTGCTGACTTATACCATGAATTATGATTTCAGGAGAGCTACACGTATTCAGGGCGGATCTAGAAACATTTTCAGTTGGGGGCACACTATTTAAAAGAACAAAAACAAATTTAAATTGGGGGCACTCTTTATGTTTCTTCACTGAACTACAAACAATTTAATAAAATTTGCCTAAGTTATTCAAGGAAAATAAAAAATAGTAGGGGGCACGTGACCCCGTACCGGTACACATGCATCCGCCCCTAATCAGGAATCACTTGTTCTCCGCGTTGATTCTCCTAACTCTGTGTCTAGTGCACCAAAAAGAGAGGCTCCAAAATCTGATAATACCAGTGCTCACGTTCTGAAAGCTGGGCCCAAGCGCCCAGAGAGAGTACGTCTTCTATGTTCTTGTTGTTTTTTCTTTCATTTTTGTTATCGGTGTAGATATGTTTCAATATGGTGTTAATGATTATTACCATTCAGAAGGAGCGCTCTTACTTGCAGTTTATCAAGATCGAAACCAAAGTAGGCACAAGATCTTTGTTTCTAATTCGTTCAATTATGTGTGGAGTAAGAAACAATTTTCTTTTGACATCTTTTTGTTGTGTTCCTTTTGCAGGAAACTCCCATTTCTACTCCAAACTCTTCTTCTCTGACCAGGGCGTATTTTGACGCTCCCTTGGACTCCAAGGTGCGTCACTGTCTTTTTTTTTTTTTCATGGCTAGGTTAGGATGCTAACCAAGTATATTTGTCTTTTTGCAGTGCTTTTACGTAGGAGCCTTGGATGACTTATTTGTCCGTGTTGGCACACGTAATAAGCTTATATCGAATGCTAATTGGTCTGGTGATGAATACGTATGTTATTTCAATTTTCCTGCTGATAAGAAGTGGCTTTCACGGTGGTCTCCACGAGGTTCTTTCTTTGTCGCATGTCACTACGACATGGTCATTATTTGGGGCTCAAGATATCATCAGGACCATACCCGTCTCATGCGTTTTAGTCATTATCAGGTTTTCTTCGTATTTATTTTGAAATGATCAATCATGTTTTCTCTCTTTTTGTTAAAAAAAAAGAATTTTTGACTCTTTCTCCTGTTCTTTCCTTTTTTTTTTTTGCTATTGAAGGTTGAGCAGTTTGATTTATCTCCTGGGGAGAAGTATTTGGTAACCTATAACAGACCAAACCCGAGTGACCCAGATGTGAGTGCATATTTGATTCATTTCTTCACGCAGCTCCTCTTGTTGCAAAATTCTTCAAACTTGTGCTGCCTGATCTGCAGGGACTCTGCTTAAAGATTTTCGATGTGAGAACTGGGACAGGAATCGTTGGACTAAATAATGCTGACTCTCCCCAATGGCCTGTGATTAGGTATTTTCCTTAACTGCATTCGATTTTCGATTTTATTATTATTATTATACAAGTTTATTGATATGGTTAACTTTTTAAATTCCATGCAGATGGGCTGGGGGTGAAGATGATGAGTACTTTGCCACGCTTAACAAAAACAACACTGCATCTGTCTACGAGACCAAGAATCTCAACCTGTTACTGGACCTTGATGATGTTATAGATATATCTTGGTCTCCCACCGAACCTGTACTGGCAATACTGTTGAAAGCCGCGGGTGGCAAGCAGCCTGTCAAGGCTCTTCTTCTGCGGATCCCCGGCATGGTGAAGCTGGCAGAGAAGGATCTTACCGCCGTTGTTGTTGGCGACTGCAAGATGCACTGGCAGAGCAATGGTGAGTATCTCGCTGTCAATACTTACGGGGGATTTGAGTTTTTCCGCATCAAAGAGGAGGAGGAAGGCACACCGGCAGATTTTCTCAAGGTGGACAAGGAGATCCTGGCTTTTGCATGGGAGCCTAGCGGTCACAGATTTGCTGTGATTTACGACGAACCAAATCTATTATCAGCTGTCAGTTTCTACTCGATTAAGAAACCTGGAAAGGTGACAGAGCTTACTACTTTGAGCAACAAGCAAGCAGATGCCCTCTTTTGGTCGCCCAAAGGCAATCTCATTGTTCTTGCTGGATTGAAAGCGGGCAAGCTTGAGTTTTATGATGTGGATCGGCTTGTTGCAATTTATTCCTCTGTTGAAACCGTGAATGCGAACAAGGTTGTTTGGAATCCAAGTGGAAGTTATATAGCAACGGTGTCTACAATGCCAGAAGAGGATTTTAATAAAAATTGTGACTGTGAACAAAATGATCCTCTTAATGCGTTCAATATCTGGTCCTCCCAAGGAAAACTTCTTTGTAAACATCAGTATGATTCTCCTCTACTGCAGGTAATGTACAACTATGACATAGTTTCTCTTGTTAGAAAACAGAACTCAGCTTACTCAAAATTCTTTATTTTCTCTGATTGCTTGCAGCTGGATTGGCGCCCCTACGGAAGAACCACAGATGAATACATGCAGACCATAGATGATGACACCACAGATGATGACACCACAGATGAGGACATGCCGACGCAGTGAAGAAGAATGCTTTACTGTTTATATAAATTTATGCAAGTACTTAGACTTTGTACGTTATTTGTCAAACTTCTCTGCTATGTTAGGTTTTGGCTTTCGTTTCTGATATCTCCAGTAACTTCTTTTTATTTTATTTTTGTCATCACTCCAGTAACTTGTTATAAAGCTACTATTTGGTCCAATGGAGTTAGGAAGATTATACCTTTTGAATGTTTAGCAGATGTACGCTGCTTTTGTTTTTGTATTTCGACCTCGAAGCATGTAATGGGCTAGTCAACACGCAGATAGAAAAAGGCGCTGAAGGTGTAATCGGGTTATGTTCATTTTAGCTTATGGATCATATAGTTGCTCTAGGCTGTTGCATTACGTAATGAATCTGGCTGTATTTGATCATTGTCTTCTCTGTGGATGATTGGGTTTTTCTCAAAAAAAAAAGTTACTATATTTGATTGATTATCTTATGGTTGGGCAAATAAACCGATTTCACTTGACAACGCAAGAAAGCGTATGAACTAGGAACCGTAAGCACAACACTAGCCCACTCAAGAGTTCCCCAAACTTCATGACCACCACTACGTCTTTCAAGCGCAATAACGGAACACCAAATCTCTTTTGACACCGATCAAACTTGTCCCACAAGATTAAGGGTTTCACAACGTAGTTAGCTATTGCAATAACACCAACACAAAAATACTTGTTCAATACCTCCAAACCTTTGACCATTCTCCAACTTTTAAGCTTTTTGTCACACCAGGATAAACCTCTTCTACCACAAGAGTACCTAACAAGACCTATCTTACACTTTCTCTCAACCTTGTGTCTTTTGATGAAACTCCCCATCTATCTTCTTTTGGAGTATAATAATGATCAGTCTTCTCGCTGCTCAGCTCTCAACGTAGACCCTTCTCGCGGTCACGTTCATTGTCTTAATTAAAGAGAAACGGAGCTTAGGGCCAGGGTCAGGTAAAGATTCCCAAGTTGGAGTCTTTTTATCGAAAACCTCAGCCCAACTTGTGCAATCATCTGCATTGCAACTTCCCATTACATATATTTTCCCATCAAGGGCCCCCGCGATGACATTTTTTCTAGCCACCTTTTCATTCTATAGGGGCTTTACGCTATGGGGAATATTTACGTTTACCCCATTATTACGGACACGGAGTAGGGATGAACTGGGAGAGTTATTGCATTGTATGATTCTATAGTGTTTTGAACTAAACTTACCGAGAAACGATCTTGGTACAAGAGGAGAATATATATGAAGAAGGTATTGGTACCAACATATATAGTGTTTCTTCCGGTAGACTTATTATTCTACTCCTTCAACTCATTGGTTAGGGTTTGACCAGGCTTTATCTACATGCTGAACCACGAAGGACGCCCGTGACTGGATAACTGTAAGAAGACGTGAAGGACGTTTTCACTTGTTTTGGAGTGAGATCGAGCAAGGAATAGCTCATTGGAAAAGATGAGAGAGTGGAAGGTCGTGGACACTAGGGAGAACGATCTCATCTGGAAGCGAATAAAACGACGGAGCAGTGGAGGAGGTGGTTGGACTCGGAGCAAAGTAAATATAAATTTGTTGATGAGGGTGAAAACTTTTAGAGAATTTTCATATAAATAACTTTTTTGCATGCTTAAGAAGACCAAAGCGTCCTCCTCGAGACAGAGACTTTGTTCGCCGAGCAACCATCTTTGTATAGTTTGAGAACACATACGCAGGTTAAGTCTTTATGGAGTTATCATGTAAAATACCTTTTGCTTTTCTTTTTTTCTTTTTTTTTTTTGAACACATTTTTACCTTTTGCTTTTCTTTATACATTTTTTTGAACACATTTATTTAATATCGACTCGACCGGCCTTGTTTAGAAAAATAGTAATCAAATAACCTCTCTTTGGCTGTTTCGCAATGTATGTGTGTGTTTTAATGACTTGCCTTTTCAAATCATTTTCTATGTCCTGAAGAGGCAATAAGAACCGCGACTGCAACAGTGAACATGAAGAGCATACTGGTAAGAAGTACATAGGTTCTTCTCGATGATCTCCTGTATTCTCCAAACAACATTATCCCCCAAAAAGTGCTCACAAGTGGAAGTGCCTGAAACCCAAACAAAAAAACAAAGTATAAAAATATGTAACTTTTTAATTTCACTCCAGAGAATATGTTACTAGTCAAAACCTGAACAGCGCCTGCGGCTGCATAACCGGCGGTTTGACCGCCCATAAACTGAAGACCATTACCAAAACCACAGAGAAGTCCAGCTAATAAAGACCATCCTCTACCGTTCCAGTCACTGAGGTAAGCCTTGAAAGAAGATCTTGGAAGACCAAGTATAGGCCAATAGAGAAACTTGATATTAAGTATCAAAGCACTCACAAATGAAGAGACTGAAAAGTAGAAGAACGCAGTGTACACATTGAGTTTTGGAACTCCATGTTTCAAAGTGTGCCATTGATCGTTTGTCGCTAAGTTGAATGCAGGTGAGAACAGAGAGAAACAGATACCGGCAAAGAACGTTATCGCCAGTCCTATTATTGTGCTTTTCCCAGTACCCTATACACACAACTCTTGAGCTTTAAGAGATGATATATTAGCTGTGTAATGGAAAAGATAAAAGTTACTTTCAACCTTTATAGCTCTTTGTTTCTCAAGCTCTATAAGAAAAGCTGCACTCCCTTTCTCATTCGCTAACCCGTTGGCAGGATTTGCCTCCATTTGGAAGGATGAAACATTCTCTACACTGAAACAAGAATCAACATTAGTGCCATACCAAACCAAAGTTAAGCAAACATAGAATTAGTAGTGAAATTCTTTTTTTTTTATTAAAACCTTTTGAAATCTTGGAGTTTGGATTTGTTATCAGCTGCATTAGATTTATAAACAGCTGACCGTAAACAAACAGCTACCAAGAAACAAGCTATGCCCGGGAAAAGGATTTCAGCTCTATTGATCCTATCATCCAAGAAGTAGTTCAACGTTGTGCCTACACAAAGGTAATGAAAGAACCAAAATGTATATTATATGATCAGAAGAAGGAAATATTACCAGTTAAAACTAGTTAAAGAAAGAAGAGTTTACCGATAACAACGGCGATACTAGCAGTGATGACTTCAGTGACAGATAAACCAACAAAAGCCCAAGCATATTGTGTTGCTAAGGTTCCAAGGTTAAGAACTATTCCTCCAGCCATCGCAAACATCACAGACTGCTTGTTATCCTGTGATAAACAAACCGTGTTTCAGAAACTAGGTTTTGAAAGAGATGTACGAATGTATTCGTAACTGACTGACTTGGGAAAGCTGTGCGAGGAAATTTGGTCGGCTTGGACCTATTTGGCCTAGTGTAAACGATATGATAACTGCAGCTAAGAGATTTGTGAGTGTGTAGTCAAGATAAATGTGCTGAGGAAGTCGACCGCGTCTTTCGGTTAGAGTCATGATTGCTGGCCACGTCCCTAAGAAGAGCAGAGCCAAAATCATACAAGTGATTGCTCCTTCTTTGCTCTCTATCATATACATATCTTTCACTCTCTAATGTAGTATATCACAGAGAAAAACTCTGCATCAAAGAAAAGATGTGAGACATTTCGGTCATCTAATATTCGATGTCTCAAAAGTGAAACTAGCTTTGTGTTCACGTGAAGTGTATAGAACACAACACAATACTCGAGCTAATACACCATGAAACATTAAAGATCGATATCAAACTCAAATGAGAAGTGTTAGTTCTGTCAGATATCTATTAAGAAGTCAGGAAAAAATTAACATATAAAACCAAAACGCAACACAAGAGAAAATCTTTTGGGTTCTTAGAGAAGCAATAAGAACATAGACTAAAATGGTAAGATATCTTTGACCAGTACGTGGGTTTCTTGAAAGAGAGTACCTTTAAAAGCTTTTGCAGATAACCAGAAAAGAGAGAGAGTACAAGAAGGAATTTAGCTCCTCACTTGATTGGTAGATCCAGATTTAGAAAGAACTTAGCTTCCTATTTTGTATAAAATAAATCTCAAGTTGCGGTATGATTACTTTCCCTAATTATTGCCAAATCTCTTTCAAAATCTTACAGCTATATCCTATATGCCTATATATATAAAAAGTATTATAGCTGTAAAAAATAATACATTCATACATCTCTTGTCAAAATCTTACAGCTATATATGTTTGCAAGATATTGGAAGAGATGTATGAAACTATGTGTGGACTTGAGAAAGCTGCAAGGTAAAATTTGTTCTGCCTGGACCTATTTGAACAGATTTGTGATTGTGTAGTCAAGATAAATGTGTTGAGGAGACCAACCTCGTCTTTCTATTAGAGTCATGACTGCTGGCCATGTCCCTAAGAAAAGCAGAGCCAAGAGGATACAAGATATTGCTCCTTCTTTGCTCGCTATAGTATACACAAAAAGAAACAGCTGCATAAAAGAAAATTGAGATGGAAGAATCTTAGGCTAATTGAGTTCGAGTAAGGTTACAAGAACAGAACACTAGACACATCTTTGTAAAATCTACAGAAAACTCAAACCTCTGTTTCACTACATTTCATTACTTCCCTCGATCTAAATCTAACACTATTGGTCGTTGGTTCTGGTGAGATCATAAACATAAAAGAACGACCATCACTTTGCTTTTTTTTTATCTTTCTAGGAATTGTTACGTTTTTGAATGTTTCTAAACAAACAATAAACATATATAAACTCTATCAACGAGTTTTCTTGGGATAAATCATACTTATTACTAAAATTTTCAAACATCAAATATGTAAAGAGAAAGGTTCTGGGATAAAACAAAAAAAATCTTGATTGAAATTAAAGAAGACTCTCTGACAGCTAGAAACACACAAAGACTAAGCAAACCATGGTACAAACCATTGAGATTCATTTATATAAAAACATGGCTTCCTATGCCATTCGATTTCGCTCGTGGCGATATTGAAGACACCGCAGTTCGAACCACGATGATCATGATCTGGCCAAACGTCATCATCAACGAAACAGATTGACCCACTCTTGACTCCATAACCAACATCTTCAACAGGTGCTTTTACTGTAACCCCATGACCAAAAATCAACATCTCATGATCTCCAATAGATTCTACTCTTTCCCAGTTGCTACTCTCAAAATTCATCTTAAAGACGTAAAACATTATCTTTCCTTTCAAGCTCAAGATGATCAGAACCTCTCCTGATTCTTGAATCGCTATCTTCTTCTTCAAGCTGTTATTCCATTGTTGCTCATCGAATTGAAACCGTTGATTCAGATTCGGGTTCTCGTTATTGTCGTTACAGTCTCTGGAGAGATAGAAAACATTGATGCGATGATCAGTTGTTAAAAGATAAAGCTTACTGTTTCTATAAGCCATGTCCAGAAAACGCGAGCCTTTTCTACTGTTGCTCAGATTTAACCACATTTCATCTCCTTTCTTGTACGAGAACAAGTAAGCATGTCTGAAAGTCCATGCAACGAAATAATCACCCGTTTTCTCGTTTATCCAAAGAACAGCTGAACTTTGCCATTCAAGAACGTCTTTCGACACGTAAATCTTCTTACCACAAGGTTCCACCAAGTATCCACATAAGTCGGAGCATTCCAAATCATCATCGTTATCGAAAATAATTCCCCAACCATCAAGATGCGAACTCATTGATGGAAGATTAATTCTTTTACACGTCAAAAGGTTAAAAATATGGAATTCCAGACGAGAATCAACCATGAGGAGCCAGTTTTCGAAGCTGGCCATGCAATATCTTCTGTTGGAGCGTCCGACAAGTTTTCTAGTGCAAATCTTGTCTTCTTCGGGATCGAACAACCTCGAAGAATCGCCTTGGTGTATGATATGTAATGAATTACAAGGAGGTCTAAGGCATGTTTTCCAAACGGAATACCAATCTGAGCAAACGGTTTTTGCTCGGTTGGATGCAAGAGGGTTCAAGGTTTCGAGGATCTTTCGTAAAACATCGGGACAGAGCTTGGACCAATCACGAGTTCTAGACGCGTTCCCTCTCTTATTCATCTTTCTCATTAGTTCCTTATGCGTATCCATGTCTGCGCCTTAATTACCTGCCGAGGCCGAGCACAGCGATGAAACTATGGTTTTAGTTTTGAGTTAATTGTAGCACGAAAGAAAACCCTAGCGGTAGTTTTAAAATATATATATTATATCAGATACTATTAAAACATGAAAATGTCCTGTTGATAATAGTTGGGTCCAATTTATATATAAAACTTAATTTTCGCATAAACTTATTAAGTAGCTAAAGATTGTGTTTCTTCAAAATTGTGACATTTGTTATATAATTTTACTTAATACTAATATTTTTCTAAACAAGAAAAAACTACACAAATAGTTAAATAAATTATGAAAACAAAAGTGAGTCTGGGAATCAATTAGAACTCTTAAAAGATTATTTAATTAAAAATATAGTAGGTTTTAGGTTCGAAATCTAGTAGAACAAGTACTCTTTGCTGAGGCTCGGCTTGAAAGTACGACCTCCACACTTACTCTCCTACACTGCTGCTTACGCTTTTATGTCAGGAACACTGTATACGGTGATTTGATATTTTGATTGTTCATGAATCAATCAATACAAAAGAGTATATATATATATATATATATATATATATATATATATATCTTCTTACTTACTTAACACTGTTTTGTTTTTCCCCCTTCAGATGAATCAAATCATCGAAGCACGAAAGGAAGAATCCAACAGGGTCAAGGCTTTTGATCCTTGATTCATATCAACAGGTTTGTATACAAGCTTCTTTTCTCTCTCTCACATGGATCAAGTATAGGAATTGAATCCAATCATTCATTCATTCTCTGTTAATGTTTTGAGTGCAGGTGCATGCAGTAAGATGGTAAACCGCAAGTGAGGAAAAATCAGTTATTTTGGCTCCCAACCCTTTTGTCTTATATGGTGGTGGTGTGTAATCACTTTGAATCTTGGACGTGTAGTTTGTAATAATTAATAACCTTGCTAGTTTTTGTAATAATAACCTCAAGACCTATGAAATTTTGTGTCTACTTTATTGAAATATATCAATCAAACTCGAACCTCATAGTCTCTAAACATCCAACGATCTCTTAAATCGAGTTCGCCATTTGAGGAGTGAGATAAATTCTTCCAGTCACCAACCTTCACACCTTTCCTAAACAACACATTAATTAGTATCTGCACCAACTCTTTTCGTCCCATTCTCTTTAATCTCCAAGCTGCTCAAAAAAATGTATAGTAAGATCGTTAATGAGCCTTGTAAGAGTCCAACCATGTTGTAGCAATGAATTATCTCGCTTCTGGTTGGTAGATCTTGACGCGTTTGATCATTAGCTCGCCCTCGCTCGCAGTGGTTAACACCTCTGTGTCTTTTGTTTACATAACAACATATATATGTTTCAAGTTTCAACTCTATATAAATTAACTAGCAGACAACTGTAAGCCCTTGTGTTGTTCAACTGTCTCTTCTCTTGTGTTGAACTTAACATAAGTTTAATACTAACTGAGAATAAGCATCAAATTTAATTCGTTATCATCATATAAAATCAATACCACGATAATCTTACTTTCTAATAAACTCTGCAACTTTGTTCACCACTTTACGAGCATTATAAGAATCAGGATCCTTCAAATGATGAACATGACCTTCGTCTTTAATCTCCATCACCTCAACCTCTCCTTCCCACCCACTCCTCTCCAGCTTCGCCACGTAACCCAAACCTTGTCTCGCAAACGTGTCATCCCCCGCGACCACCACCAGAACCCGCCCGCAACCCAACCCGGATATATCAACCGACTCGGATCCGACCACGTTAAAAAACGGATCATCCACTCCATCTTCACTATTCGGACTCGCGACTCTCCAACGCGCTTCAACGTTTCTCCTCTTGGCCTCGTCTCTCGTCTCCAACTCGTCCACCGGAGCTTTCCCCCAGAAGTACGGGTGGATCAAGATAACACCGGAGATGAGCGAGTCTACACCCTCTCTCTTCGCTCGCATCGCTAGGTGGTGAGAGATGTTCCCGCCGGCGCTGTCTCCGGCGAGGAACACTCTCCCGAAGTCGGCGTGTTCGTTTATCCACCGCGCCGGTCCGGCTCCGGAGATATGAGAGAGCACCCATCTGAGAGCGTCCCACGAGTCTTCGTACGGGATCGGAATCGGAAACTCCGGCGCACGGCGGTAGTCGACGGAGACGGCTAAGCAGCCGGCGGCGGCGACGGTTGAAACGAGGAAGGCGTGGTAAGTCGGAGAAAACGCGGTTTCAATGACGAAGCCGCCGCCGTGGAAGTAGACGAGGAGCGGTAGCTTTTCGCCGTCGGTGGCGGCGGCGGAGGCTTTCTTCTCCGGGAGGAATATGCGGACGGAGAGGTTGTGCTCCGGGGAATAGAGTGTGTCTTTGGAAACGACGCCGTTTTCGGGGGTTAGAGAGGAGGGTGGTTTGAATGTTTCTCCTAGGAGACGCTCGATGCGGCCACTCTTGTAGACTCGATAAGCTGGAGAGTTGTCGACAGCTATCTCGTTATCCATTATTGCTTTTTTTGGACTAAGTTAGATTGGAGGAATGTTTTTTCAAAAAAAAAGATTGGAGGAATGTTCAAAGATAATGCTGAGAATTTTGTTTTTGTCTAAACTCTTATAGTAATGACTAATGAGACATTCGGTTTGTAAAAAAAAAAAATCGGTTTGTTCGGTTTAAATTTGTTTGGTTTTTTGAGAAGGGTATACCTTGGATTCAATTTGGCAACTTTTTTTACGGTCTACCTTGGATTCAAATTTGATTTGGTTTTGGAAATAAATATATTTTAGTAGTGTGTAAATACTGGTTTTTAAGAGAGGAAAAAAGCGAACTAATTGGTTTGCTTGGTATAAAAAAATGTTAACAATCGGATTCAAGATTATTTTTAATTTGATTTTCATTTTGGTTTGGTTTGGTTTGGTTTTATTCACTCTTAGTAGGTTTGGTCGAAACTTGAAACCACGTGATTGTTGTCGATGTAGTGAATGGAAAGCTTATCGGATATGAGAGATGAAAATCAGAAAATGGTTGGACTCTAATAGACGTGCCCGTGACTTGTGTGAGAAAGTCAGAAACCGACACTTCCTCAATGATATATGTGTGGATGCAACTATAAATGTCTAAATCACGGGCTCAAATGAATCTTGTAAAATTTCCAAAATAATAACGTACATATTGTGTTACTTTGTTGGACCAATTTCAGTTTGTTATCACCGCTACAACAAAATAAAGCTATTAGCTTCACTTATTGTATTTGTTTGAATCAATTATTATTGACACAAACAAAATTTAATATTCTCTCTATTTCAGTTTAATTATCGTTGTAGAGTAAAATTATTATTTTAAAATAAATATCGTTTATAAGTCAATGCAATTTATTAACATATTTTAAAAATATACAAAATTAAATATTTTTTTAAATATGTATGCATAAACTTAAAAGAATAATTAAAATATAATGGATGGAATATTCTTTTACAAACTCTCATGCCCTATCTAAAAGTTTGAATGGGTCCTGAGCAATAACAAGGTGCAACATTAACCTTTAGCTTTGACTCCTCAAACTTTTCAGAGTTAATTATATAATCATACATGTTTAAATTGTTATATTTTAAATACTAAATTATCTTTGGCTATAAAATCATAGGGTTGACCATGCTAAGAACATCTAAATTGGTAATTTCTCATCAAAATATTATATTAACATTTAATCTTTCAAATAGAAACAAAAAATTAATAATATTTTTCTCAAAAATTGAACCTCATATCAAAATATTTTTGTACACATCTAAAACTATGATAATAATTTTATGATGAAAAATCCTCAAAAACTAAATAATAGTGTTCTAAAAATTCTAAAGAATAAAAATACAATGTTTTGGATCCATGCAATAGTTTCATAGATTTTTTTAAATGAGAAACTATTACATGGATCTCTCAAGTTTTTAAATATCTATTCAGCATTTTATTATATATTTCAAATAATAGTTTACATATTATGATGTATGATTTTTTCTAATTAATTTTGTTAACAATGCATGAAGTTATTACTCGATTCAATATGAGTAAAAGAATTTTACTTCAAAAAAATATTTAGTCAAAAATATGTGTAAAAATATTTTACCTCAACCCCATCAAAGGTGCGATTAGTAGTTTAAAAAAACATGTTGAGTCATACTAAACAACTAGGTTAAGACAGCTGCTTTGCGCATGATAAATATTATGTATACAAAATATTTTGACATATATTATATATTTTATATCCATGGTCATATTATAAAATAATGAATATATTGAATAATTTGAATCAGTAATTATTATGTATATAACTTAATTGGAGTAAGCACATAATCAAAATAATAATTCTTGTTTATTTACATTAAATTGTATTGCTAAATAAATAAAAACAATTATTTTTATTTATTTTATATGGTATATAATAATTTTAGATGATATTGACATAGAAATATAGTATATTTAATATTAATATTAATTATTGAGGCTTTTACTCATATGATTTCATTAACATTTGTATATTTGTTGTAATAAAAAAATTAAAACATTAATTACAAATTTCCAACGTGAGATTTTTAATAGTTTTAGTAATTTGTAATCGTTTAAAAAAATTTAATGAAAATTTTGAGATTAAAATATTAAGGTCTCAATACTTTTTCAATGCAAATTTCTATATTAACATATTTATGTATTTTATATGGTATATAGTTTAATTTATCTATATATAATCTGAATATCTATTAAGCGAGGTTTCATATTCATATGATTTTATGATCATTTGTAACTTCTAATAACAAAAAATATGTTTAAGCATTCTCACAAAATTTTCAATATGGTAATTTATAGTCATTTTTAAAAAATCTAATTTTTTATTATATGGTTACTGTGAGTTTTTAATTTCCTTTAATAGTATTAGAAAGTAAACAAAATGATACAAAATTGTTATCAAATATTTATACTTCAAAATCATTAATTATAATATATATTTTAATCGTATTAGGTAATTTCGTAAGTTTTAATTAGTGAAAGTTAATAGGATTTTAATTCTCTAAAGATTTTCATTGATTCTAACAATATGGCTTCCTATATTTATAGAATCCATATATCCTTTTGGCTTGATTGGCGATGATTTATTGGGATTATGTTAAATTTTTTCTACTACAATTTATTTGTTTTCCATATAATATATGCAAAATATGTACGATGAATTGTGTAAAAAGAAAAAGATGTCAAGGACTCAAGGTAATACAATTCTTTGGTTCACCCTTTTTATCTCTCTCTTTCTATTTCTCTGTTTTTAATTATATCACATCTTAAAATAGTTTGATTGTTATTTGTGTTGTTTACAAGTTATGTTTTGTTTCATTATTTTATTTGTTTAGACTAGTAGCGAAAAGCTTTGATGTTTAACTGTTTGTTTGTGATAAATATTTTTATGTGTATGAACTTACTAATAATGATTAACTCCACATAAGATTGCAATGGGTGATAAAAAAAATCAGTATAGCTTATGAAATTCAGAGAAAACCAAGGTTTTGATATAACTACTTGTGGAAGGGATTCAATTTGGATGGCGGGACAGTAATAGTATAATGAACAAAGCAACGGTGGAACATAAAATACTACCAGTCCTGAATGAAAGACTTGGATGCCAAAAAATCCACAAGCATTACCTAAGCAGAATCAAGTTCTTGAAGGATCAATATTAACGCTATGTTGATCTTTTAAATAACGGTTCAGGCCTTGGATGGGATCCTATTATGAAAAGATTTGTGGCTTCTAAAGAAGTATGAAATGACTATTTAAAGGTATGTATTTAATTTGCATCATTGTTATTCTTTTATTCATGTTGTATTTTAACTATATTTTTTTTTGTAGGGGCATTCAAAACACAAGTTCTTACGCTATGACTTTAGTGAACAGTTTGATTATTCGAAAATCATATTTGATTGTGGAACTGCTAATGGTAGTTCTTCAATTGGCTTGGATGATACCACGGATGCTCGCATCTTCACGGTTGGTGACAGTCAAGTACAAGAAAACTTGAATTTTGAGGACATCAGTGATGATTTTTATGCTCAGCAACCATCCCCAGAAAATGTTATCAAAAGGCGTGTGGAAAAATTTGTCTCGAGAAAGCGATCTCGAACAGACGCATCTAGCAGTTCAATTGAGATAAACAGTGATCAAAGTGATGCTATGGTAATGATGACCAGCAAGATCCTTACTTTCATACAGCAGAGAAAAAAAAAGACAACAAAAAGAAGTTGAGAAAAGAGAAGTTGAAAAGAAGAAAAATAGTGTTCAGGATGCTATGAAAGAGGTTTCTAATTTGGATGATCGTATCAAATTTAAAGTGGTGATGACCCTTATCTACTCCTTAGGAATGAAAGATGTCTTCACTGATATGTCCATAGAAGAACGCTATGGTTGGATCCAAAGCAATGTCAAATAAGAATGATCATCCAAAGCAATGTCAACTACGATTGATCTTTGTTTTATTATCTCTGTTTTAGACTATTTTGTTATTTCTTTACAATCATTCTAGACTGCTTTTTATTATTTATAGATACCAAACTGGTTTTAGTTTAATATATACTAGATCATGACCCGCTCGACCGAGCGGAAGTAAATTTTTTTTTATATTTGTTTTTACTAAATGTTATACATGATCGCAATGTGTATTAATATAAAATTTTGATAAATAACAATGTGTACTAATGTGTTTAAATAAGCAATGTGTTTAATTACTAAATTTGATTTTTAAATTTTATGATAACGTAAAGTATTTTTTTCTATATTATTTTAAATATATAGTGCTATATATTTTGTATTTTCAACATTTATCATATAAAACTTACATTGGGATATTATTTATATGAAAATATGTATAACATAATATATTTATATATTATATAAACATATGCACACCCGCAGATGTTTTATTTTTAAAATGTATTCTATATTATTTAGTTTTATGTAGTATCGAGTTTGTATATTCAATTTTGTGTTTAAAGAACAATATCAAAACTGTCTTTCGTATGTAAAAATAACATTTTGCAATCGCGAGTTGTGTCTTTTTATTGTAAACAAAATTTTATATAAAACTTATGTTTTTTTGTACATTACGAAATTTAATTTTTTAAATAATTATTACGTAATTTCAAAATGAATTTGATCTCTGAGGTCTAATATATTTTGTGTGTAATGGTTCAAAGCATTTTTGATATATATTATATTTCAGTTTGGTTTGTTTTTAGTATTACTGTATAAATATAATACTATACAATATTACTATATTCTATACAATATATGAAGCTATGTGTTATTTGTTTTAGAAAGTAGATTAGGCCCAACATAGTTATAAGAATAGTCATATATTTATGTATGTGTCTATGACTTATCTACCTAATGTTATTCGTACTAATAAAATTAATGTGGCCAATGAAAGTATACTGATCAATTTAAAATGAATTGTATAGGGTAATTATAGAACGATTAATATTTTTAGTATTCTTAGTATATATCTTATTTAAATCGACATGTAATAAATGTAAAAATCATATATGGAATATGGACAAAAAGAAGAACTGTATTTAGGAAATACATCAATGCAAAATTAGAGTATAGTACGTATTATATATAAAGAATGAGACATTTAATTTAAATATATGAGGTCCATCTTTAAAAATCCACCTAAAAGAAGTTGTAATGTTCTTGTTTTAATAAGATAGATGATGGGTTTTAAAATTTTTTTGTTGCTTTGCAAAATGTCATGCTGTTGTTATACCATATAGCTTATTTTATTGTTAGTGTCGGTAACCCCACCTAAGTAATTTTATTGTTAGTGTCTTGGTTATTTTACTAAGTAATATATAAAAGAAATTATGTCATTTCAGTTATCAACAATCTATACTATTAAAGCATGATCCTATTGGTCTTTTTACTAAAAATACCATTTTCTTTACTAACATTTCATATTTCATTAAGGGCAATCAAATAATATTAATGACACATTTATATTGGATCTTTTTTTTGATCCAGCCCACTGCCCACATCATATCTCTCTTGGACCGTTTGGATCTGAAGAAAATAAAATTTAATTTTCTAAACATAAATACTCATTAGACCTGGATTTTCGGGTACCTATTCGGGTACGGGTTGGTTCTTTTGGATATCAGGTTTTTCGGGTTTTGAAATTAAACCCCATTCGGGTATTATAAAATTTTGGGTCAGGTTCGAGTCGGGTTCCGGGTTCGGGTGGGTTCGGTTCTCATGCATAAGAACCTAAAAAATAACCAAATAACCAAAATATCTAAAACGGATTCGGTTATTTGTACTCAAAGTAACCAAAGTATTTGATCCGATTCAAATTTTTGTATCCAAATTACTCAAAAATAACCAAAAGTGACCAAAAATATTTATTCTATACAGTTTTTTTTGGGTAGACTTTTATCCAAACTATCATATTTTATCCAAAAATACTCAAAAGTATCGAAAATAACTATTATAGTTGACTTATAATATTAGTTTAAAATATTAAAATAATTATAAATATAATTATAACATATATTTTTAGATATATATATTCACATTTCAGATATCTTCGGGTACTTATTCGGTTCTCGGTTCGGGACCGGTTCTTTGGATATAGTAATTTAGAACTCATTCGAATATTTATTCCGGGTCTGATCGGATTTGGAACCCTGATTTTCGGATCGATTTCGGGTTGGTTCTTCGGGTCCGAATATTGTGATCATGCCTATTCTACTTTAAAATGAAACACGATAAAGAAAGATAAAAAGTTTAAGTTTTTTATAAAAAAACAAATATATGAAAATATGATATTTACTAAATATTTATCAATTTAAAAAGAAAATAAAGGAAGATAAATCCGCGCTTTGAAAGCACGGATCAAAATCTAGTTGATTTTAAATTAGAAACTCAATATAAGTCTGATTATTTTTACATAATAGCAAAACCAAAAGAAAATATATCAAAAAAAATCCTATCTTCCCTCTGTCTCTCTCTCCTCGTCGCAAGTCGCAACATAATCTTTGCGTCCCAAAGATGGAGAACATTAGGTTTTCAGTAACCATGAAAGGAAAACATTGTTGGAGATATCAAAAAGAGGATGTTGAGAAAAGAAAGTTTTGAGAAAAGATCTCACGTTAAAAATATATAAAAGACATAAGTGATATATAAAAAAATTATGTCATTTCAGTTATCACTAATTGATTTTAAATTTGAAACTCATTATAAATCTGAATTTAATATGTTCTGTTTTCACAGTGTTGATCTCACTCATGATCTTCCTTTTCGTCTGCTTGAACCAAATCTCATGCCAGCTCCAGCTCGATCTGTCTGGTCACTAAGTAGGAACCGAAGATCAACACGGTCGGAAATATTCTAAACTGCAATGATTCAATGAGGAAGATTGGAAGTAAAGTTGCTGTGGTCGAGCAGTGACGCTGCTTCTAAGGTAATGAGATGGAGAAGATGGTACATAGTTCTTTGGAATAAGTATATGAATAAGCAGGTTGTTCCTCCTTCTCTTATATATAATTTAGGCTTCATAATCACCAAGAATTAATTAGAGATTTTATGAAATTAAGATGTCTTATAGATTGTCAATTACACCAACTAATTCTTTTGACATAAACTACGCATTATTATTTATTTTATTTGAGTATAGAATTTTAATTTTCATTTATTCGTTTCAGAAAAATTACAAAAATTATAGTTGCGATTGCTAAGTTCAAGGGATTGCCGTGCACAAAAAGTATGTCATTACTAATATATCAAAGTTGCTTTATTAAAATATATTGGAAATAAAAACCAAATTAATTATATGCATTACGCCTATATTAAGGATAGATTCACAAATTAAAGTATTTAAAATCAACATTATTAATATAAATTCACTACAAGAAAATAGCTCTATTGCAATAATGATATTTTGTTGCATTATGTTATTATTTTGTTGCCAATACAAAATTGCAATAAAAATGCGATAAATTTTAACTTCTTGCTGTTTGGATGTTGCAAATTCATGTTTGTTGCATATTTGTAGCAAAATTAGCAACAAATTGAGTTGTTGCTATATACGTCGTATTATTGCAACAATTTTTTTGTAACAATTTTGTTGTACATTTACAACGTATTGTTGCAATATCAATAGTGGCAAATCATTGCTACGAAAAATATATAGCAAAGAACATAGCAAATTTGCAATACCATTTTATTGCTATTTTATAGTGGCAAATCATTTATCATTTATTAAATTTTAAAATACTGTTATTATTTGTATGTAACTGAAGTTAATTAAAAAAACCAGTAAATGAATTTATATCAATAATTAAATTAATCAAAATATTTTCTTATTAACTCTTTACATTAAAATACAATATGACGAGGAAAGAAATATAGATCCAAGCTTTTAACAACAGTAATAAAAAAGATAAACAAATAAATAGATTTGGCTATGAAGTTTCTTGAGTTGTGATTCTTCTTCCTCTTCTTCTTCTTCTCTTCATGTTTATTTCAATCATCAATCTTTATTGGTAGCATGAATTTTCCGGTGGATTTTCCTTAAGACATCTACTTTCCAAAATATTAGTAGACTTTGTCTTTTATACTTCCGGATGTTGCTGATCCTAACAACGGAAGATTATTTAGTCACACACGAAGGTTATAAATATAGTTAAGTTTAAAGTTGAGAACAAGAAGAAGAGAAACAAATAATACCTTTTCATAAAAATTCTATCACATTTGTGTGTTTAGTAAATCATAGTTTCCTTTTAAATCCTGCATAATAAGAAACAGAACCCATCATTAAGATTCATATAAGGACAAAAAACATGTTAAATCGTTAATGGAAATTTGCTTTGAATCAAATAGCTTTTAAACTCATAAAAGGACATATTAATAAAAATCAAGGAGAGAGAGAGAGCTAAGATGAGAACCACGATAGAAAAGAAGATGGATTTATTGATGTCAAAGAGTTATAACTATAGGAAAAAGATCCAATTAAATTTAAGTCACATTAAAAAGAAAAGAAATCAAAGCCTAAGAATCGTAACTTCTTTGTAAATTGTAATCTCTATTTTTTGAAGCTTGGAATATTTTGTGTAACTGATTAGTTTAAGTGTGTTGTTTCATTTATCATCAGTTTAACCGATTGATTATTATTTATTAGCATTGATTTTTATTGATGGTAATTTTGTATCATTCTAATAGTCGACGTCAACAAATTAATATATACATCATTTATATAATTGATATAACTTTATGTGATAGTATCATTTTTTGTTAAATTGATACAAATTACCCAAAAATATATCATTTAAAATAAACTGATGTCAAATAAATTTATTAAAACATCACTTATCACAACTGATGTTAGATTATATATATTTGCTTCATTTATAAATAAGTAATTTAAAATAGAATCATTTAGTTGTGATACAATTTAAGTGATACAATTCAACTCTTTTTTTGTAGTGATAGTTGGTGCAAATATATTGTTGCAGTTTTTTGTTATAATAATATTAGATTCATTATTTATTTGTACAGTAAATATATTTATATAATAAAACAAAATAAAATATAAAAGCCAAATCAACAACTTTATTAAATAAAATATAACTCCTACTCCATAAGAAATCTCTAGGTATTCTTGATAATGTGAGACACAAAGAATAGTTAGAGTTTCTGATTGGCGAAGTCGACTGGCTCAAGGAAAATAGCTTAATCATCGTAACAACGAGTGACAGGTCGGTAATCGAAGGGAAGATCGATGACATATATGAGGTTCTGAGGTTGAGTGGCAAAGACAGCTTGCAGTGCTTTAGCCATTATGCCTTGCCTGGTAATCCAGTGGGAAATTTTGTACTCAACATACAATTTTTTTTAATTTTTTCTATAAAAGAACATATAATAAGAGAATATAATCAGTCACATTTTTGCCACATGTTTTTTAATATATTTTTTGCTAATTAGCAATGATTTAAAAGTGTTGAAAGTTTCTTGCAAAACTTGCAAGATATTTGTTTATGTTGCAATAGGTTGCAGTTTAGTAACGAAAACATGCAACACTGTTATAGTTGTTATTTTGCAATAAATTTGTAATGAAATTGTAACAAATATTCATTATTGCAAAAATATTGCAATTATCATAGCAAATTAATAACGAAAATGAATGTTGTAATTTTTCTGTTGCAATAGAGCTATTTTCTTGTAGTTTTAATATTCAAATTCATTTTTTTTTTCAAATTCCCTACAAAACAGAACTTGAGATCACGTTACTATATTAAAACTCATACATAATACCAAATGTAAAAACACATCAAAGAATATATGTTGTACGCATTAGAAGAATATATGAACCTAATTGTTATAGAATAAATATATACAATAATAAATATATGCAATAATAAATATAAGAATATACTATGTATAATGGAAAATGTATACAATATGACTATGTGAAAATGTATACAAAAAAAATGACTATGTGACGATGAAGAAGTCTATTCTTTTGCTAGGGTGGTTTCAATCGTAAAACATCTCATAGTACACTTTATAATGGGAAGCTTTGCTGGAGAAAACCGGTTACAAAGCATGACAATTTAAACTGGTAATTGTTTACTCTATGTGTTGTGTCACTTATGTGTTAATGTTATATCATACTAAGAATTTACCATATAAATAAGTATCAATGGCAATTATTGTAAAATTTCTAGTAACTAAAAGTCTTTTAGTTAAGATGGTTGAGAAGAATTGTGGGTTTATCACATCATCAAAAATGGCAAAATTGTTACTAAAATACCAAAACAAAGTTACTCATAAAAAATCCTTCTCCTTTAATAATAAAGAGATTTTTTATTGGCTTGAAAACCAGATGAGTTATAGTATTTCGGTATGATTTTGGTTCGGTATAATGAAGCTTCCCAATTGCTAGAATCAATTTGTTTGTAAACATGTTATATTTGGTTTTGAAGTTACGTTTTCTTTGTCCAATCATAGATCTCATCTTAACCCATTCACCACGTCCACAAAATCTTTAAGCCAGAATAACTTTACAATATATTCTCATTATGTTGAGTGTTATCTTCAGTAAGCGCATATAACACTTAAAAAGAAAGATTCCATCAACTCTTACTTACATTGCATTGCATACATGAAAGAAAGAAAGAAACAAACAGAAATAAGAAAAGCCTAACTTCAAGAAAAGCAACCTAAGTGGATGTCTGCCTCAAAGAACTTGCATTGATATGTGGCAAAACTTCATCCTTCGATCTAAATCCTTAACCCCACTTGCTAGTCATACTAATATTTTTTTTTTTGGTAAAAGACTAGTCATACTAATATAGAAACACAATGACGGAGAAACCAAGTGTGAGTGCTATTGCAGTGATCAAACTCAAAGCATCATTCCCTGAAGGATCAAAAATTCCGGTCGGACCAAACGCAGGAGGTCCTGGAAAGGTCGGTGTCCCTGGAGCTCCTGTCCCAGCATTTCTGTAAGACAAAGTAGGTAAAAACAAACAGAACTTTCAAGTCACGTTATCATAAATAAGTTTAAACCAAACACAATGTCTCGTACCAAATCTTGAAAATAAAGAAACAAAAAGGAACTTTTATTTTCAATGCAGCTGTAGAAAGTGGTTGGTGGCTAGTGTCTTCATGGTATGGAAGGAAAAAAAAAATCAAAAATGAAATTAAAAATTGCTTGCCCATTCTGGGAGAATCCAACGAGTTTATTGGAAGTTAATTGAGTAAACATACCCAGGACTTGAAGGATAGATGCAACCAGTAACCACAGCTACAAAACAGAGAAAATTATCAAAAAAGATTGCAGCTTTTAGTTCATCAACCCAACAAATTTAGATCTCAAAGGTTTAGTTTAATTAATTTATTTAAGGAGTTACTTGAAGGAGGATTTGGACTGGTAGTAGCAGTTCCTGAGAAATTACAGCTTCCAGGAACTTGACGGGCTCTTTGGAAATAGCTATTCACTGCCCAATCACAATGGCCCTTGACATTGTTGGGTTGGTAACAAGGACCTTTCTCATGGATTTGATTACAATCTCCTAAAACTCCACATGCATAGTCTATCGACGTTTGAAGATCTTTCTCTGCAACTCCATCTCTACATAGACAGTAAGTTGCACCTACAAAAGAGAGAGAGAGATATAAAAAACAGTTTGGAGCTTGAAACTTCGAGAACAGTACAGTTTAAAAAAAACTTCAAGAACAGTATATGATTTGGATTAAATAGGTTCTTTTGAGAAGATCATTGTGATTAGACCATATTGAAAATGATATTTTCCTTTACTAAAGAAATAGAGAGAAGGTGGCAAAAGAAACCAGAAGAAAAACTTACTTGAGTAGCTGGTTAAGGCCAATAGAAACACGAGACCAAGAAGCATTCTCATGATGAATTACTAAAGATAAAGATACAACCCAATGTTGGAGAGAAGGAGAGATTTAAGACTATGATGAGATGAGAGAAAGAAGAGCTTATAAATAAAAGTGACTTCATATTATAGACCATACCGTGTCTCTAGTTCCGAGGTTTAACCAGAGACAAGATTTTGAAATTTCAATGTCTCCAAACTCTCAAGAAATATGTATATGGTCCATGCTAAATTCTGAATTAATATATGTTTATTTTAATGCGAAAGTTGTAACTATATTTATCGATTGATGCGATTTAATTATTCCTTTGGTCAAAATATAGTAACAGCATAAACAAAGTAATCGTGACTCGATCGTGAGACCATAAAGGTATTATGAAAAATTAAAATTCTTAATTATTTGATTAATGTTCCATCTAAGCAAGGTACAATGGACAAAGAAAGTTGAGAACTGACACATTTTTGAAATTTTTTTGCATACTGCGTTAATGACCTTGGCCAGTTGGCCATCTAGTCATGTATGGTTGGTGCACGCTGCATTCCATGTTTGGTAATTAATAAATACTTTCCTTTCGTATTACTATTCAATGTATTCATAATTATTATTTCACCGGTCGTAATATTTTTAGTTTTATACCTAAAAACGGTAAATGTTAACCCAGGTGTCGGGTCAAAAGTTAACCCAACATCGGTTTGATGGTTTCTGCAGCCTGCAGGTTCTGTTTTCTCGGTATGATCGTAAATTTTTGTTTCTTTGCAACTTTTAAAAAAATAAAATTATATTGGATTAGTCCGCCATTTAACCGGGTAAAGTTTAATAATTTATAGCTATTAGAACATTTACAGTGGCATGACTGTTAAATCAATGTATTGGCATGTTGAATAAATTGAAAAGATGAGGTGAATTAAAATTTGTTGAATATTATCAACATGTTGAAAGGGTAAAAAAAGGGGAGACAACAAATACACATGTGATCATCATTTTATTAAAAACAATTATTCATATTTCACCCAGATTATATGACATCAAACATTTTATAGTAGATTGTATTTTTATATCTAATTTTATGTCAAAATTTATCATTTTCATATTTTATAAATATATATTTTTCATTCGATTTGAACATATAAAAATTATTTGTGAAATGACTCCTATAAGTGTTTTTACTATTTGACAAACAATTAATTAAGGATATTAAATTTTAAAATTTATGTAGCTTTTCTTTATTTTAATTTTAATTTCAATAAAAATTGTTAGTAATGTGCATTTACAAATTTATTAAAAATAAAAAATAAAAAATGATAGGGTAAAGTATTGAATTTTCTTAAATAAAACTATTGTAACAAAAGTAAAATGAAAAGGGTGTTGAATAATTAGGTGGAAAAAAAGAAAATAAAATGTGATATGAAAAGTAAAAAGTAAAAAATTGGTGTTGAATAAATGAACCACACTATAGCTATGATTTACAACTTTTATGGTTCAGTTTCATTATTTTTATTTTTTGGTTAAAGGGCTGTCTTGTTTAGTTTTGTTATTAAATATTACCTTTCATACGTATATTATACTATCATTAACAAGTTACAAAATACAGAGTACTTTTAAATGGTAAATTCACAAGATAATTTAACTCTAGAGGTAATAATATCATCAAATTTTGTATAGTAAGTCACACAAAATGATATAATATAAATAGTTACTGAATAAATAGAGTATTTTTAGTCAAATGACAATATTTAATAAAATGCTAAAATTTTCCAAATTACTACACTTTTTCATACTTTTAAAAGTTAATAAAAATAAAAATAAGAATCAGATCATATCTATGATTTATCTTCTGAATGATATTCATTTCCATTTAATGTAAGAATTAAACTAGGACATTAAAATTGATGCAAGTTTTTTTTTATCTAAGTACTCCTATAAAAATGTTAATATAATTCATTTTAATTAAATTTAAAATATAAATAAAATTGAACTGGTAAAAATACAAGTAGCATGTGAGTCTCATGAATTTCTTAGAATATTTCCATTTTAAAACCGGTTTTCTACTGTTTTGCTTTTTATTTTTGTTAGTTATTATTTTATTTGAAAGCCTTTTCATATATTTTCAATCTCTTACTGGCTTGAAAAATATAAGGTTTTGATTTCTTTGTGGCCTTTTTAAAAATATTTAGTAAAATTCTAACTTTACCTCAAATTTGACATCATTTTCTAAAAAAATTACTTTTAAATGATAATTATTTTCATAAATACTTTAAGAATATTATGAAAAACCCCAAAACTACACTCTTTTAAATCATTTATATAATTTTAATAGTTATTTATAAAATTTTGTAAACCAATCATATCCTCTAAATTTTAAACTTTAAATAATAATCACTAAATTTAAAAACTCAAATATTAAGGTATTTTAGGCAATTTTCTTTTAAAATATACTGAATATGTTTATATTTATTCATAACATATTGTGTAATGAGAAGGTGACACTTTATGTCATTAATTGTCGTTGTCTAGTTCAAAGTTAAATTTTGGTGTAAGAGAAAACAAAACCACTATGTACCTTTAAGACTTAGACCATCTCCAACTCATCTCTATTTTCATCTTTATATTTTTCTCTTAAATAGAGAAATATTTTTATGAAAGTATATTTTCTCTAGTGTATGTCTATATAATAGAATTCTTCTTATATGGAAAAATATAGAGAATTGTTATTTTCATTTCTAAACATAGAGATAAAAAGTAAGATTCCTTTACACTAGAATAAGTTCACCTCTATAATAAAAAAAATATTTTAGAGGAAACTATAAAGGTGTACATCGAAAATGCTCTTAGATTTATTACCTCCCAACAAAAATGCTTTCTCATAGTCATAACCCAAATGATTTTAACACCTTCCAAAGTTTGAGCTTAATTTTCTTCATAATTATTGTATTTTGCCATCAAACAATACTTGTCCTAGGCAGCAAAATACTAGTGTAATATGATAATATGAATATTGAGAAAATTAATTGATACAGGTTGAGTAGTGCTTACACTTGTTTACTATTTTACATAGAAACGAAAGCGGGTAAGTGGAAACGGAGACGTATAGAAGCATAGAAACAAAGTTTTAAAAAACTTTAGGAAACGGATATATGTTAGAATTGTATATCCATGTATACATATATATTAAAATATAAGAAATTTTTATATAATTTAGGACTAAAAATCATATGATTTAAATTTAAAACAAAGAATTTATTAATTTATAATAATTTTGAAATGATTCCATATTAAAACTATAATAATACGCATAAGTTAAGTTTAAAATAAATTATTATTTTAATTATTTTTAAAACTTCATAAATTTATTGACATAATATATTTGAATATGTGCTATATTTTTAATAAAAACTTCAATGCATAAAGATAATTTATAGTATTAGTTTTATATTTGTAAATTTCTATTCTCTTTAATTCATTACTATTAAAATTTGGATTTTATATGATTTAAAAATTATGATTTTATATTTTTATGAATTATGATAATGAATTTTTAAAAAGCAGGAAGCGTGATTCCAAAATGGAATCGTAAGCATCCAACTTGTTTTTAAAGAAAATATTTTGGAAACGTTTTGGAAGCGAGATTCTGTAAGCTTTCAAAAAATTCTGATTTCGATTCCGGTTCTGAAGCGAGAAGCGGACATCCGATGAAACTTCTGTGCAACCTACCTTATTTATGACATTAAATAATGAAAAATCAAAGAATTCTGCTGACTTTTAGTGCATAATTGATCGTTCTAGGTCCGCTCCATGTCTACTCCCGCTAGAGAACACATGAAAACGGTTACTTATATAGGATATGTGACTGATGACAACAAATATATATATATATACAACAAATATATATATATATATATATATATATATATATATATATATATATAGAATGTGACTTGTGTTTACAGTGCAGCATATAAGAATTAATTAACAAGATTTTTTTTAAGTATGTTAGTGATATTGAAGAAAAGGAATTTTGAAAATGCCAACTGTTAGAAACTGTAAATAATTATTTGATATTAATTTTATTTTTCTAAATCCTAAACAAAGTATAATTATAAAAGATTATATAATTTTAATTTCCTTTTTTAAAATCATAAATAGTTGTTTTCCTTTCAAAAAACAAAATGCTGAGCAAAAGAGATTTGTATCATATCTTTTAAGTCATAACCAAAAGAGAATTGTAACTAAGAATTATTTAATTAGCAAAATAAGTGTAAAAGTAGTATTGATACAAACTGTAGAAATAGTAATTCAAATTATTTATTAGTAACCAAAAATATTTATTTTATAGCAATTTATTTTTTTCTAAAATTCTAAAAAGAAGATAAATGTAAAAGATTATATGACAGCAATTTTCCTTTTCTAAAATCGTAAACAAAAATATAAAATAACATTTAATAGTATTTTTACTTTCTTAATTGTAAATAAAAAGAAGATTTATAAAACTAAATGTTCTCATTTTAAAAGAATCCTAAAAAAATTAAAAAACTTATTGCATACAATATTAAGTTACTACCTAAGAAATTGTATAATGTTGTCATTGACTTGAATTACTTTATTTAACTTTCAATTTTTTATTTCATTTTATTGTTATTTCAGGTTGGTTTTAATTTAAACTTTTAAGTATAGTATTTTCTGTAGCCTTAAATACAAAGTTAATAATAATTCATCTATGCATCATGATTATAAAATACATAAATTAACCTGAATTTATGTTTGAAAAGTGAAAATGAGTTTTTAGTTATAAAATAAACCTCATACAATATATGCAAAAAAAATCATAAGACTATAATAAAACAACTTATTATTTTATGTTTTTATTAAATTAAAATATCAAACAAAACCCGTTAAACAAAACCCGTTGCAATACACATATTCATATATCCAGTAGTTGTATAAACTTCCATTATATTTAATCATGTAATCACGTGGATATTGGTGTTGAGCTAACTATAGTACTAATGTATTGTTTAGAGTTCATTTAAATACCTAGACAAATTGTTTATTCCTGAGCTACACTTTTCTTGGAAATTAAAATTAGTTATCCATGGATACGAAATATCCCAAGTTAATCAAAAATTGATACAGTAAAAAATGAACATTGACGATAGATTAATTAATTTAGGCATGAGTAACGCCTATACAAAAATTCATAATGCTATCCGGTTATTAAATGTAGGAGCATGAGCTACCAACTAAAGTAAAAGAAGACAAAACAGTACACATCTTATTTAGCTAGTAAATGTCATACAATGATTTTCTAATTAAGTGACACAATATTCAACAAGATCAACTGATCAACTATGATAATTAATCATAAATTCGATAAAACACTCACTACCTCCTACCGTCCTACGGTTATGCTACGAAGTACATAGCGAGATGCAAGCAATAAATTTAGTCAAATTCACATTGCCACCCATCCCTAACCCTAGAATCTCTCCCTCTAATTAATCAAGAAGAAAAAAAAAATTCAGAATTTGAGAGTTATTTCACTTCCATTAATATTACTCTGATCTTCACCTTCCTCCCTCAGAGCAGCCAAACCTTTTCCCTCTCCACTAGCACTCTCGAGAGACCTCCCTTCATCGGTGGCACTGTCCGTTAACTGATGATGAGCTGAATCATTGGACGTGGCGCCACCGCCGGATGAGCCGTTAAATGTTTGGAAGTGTTGGTGATGGAGCGGCTGCGGTGTAGGCGGAGTTGTATAGAATTCTTGAGAGGAGCAAAAGTGTTGTGGAGGCTGCGTAGCGGCGTTGCCATGGTGGTGGTGAACTTGGTGGTGGTAGAGAGTTGGAGTGCCTCCGTGTGCAGTGGTGTACTCTGGTGGAACCCATATGCCACCAAGGACCACTAAATGAGGACCTTGTCCACCTGATGTTTGTGGGCTTGGGCTTGGTCTTCTTGTGTGAAGCCGGTATTTCTGTTTGAAAGTAACATAAAGTACTAAATTATTAGTTGATGAACAAAAAAAAGGTACTAAATTATTAGTTAAAAAGCAAAAAAACAAAAAAACAAGTAAGCATATTGTGGTGGCTTGTGATGGAGGTTACCTGGAGATGACTTTTGACTTCATCGTTGGTCAAACCATCAACTTTCATAAGCTCCCTTATCTGTTTCGGTGTAGCCACTGCAAATAATGCCCGAAACACCATACATATAGTTATGGATTTAATTCAGAATATATCAAGTCATTTCAATTCAAACATGCAGATTTTATTGAATTTGATCTAATATGGGGTTATAATTATGGTTACGTGTTTTTCTTTCTAGCAAACGGATTCATATGTTAATTTTTAATATATTCAATCCAAATCTGAATCGAAAATACAAATATTAAATTTGTAATGTTCAAGAATTTAACACCAATTTTCAAGAATCAGTATTAAATTTACCATGTTCAAGAATTTGCAAATGTTCAAGAATTTGCAAATGTTCAAGAATCGGTAGGTTTAGACTTTATAAAGGATTAGAAACCGACAGATTATTCGGATCATATATGTGAGATTCAGGCGTTAACAAATTATTAATTTCTTATATATTATATGTTTACATTAGATATTTTGATAAATTATAAAAGTTACCTATACAAAAAAAAAATTAAAGTAGATATATTTGTGGGTTTTGCATGAATATTACTATTTAATTTAACAGATAAATCGATTTAGATTAATTTAGACCAATTTAAAAAATAGTTTCAGCTAAGAGCTATTTACCACCTGCCTAAGCAGCATGGTCGTCTACACCAATTTTTATAACCTTGTTATTTTTCTGAGACTTGATTATGAATCTTAATTTTGTCGTCTCAAGTCGATCCATGGTATATTCTAGTTACTATATCTTTTATCAACTGAAAAGCTATCAAAATCCATCTAAAACTTAATTTGTGTCAAACTAAAATCAAGGCAAATCGATCCATACTTGTATATTTGCTTACTTCAAAATCAGAGCAAAACACTAACTGAAATTTAGACTTATAAGAGATTCCTAAAGATAAATTCAGAATTGTATCTATACAGGTTCGGTAATGATGCGTTTAGTGAATTAAATATGGTTTTATTCTAATTTGTTAATAATTATGTGGAACTACCCATGTTAAACCTACAGCAAACTAAAACATAATTATGATAAGTAGTGTACTAATTTGTACCTTGAGAACCACCAAGCATTTGGAGAGCCTGGACAAATCTCCTGTGCAAATCCGGCGACCAGCAACGCCGTGCCTTTCTATTACTTTGACTTGTTGTAGAAGAAATTCCATTGCTATTCGAATTGTTATTATTATTGTTCTTGTTATTACCACTATTTATCATGCTCTCATCGTTACCGTGGTCATTAGTATGTTCAATGGTCGGAGAGAACCTTTTGACCTCCGTAGATAGAGCTAATTCAGGCAAATGTTGTTCCTTAGTGAAAGGATGAAAAGCGCCACCGCCATTTCTTTGTTTCGCATCAACATGTCCGAGTTTTGGACTACTAGCAAGCTCGTCTTTGGGAGTATCTGTACTTGAATCATTGTTTTTTGGTTTGGTTTCAGGTTGGCTCCAAAGCTGAGCAGTCGTCATCCAATTATTCGCCTTTTCGGGTTGGTTTCTTAAGGGTATAAACTCTTCAAGAACCGGTCTTGTGACAACACTTTGGTTGTTGTTATTACCATTTGCTCGATATGCTTCTAGCTGCTGTTTGTAAACTTCCACAGCTGAAAAGATATTAAAGTAATTTGAGAAAATGAAAGTTTTTTTTTTTTTAACACAGAAAATGAAAGTTAAAATGAACCTTATATAACCTTTAAAATCACTTTAGTTAAATTTGTTGATTTCAGTGATGGGATGGGAGGAATTAACAAAAGTTTTTTTTATTCAAAGAATTCAAAAGCAAGCTCTGATTTTCATGAATGAAATTCTTAAATTAATAAATAAAGATCTTTTGAAAAAGTAAAGAAATTCAAAAACTCTTCTAGCTAGGCATATGTAATAGTATTTTAATAATTAGGTTTCTGTTCTTTTTTTTTGTAAACTAGGTTTCTGTTCTTGTTTTAAGTATTTATTATCTTGGCAAAGGAAAGATTTCAGTTCATATTATACAATACTATATAGATGTATATGTTAATATCTGTAACTGTATATGTATGTACCATTGTTAAGGAGCTGCATGCAAAGGGGGAGCTCGCGTTTGAAGGCATCGATCTTGAGACGTTCCTGTTCGAGGCGAGAAAGCAGATCTTCAAGCTTTTGTGTGGTTTGATCGCTCTGAAAATTTTCTCCAAAGGATTTCAAAAGCATAGAGTAGCTTTGTGGCTTGCAGTCCAAGCTTAGTTCTGATGAGGATGCCATTAATATTGCCTATACACTCTCTATATGTAATAAGAATATTTATTAATGTTTTTGGCTATAGATAGATGATCAAGGAACCAAGAAGAATATGTAGTGGCTTCAAGTTTCAGATGATATGTATATGCTGATGATTCTTAAAATATATATTCAATGATTTTGAGGGTTTGTAAAAAACTAGGGTTTGGAGAAGAAGAGAGGATGAAGAGGAAGACAGAGGAAAAAGGGAATAAAATGTTGGGTTGTGGACACAAGGAGGATCACGAGGAGGTTCCTGTCCTTTTTAGAAGGCTCAATTTAAAGGGCAGGATGGAATAAAGTGATCTGTCACCATACACATATATAATATATATATAGAGAGAGAGAGCCAGGAGATGTTCTAGTGAGAGGAAACGTCTCCCGTATTAAAAATCGTTACTCTTCTCTAATGAGTCAATGGCTATGAGTGTAGTTCTCAGAAAAGCCTAAGGCTTTCGATGCTACCATGCATATATGTTTCATATTATTTAGCATATATACTGGCTTTTAACTTCATATTTTGGACATAAATTGAAAATTTGATTAGTGAACAAATTTCATAGCCCCGCAGTAAGGAAAATAAAACGTTGCGGTTAGGAACATATACGTGTTTTAAAAATATATTTATTAAAAGTAAATATGCTTGACGCGGAAAATAAGCAGACTTAACTATCCAAAATTACAAGCAACAAATTTATCAATGAGTTTTTTTTTCTCTTCATCTCTCCCCCACTAAAACTTTGCCGAATGTTTGATTGGCGGGTAGGACATAGACGAGATGACTTTTGCTGTCAACTATATGGTCTAACCCCATTTTGAATATCATATACTTAGCAAAAAAAAAAAAGAATTTATGGCTCAACTTAAATCATCAAACTACAACCACTTGATGTGTTATTTCTAGTTTTTTCTTAGTTTGTAGGGTGAATTTGCTCTATATTCATAGCAGGGAGAAAAACTAAAAATATACTATTGCTACAGTTAAAAGCAACAGATAGGACAATTTACACACAAACTTGACCAAACTTTCCTTTATGGCGCGTGAACGTGATATTGATATTCTAATACTAAAATTGTGATACTATACTATACACGATGTAATATAGTCAGTCTCGCAAAAAAAAATTAAGTAGTTATGAGATTGAGTTTCATCCATTACGTGACTATACTATATAGATTATGGTATAGAATACTCGACAGATCCAAACTCTAAACCCAAGTCTTAGTTCCCTAAACCCAAACCCTAAACCCTAAACACAAATCATATACCCTAAACTCAAACTCTAAACCCAAAATCCTAGTTCCTTAAACCCAAATCATACATCCTAAACAAAAAGTCATTATATCCTAAACTAAATATCATATAGTATAGGCAAAAACAAACAAATAAATACAAATCTATATACCCTAAACCCAAACCATATACCCTAAACCCAAACTATAAACCCTAAACCCAAACTCTAAACCCAAATCCTAAATCCTAAACCCAAACCTTAAACCCTAAACCCAAACCATATAAAATAAACTCAAATCCTAAACCCTAAACCCAAACCATATACTCTAAACCCTAAAATCAAACTCTAAACCCAAATCCTAAATCCTAAACCCAAACCTTAAACCCTAAACCCAAACCATATACAATAAACCCAAATCCTAAACCCTAAACCCAAATTCTAAACCCAAAACCCAAACCATATACTCTAAACCCAAACTCTAAACCCTAAACCCAAACTCTAAACCCAAATCCTAAATCCTAAACCCAAACCTTAAACCCTAAACCCAAACCATATACCATAAACCCAAATTCTAAACCCTAAATTCAATCCACTGCGAATTGAAATAGTTATTTATACTATACTATATATAGTAAATAATTAGTATAGACAACTTAATACATAGAAACATCACGATGTAAATTGGTTATAGATTAAGAAAAAATGACTGTGATGTCCTGCCACGACAAATGAGAAAGAGGGGGGGAGGAGCGCTGCAAAAGAGGGGAAGTAGGAGAAAACATTAAGAAATTGTTTCTATTCTATGTTATCAAATAGAATAGTATAACACAATCTATTTATACTAATAATACATCACAAGGAAGAAAAATAAAAGAAAGAGAAAGAAGAGAGAGATTAAAAAGAAGATGAAGAGAAGAAAAAGGATGAACCAAACACAAGATATATAAAGTACACATGCATCTTTCCTATCTACTAAACATAATTTTTATGTATTTAATGTATTATGCATAACTAACATATTATACTATACTATATCTATAAATAATATAGAGAACTTGATACATAGAAACATCACAATGCAAAATCATTTATTGGTTAAGAAAGTGTGATAGTGATGCTTTTTCCGCGATAAAGGAAGAGGACAGGAGGGGAGGAGGAGGGGTAGGGGAGAGGAGGAGAGGTAGGGGAAGGGGATGGGGAAGAGGAAGAGGATGACTACACCATTCTTAGATAATAAAATAGATAGTATAGTATTCACAAGCAGTGTTGCAAAATTTTGTGTATATTCTTCATTAAAATATAATGTTCATGAAAAAAGTGTTTACATTAGATATAAAGTTTTAACACATAAAACTTTATACTGAAGCACCATCAAATTCATATTTTCTTGAAACAGTAAAAACCATGTCTATTCTATGTTTATAAAATAGAATAGTACAAAGTACCTTACACTGTTTATCTTCTCTAACAGTTCGACATGTTCTCTGAATCGTAATTCACATATACCAAAAATTAGAAAAATCATAAAGCCAAAAAAAATATGAATAAAAGTGATAAGCCTATCAGTTATTGGATCTGATGATGGTTATACAGTGTGAAAAAATCATTTTCTAAAAACTTCATAAAACCTGAAAATAATCGTGGAATAAAAAAAAATTGGAAAATAAAAAATAGTCTGAGAAAAAGGAGATCAAAGATGAAAGTGAGAGTGAGAATGAACAGGAAATGGAGGGTAACTTTTGTCATTATACATATTATACAAAGAATATCATAACCAAAATGTTGTTATGGTTATAAACTTGATTTTTGGTGTTCATATGTATATGCAATCCAATTTCCCTAGTTTGTAATCACATTTTTTATCAACTTAAAATATCTATTTTAATATAATTCATTTGAAAGAAAGAGAAAAGAGAGGCTAAAGGAGAAAAGAGGAGGATATAAAGCATTAGGCTCGAGAGAGCAAAAGGGAATATATGGAAACTTGTTATAAAGAACAAAACGGGTAAGAAAAAGCTTTAAATTATTTTTATTAAAGCGATATATTGTTTTAATCCCAGATTCCCTTTTTGTTATTTCCCCACTTCTGAGAGCTTATACTTTTGTGAATTAAGTTAAAAAAATTGTTAATAAATTATGTGCTCCTAGCTGTGCTACTTCTATATTGAATGATTTAAGCTGTTGGCAGGACATAGGTTTAAGCTAACATTCTTGTTCGAACATTTGTTAAAGAAACAAACATTTTCAACTTAATGTATGGAATCACCACTGCCATATATGAAAGGAATCAATGGTAAACGTTTGGAGCATTTACGGTAATCTAGAGTCGTTGCCCAAAAAAACATAATATTCTTCCACCACCTATATGTTTTTAATAAAATTAAAAAAAAAATACTGAGATTCAAAATCAATCAAAGAAGCATATACCAGGCAACAAGATTTTTATATTTATAGTCGCACGAGAGTGAGAGGTAACGATTGATCACTTATTTTCTAAATCGAATTAATATAAAGATGAGTAATTAATTATTCTAAATTTTAGTGGATGCAAAAGAGAGAAAGAATGGGAACATCTGATTTAACTGATTACCATAAACTAGGACAGATATTCACTTAATAAACAATACTGAAAGAGAACTGAGAGTCGCAGAATCTTCCCACCGGGCTTTAGCGAAGTGGCCAGGAAGGTACAAGATTCTTGCTTAGAAATATTTTAAACCATTTCTTTATCACATTTTCTCGCTCGCATTCTTTTATTTCTCATAAACTGCATTGCCTTTCAAATGTTATTCTTATCTACGTTAAGTAAAAAAAAATGAACTAATTTGACACACCTAAAAGAGCTCATAGCAATAGTTTTGAAACAATGGATAACTAGATTTTTGGACGTCTATGAATTAATTACAAGATATAAATTCAAAACGTTTGTTATATACTTTATATGTTATTTCAAGATTTTAATTATGAAAATATCTAAAGTCTTTTGAAATCTCGAATAAAATAAAACACAATACTCAGTTTCCATTAGTGTATACTTATACTATTTTTGTTGGTGTCAGTGTCACGTTTAAACTTCAATAATTAAGTTAATGGTTTGCTCTATCTGGAGAAATTAGTTTGCAAAATTTGCATCAGGAAACAAAGTTCTTTACCAAACAATTCGTGTGAGAATTCAAGTATACGTACATGGAATTGAAGGTAATGAAAAAGTTTATAAACCTATATATCCAGGATTAAACCTGATTCATCCGATATATTAATTGGAGAAGGCTGGATACTCGAAATATAAGGGCTGACTCTGCGACATCTTGAATCTAGACTAATGTACTGCATACTAATAATTTTTATTTGCTTGATATAGATTCTAAACTTTCGGTCTAAACTTTTTTTATAATGTTGACAAAAAATATTATTTATTTCATTTTTAATATTTGTTTATTATTTAATGTTTAAGTAGCCCATTGGCATATAATCCCACATCAAATCTTCGAGCAGCCGACATGCATATCCTAAAATTTGGATATCCATTTCATACATTTCATGTCTTTCTTCAAGTTTCTTAAACAATAGTTATATGGTATATTAGTCTATTAATGTATATGCCTATTTTCCTATCATTATCTTTTGTTTATCTATTTATAATTTACCAAACTTCGAAACCTGTAATTTGGCTTTTATCCAGAACTGTTTAATTCTTTATATCATGATATTATTCTTGCCCTAGGAGGCTAGGACTTAAGCAGTGAATCGAAGTTAGATTGGAAATATCTCCTCTTACGAGAATCTCATTAATAATTAGTAAAACAAAACTCCGCAGACTGAACCGATCCGGTTTATCCGATACTGGAGAACTTCTGTCTAGAATTTGTAATCGCGTTTTTACAAGCAAACCTTAATCCTGAAACATCGAACTCTAGATTAGTTCCGGTCGGGAAATCACACGTAGTATATAATCCCAGATCTCTAGTTGTGTAACCAAACAAATTGTGATATGAAAAGAACGGAACGTAACTTGGACTACTCGTATCTTTATCCTCTTTTGGACGCCATAAAAGTAGAAAAATGAACTCTTTTGCAAGCCGACAAAGAAAAAGAGTCTTTTGAAAAATGTATAGTTTTTGACATAATTTTTTAGTGACTTTGGTATATTCTTGTATTTCTCTATTATTAGATAGCTTTTTGTAAAAAATATATTGTCAATTTTACAAGTCACCATATATCTTATTTACTAGTAACGGATCAAGTAAACTGAACAAAATCAAATGGAGAAGAAGAAAAATTCATGAACCAACTGCGTTGGAATAAGAAATAATACAACAAAAACCTAATTTAGAGTTGTATTTAACAAAAGAAAACACAAATTATATTTTTGGTTAAAAATTAAATTTTTAATTTATGTTTTAAAGAATATTACAGAGATTTAAGCTATTACAATTTTGTAATCTCAATTTGTGTATATGTTAATAACTTAAAATTGATTTAGTTATTTATGTTATCAAATTGTATTATATTCGATGATATATCATGAAAAATTATAAAGTTAAATGTGTTTAATCTAGAGAAGTGGAATGATATGTTACTTATAATAAAGTGGTTTGAGATATTGTGCAAGTGAAACCAAAATTTGAAAAAGTTACATGGTAATTACATGATCAGTAAATATTTTCGAATCCTCAAAAAGTTAATGCAAAATGAGGCCTACAAACCGGATAAACAGGTATAAAATGTATTAGTTGTGAGTAGTCGAAACATCCATTAGTTGTGAGTAGTTGGATGTTACAAATTTAAAAAATAAATTTCTAACCTGTAGCACTAAATTAGTAGTGTAGCAAATAGTATTTGACCACGATTGAGACAACCATTTAAAAAAAATCTCATTTGATAGCAAAATTAATGATAAACGCAAAAAAAATATTTTAGCTGCCACAAACAACATGACCCATGGTTTACCCTTGAAACCATAAAATAGGTGTTTACTATTAGATTGTTCGTTTGTCCATATAAATGGATCATTAGATGGAAATGGAAATTGATGATTGTTTTGTGTTAAAATAGGCACTATCCAAATGATCCATTAAGTTTTAAAATTTTAACAAAATGAGACTCATTCAAAAGAGTTTAACTGGTATATCAGCATGCATATGAATCTGGCTAAAAAATATAAAAGATAAATTTACATCGATCCAAATAAAATAATTTGAGCCAAATTTAGACAAACAAATAATTATGATATATTTTCAAAACTTCAAATTCACTTTCCCATGAAAACAACAAATTACACTTTCTCGCGAAAACTGTAAAATTTATATTTTCTCATAAAAACCATAAGATAAATAATAAAATTAATATAGTTAAACATAAAAGTAAATCAAAACCAATATATATATAACTCATTTAACTCATTTAGATAGAAATAAAAATAAGAAAGACACATAATTTATTTTGATGATCTATCTAAATGCACAATCTGAATAGAAAACAAATAGTTCCGGTAACATCCAATGAATCATTTGGTTGAATCATCTGGATGAAAATGACAACTAGACAAACGAGCAGTACATAGATTTTCTCTGAGACACTTACAAGTGTCCGGAATCTTATGGTCAAGTAGTAAGGAGAAAGGTTTGATACGCTAACACGTTTCAGGTTCGTTTTATCTGTTATGCGAAACTAAATCACATTATTCATGAACACCAACACGGATATACTTACGGCCTATTTGCATACTCGGAAATAGGGTTTATCTATGAATTTCACTTTTCCTTGAGAATTAATCTGAGCCATTCAATAGGTCCGGAATATCCCCGAACTAAACAAAAAAAACACTTAGGCTCTAACTGGTGACATAGGGAACCAAAGAGAATGATCAATTCCCACTCATTCTTTAAAAATTACACCATTTATAGGGAATTTTTGTTCCGTCTGATTCCTTGTCATTCCTTAAATTTTAAAGAACCATAGAACAAAAGTATTTCTTATCAAAATTGATATGGAACAAAAATAATAAATATTCTTTTTAATTCCATTGATTTTATTCCTATTCATTCCTTTCCTACTCATTCCTATTCCTAATTTAATTGTCACCAGTTAGAACCTTACAACTGTGCTGAAATGATCAGAAACCTAAAACACACAAAACAAACCACGGCAACACTAATGGTTCAAGAAAAGAACCAGAAGAATACGTTGTATTTTTACTTATTTACATACTATACAATGTAAATTAAAGTTGTATCCGAAGCAAGAAAAATGTCTTCTAATTGAATTTTAAACGTTCAAAACTTCAAACCAAAAGTATATAATTTGACTTGGTTATAGCGAAGTCTATAGGTTTTTCTACTGTTTTCTGAATTTACGTAGGTCGAGAAAATTTCAGTTTTAGGAATATAACCAGATCAGATTAGTATGGGCTGGAGACGTTGATTTATCGGTCTGCCAAACGAGTCCGATTCAGTCTAGACTTCGAAAGACTGGTGATACAAAAAAAATGTAAAAGAAAAGAATATAAGATAAAGGAGAGTGAGAACTATTCGGGGGTCCGTATTTTATACAGACAAAGGGGATATTCAGACAGATATCAAAGTTAAGAAGTAAGTCGAAACGTGTCCACCAGAGAATCTCTTTTGTGCGTGCTTTGCATGGGATGCTAAAAAAGAAACAACTCTTTACTTTTCGTCAAAAAAAATTTCAAAATGAAATTCATTCCCGAAATAAAAGAAAAGAAAAGAAAAAGAGGTAACTAAAGTTAGATTCTTAAGAAGAATCTTTAGAAAAGTTAAGGGTTGGAGTCTTGCAGATGAAGATTTAATTGGTTTGAACAAATGCGACCAACCAATCAATATTTTCCAAAGTTTATTGTTATTTTTTTAAATTTTTTATAGTTTTTTGTTATTTTATTTCTTATGTACGTTGTAATATGATTAATTTATTTTGTTTTCAGAAATAAAAAGGTTATTTTCTCGTGTTATCATTTTAGAAGGTAATTTATTAGTTTTTATTCATTAAAAAGGTTATTCAAAGAAGATAGATGATGGAATTTGAGACTAATAATACAAAAGGGAATTTCAAAATGACTGGTTAATGTGTAGAGGGAATGAGGTACCTTCTGTTTTTTTTAAGAACATCCTTTTTATGTTCATATTTTTAATTTCGCCAGCTTTAACTTTTCATGCAAAGTCCTGTATTGCTATTATCCTATTATATCATCTGCATATTCTAACATGATAGATTTTTACAGAGCACATGAGCGAACAATCCAACATAGATATACGTGTATATTCGTGGCTATATATATATGAATTGTGTGTATAGTTATATAGTTTATACTCTAAGATTTAATATATAAATTCAAAGAAGTCTAGCGATTAATTAAGTAATCCACATGAATTACCATAGTAAAGATGCAGGCTAATGTTAAAACTCAACTGATAATGAATGCATTGACTGATGATATATATTTTATTTAGATCATATTGTAGTTCTTAACGTGCAGTTGGTTACATGTTTTTTTTCTTTTGAAGATAATTGTTGGTTACATGTTCTTTTGAGATGTTCTTCATTTCCTCTAATAAGTATGTTATTTTCGAAAAAGGTATGTTATTTTCGACTCTAGTAACATAATTTCTAAGGCGAAAATAAACTGACATAATTGTGAATATATATTTAATCACTGGGGGATGTAGCTCAGATGATAAAGCGCTTGCTTTGCATGATGCGAGAGACATGGCCAAAATCATAATCTTTCAAAATCATCCGGTCCAAGTTACCATCGGCCACACGGATATGGATCAATTGCTTTCGGTTCATTTGAATGCTCAGAAAAAAATCTATATGTGGGCTGTACCTCCACCCGAAGGTTAGGTATGTGTCATTATTGACCCGTGTTTAACCCTTTTAAGTTAAAAAAAAAAAGTCACCATTATCATTTTCATATTTGGTTTTATGGTTTTTATTATTTTCTTAAGATAATAATTTAAGAATCTATATTTACAAAACTATCTTGTTATGCGACCAAAATCATAATCTTTCAAAATCACTCTGTCCAAATCACCATTATCATTTTCATATTTGTTTGGTTTTTATTTTAGTAATATAGATTTTGTAATACCAAATGGTTAAATCTAGTAAAAATTATTATTTACTAAATAATATACATTTCAATATAATATATTTCTTATGAAGAATTTATGATACAAAGGCTAATTAGAAACATAAAATTATATGATCACATTTATATTGTACAATATATTTTTGTAAATATAATAATATTCAATTAACCATACGGTGACAATCTACAATATATAACACTTAAAATCAAATAAAATTTATAAATTTATAAAATAAAAATCAACACAGTTAGTTCATCAATAAAACTCTATAAACTTTTAAATTTCCAATTTCTCTCTTTCTGAGTTCGAGCATTGCTGGGAAGTGATTATCTTGAGAAACCTTCGGACCTAATATGGAGAAGTCTACTAATGTATGACAACTGATAAGATTTAAATGCGGTGATCACCAATTTTCCTAAATGCTTCGGGAGGCTCCTTAGTTAAACTCCGGTAGTCAGATCTTCTCGAGACTCCGGATACCAGGGTTAGCAAAAAAAAAGTTGAACAGAAACTTAGTAATAGTTTAAATACATTTTTTTCCAAAATAATAAAATTCAAAGAAGTAATCTCGTTTACAAAAACTAAACAGCAAACAAAAAAAATGGATGAATGAAAATATATAGCTACAGTGTTGTTCAAGAAGCAAAAAAAAAATGAAAAATGAAAGAATATAGAATCTAAATTCTTTCTTCTACTCATAGCTACAGCTTCCACTCTAACAAAACCTTCTTCACGTGACTTCTTCTTCTTCTGTCCGAGAAAAAAATAATAATCTCTCTCAAGAATTTGCAGGAGGCATCATCATATCTCGATCTGTTTATTAGAACGAATACAAAATATCAGATTGATTCATTATTAGCTCAACTAACAACAAGTAAGAGGGAACTCACCAGTGAAACAAGTGTGTAGTAGTTGACTAGTGAGTTTTTGTTTATGTGTAAGTGAAAGAAGAATCTCTTTTTTTTTTAGTTATTTTTTGAGAAAAGGTTTTTGACAGACAAGAAGTCTTTGGTCGCTACCGTCTTGAAGATCAATGACTCGTGCTTCCCAACGCACTCTACTTGCCATCGCACGTGCCATCTCTATTACTCCCAACTTGTCGCTTATTACAACCCATCCCTATATATTGAATCCAATCACACAATGGTCAACTTCTTTAGAATCTTCTTGTGAGAAAAAAACAAGAAAATGTGTACCTCAGGGCGAAGAATCCGATCCATCTCCAAGAACAAGTCCATTAGACTACACCGTTCTGAGCTAAGATGTGTGAGTAGCTCATTAGCATGAAGCATGTCATACGTTCGTGGATACGTTGGGAATGGTTCACACCTGCAGCGCAGTGAAGAAAGAAGATAATTCAAGAATCTTGATAAAGAAGGGGGGGGGGGGGCAATCTACGGGCACTCACCAGTCATGTAGAACACCGGCAAAGCCACGATCAAGTACGATAGGGAGAGTGTTACGTGCATTGAGTGGGACAACGTTCATCACCCAAGCAGACTTGCCTTGTTCGAGTAAAGCAGAGTTTAAATTCCCAAAACGAGCATGCATGTCCATGACATTGCGTATCATGTTAAAAGGAGGGAGAGGATCTTCATCGCCGGGTCTCTTTGGGTGGTCAGAGAATATCAAAGGTGTAAGCAAGGACCAATAGTTTTTAAGTGCTGATCTCCATACTTGTGTATCCTCATAGAACTCTTCAGGTTTTATACCTGAAACATATCCAAAACTAACTATTTTCTAAATTTTGAAAGTAGTAAGTGATCACTGAACACATGAAAGAGAAACACTTTCCATGGATTTCAAGCTCAGCGGAGGTAGTTCCTGCAACAGCAGACCTGTTCTGGATAGGGATCCACCGTTTACTCGTTGTTCCGCTTATACATGGAACCAGTGGGTGGTAATAAGGAACGCTATCTCCATCTTTGCAAACTGGTATAGAATCTTGAGAACTATGCACAAAAACCAAGACAGCATCATTAGAGGAAAGACATAGATATACACTTTTAATGACAAGAAAATTCAAAACCGAAACAAACTAACCAAAACCGGCTTAAACCAGAACGGTTCCTATATTTCTATATCAAAAATAATCGAACCAGAACCGAATCTGAAACTACACAAACTGATCCAAACCAAAAATTAATTCATAAATGGATCCTCTAACCTCTATTCGAACTACCTGATACCTGGAATACCTGATCCGAACCTTACTCAAAATACCAGACCCGAACCGATACCCGAAATGCCTAGGCATAGACAACACCATGCCTGAGGATCATACTTACCGAGAGGAATAGCAGTTTGAATCTGCAGTTTTCTGCCAAAGAAACGACTCATCCTGCTGCGCTGTTAGACTCCAGCATATCTTCTTAGACAAATCATTCAAACGCGTTGAGATGCTCGTTTTCTTAGTATCTGGCAAGTTCCCCTGCGCTTTGTTCGTAGGAGAAGTTAAAACAAAGTACCCTCCCGGTTTCAGAACACGATCCACTTCCAAAAGTAGCATTGCATCTGCTCTCAAGGGACAAACATAAAACATCATCATGCCTCAAAAAAAAATTCAAAGAAACGAAACCAAACATACATGTCTGACGTAATAATAATCACACCTTTGATATCCCAAGTAATGCCACATTGAGCACAATGGACCATATCAAAAGACAAGGCTGGATAAGGAAGCTGTTTTGAGAAGAAATTGCCAATCATTGCAGGAAGGCCTCTCTCTAGAGCTAACTGGACTTGGCTCCCTGTAGCTTCATACTTTGCTATACATATAGGCATCAGCTTTAACGACACTAGATGCGCACCAAAGCTTCCGAATCCACAACCTATGTCTAACACAGTCCGTACCTGCAAACACAAATCATCAGTAAATCTCATCAACAGTCATAATTATCTCAAGAACACTTACACCCGCTTGAGCAAACTCTGTATCGCTTCCTAAGCCTATCATCTCAGCAATTTGACGAGCATAGTCTTTGACTCCATCAAAGACCAAGCCGTCTTCCGAGTGAAAGGTGATTTGATTCTCTTCAAGCAACATCAACCTAACAACAATGATAACAAAAAAAAAACAAAATTGTGAGACTGAATTTGAAGAAACTGTTATGTAACAAAAGCAAGAGAGACCTTGTTGTAACGGTTCCTGAAGAAAGAAACTGGTCTTTAGTTATCTTCACGTTCCCACTCCAAATGATATCTCTACCAAGAGGCCACCTAAGTGGTATCTTATAGTCTCTAGGAGGACGAACAACACATCTCTCCTTCTCTCTCTCGAACTCAAACTCGCAGTGCCGATCCAACTCATCACCCTCTTGAAGCCCAGCAAGCAGATTCCCAGTGACGTTATAGCAAGGCACATAGCTCTCTCTTTCTTTACCGCACAGAGGAAACTCTTTCAGGCTGGTACCTAGCGAGAGAGACCTCAGATCAAGATAATCAACGGCGGCTTGCTCCTTTATCCTCCTATAGTTACTATAAATGTTGGGGACGAGCGTTGAAGAACCAGTGGAAGCCTCGTAGGGAGTGGACGTCAAGGGTGATAAAATGGTGAGCAGAGCCACAACGCCGAGGATGAAGAAGAGCAAGCCTTTGATCCGTGGTCTGAGACCAAACACAGAGGAAACACTCTTGTACCAAGGAGGACTTGTCATCATAGTGTAAGAAGATTCTCTAACAAAGTCCCAATCTTGAAGCCATTTTGTGGTAACAAAGGCTAAGTCTTTTTTTTCTGTACACTGTTATGATCCAAATCAAGAAATGGGCACTGATAGAGACATGTAGTATGTACCTGCAGACAAATCTGGCAGATCAAACATCCCCAAAAAGGAAACATTACTTAAATTAGCTAGTTAAGAGAATTTTGCTTTTTAAGAAAAGAGCTTTCAGTGAGAAAAAAACTCAAATCTTGAAGCTTTTCATGATGAGATCTCGAGAATGGAGATCAGATCAGACAGAACAATGATTCAACGACAGAGACGGTAATTAAAGTAGGGTTTTTGGAGAAGCGTAGTTACCTGTGTGTAAAGGGTTGCTGCAAAAGGATTTAGATTTCGACCAAACAATGGGCAAGAGATTGAAGACAAAAGAGGATTGAGAGATTCCAATTATATGGGCGCTCTGTAATCTGTGTAGAGTTCGTTTATAAATTTTTGTTTTATTTTAATCGTTTATTTCTGAATATATATATATATATATAGATATGTAAATTATTACCAGTATTAAATGAATGAATGATTAACGAAAATTAAATAAAGTGATTAAGTTCTAATTAGATCTGGAAAAGTGTGTTAGTAACTTTTTAAAACAAAAAAATATATATTCATTTTGTGAATTTATTCTTTTATTCCAGCAAAGAAAACACAGTCATGGAAGAAGCATAGGAGGGGAATAATTGCAATTCGTGGTTCACTTTTCTTTTTGTCTGTCATTTAATAAATTGGTCTCTTTGTCCCTTTTTATTTTATTATTATTATTTTGAAATTTACAAGAAAAAACATTTTTATTAATTATTATAATGCTGTTGTTGGGGACCAATAATAATC